>JAXQQM020090953.1:0-37076 GCA_034641835.2 Pinus albicaulis
TCACCGCTCGCAAAACTGTTCGACTCACCGCCACCTTTTGCAGAAATCAGAGCCCATGCAATACATGTCTTTATGTATGAAATAACGAATTTTAGCTTTTATTATAAATCAGTTATACAGAGCTTGACGACTAATGGGTGCATTAGTTTTGCTTAACTGTTTTGTTGGTTTATTTTATTTTTCTTTCACCTCCGATGAATTTTGTTGTGGCCTTTTAAGTAAATGAATATTTAAATTGGATTTTTGATTCATAATTAAACATGACAATGTAATAATATTTATTTCTTAAAGATGGTAACTCAAATTTTTAGTATTATATTAATAGGTATTGAATTATTTGATAATTATAATTTTTGTATTTTATCTTTTACGAATAGTTTGCTGTGAGTAAATGATTTCAATTTATTAAAGATAAATATAAGTTTTGATTTATTTGTGGTAACTCAAATTTTAATATTATCTTAATAAGTTTTGAATTATTGAGTGATGATGAGTAAATGATTTTATTCCAGATAAATATAAGTTTTGATTTATATGATAATTCAAATTTTGGTATTATGACCATGGGTTTCAAATAATTAGGAAGATAATTTTTAAATATGATTTCAATTTTTTTTAAACAAATAATTAAAGTTATTTTTTTAACAAATGATTCCAAGTTATTAAATATAAATTTTAAGTGATTTGTTTGAAATAAGATTTTGAAATACTTTTCTCCATTATCATAAAATATCATTCACTTCAATGTTTGCATAAAGTGGTCATTATTTAATTATAAATGACCTATTACATTTATTTTTTAAAATAATTTAAATATAAATTTTATGTAATTTGTTTGAAATAATTTTTTGAAATAATTTTCTCCATTATCATAAAATATCATTCACTTCAATATTTGCATAAAGTGATCACTATTTAATTTTAAATGGCCTAATTAAATTTATTTTATAAAATAATTTAATTAAAAAAATTAGTGTCACGATTTAGTTATAAATTTCCTATTATAGTTGGAAGTTTACGTCTATATATTTATCTAATAAAAAAATTTAACTAAAAAGAAGTACGAGTATATAGATATTCACATTCACACTAGAATATTACGTTGTTAATCTTTTTATTTTTAAATACTATATATAATGCATGAATATTATGTGATATCATCAAGATAGATTAAAATTTAAAAGAAAAGAATTAAAATTAAAATTGAAGAAAAGAAAAAAAGTGTTTAATGTAATATTATTACTAGTTAATAAAAATATATTAATAGTGCATTATAATTTAGTATAAGCAAGATCTTGTACCATAACATAATATTTAAAAATAATAAAGTAATAACTATATTAACACATTGAATTATAGTAATAACAAAAAAATTAATGCCCATCATAAATAAAATACTTCAATTTCCATGATATTTATATTGCATGATATGTAATTCATTCTATATTTATTTTGATGTGTGTGTCACACAACTATAATATCTCAATGTTCATATTAAATAACATAATTTTATAGTCATCATGAGCTAAACTAGAATTATAGCATTGTGAAAAGGATTATTGGGGGATGAAAAATTTATTGTATATGGGTTTGGAGTAAGAAAATGCTCCTCTTTGAGATTCTTGACATCGATGTTATTTTATATGTATGTGAGGCATAGGGTTGAACTATATCCATATTATCATGCATGTGAGGTGTCCTGTTGCAGTATATGAGTGGAGGAAGATCTAGATGATGCCTAGTCTCGGGTGGACTACTATGGGATAAAAGAGGATATCTTGTGAGAAAATAAGGACAATATCAAATTTATTATTACCTGCAAATTTAAGGATAAATTGTGGGATGATAAGGACCTAGAGGGGAAAAGGAAGATATGGTATTATAAGGAGAAGATCAACCACACCGTTTCTAACCAAAATTATCTATAGTGACCGGTACTAAGAAGAAAATGAAATGAAAACATAAGAACTAATTCTCATGAACTTTGGAGTGAAACTGGATGTTGGTCTATTCTAAAAACAACCTAGGAAGAAAGAATTTGTAACCTTTTCCATACTAAGAGGGTTCAAGATGAAAAGAAATTTCATTTAGAATGTTTATCTCTTACATCTGTTATCATTTTCAAAACATTTGCAACACCTCCAACCTTCTTGACTTGTTAAGTCAACAAGCTATAATGATCTTGGAATACTTATTTCTCTTCTTTTATGATCATCATAGACATGAAATGTGTAACATATATCATTATAACCATCAAAATAAAAAAAAATTGTTTACAAAACTTACACTTACATTAACATCCTATTTTGATATTTACATTAGCATTAGTATTGTCTATTCCACGCAAGACTTAACAAGTGTCATGCATTTAGATAATATATGTCACGCATTTAATAACATATGTCAAGAATTTAATTTTAACACATTATATACATAATAGATGAAGTTTACTAAGGTTAATTCCCAACTTGAATTTTTTGGAGTAATCAACCTCTCAACCACCATACGGCCTTAACTGAATTCTTTGTACCCATGTTTATTGAAATCAATTTGTAATTTAATGGTTAACCCTTTTCCATACGGTGAATCTGGAAGTGTTGATGGCTATTCAGTCTGGTTTTTCAATGTTAACGCCATTACAGTGGACATATGGTGAATTATCTGCCCTTCAGCTCATGTTTCGGCCTCTAACGGTGGACAAGAATTAGGGTTACGATAATTACCCTATTCCCAATAACCTCTTTCATTGCTTCTCGGTCATTTCAACCCTTGCTCCGTTGGAGAACCTCTCCGCATATGCAACAACCCATTAGGGTTTCCTCTGGTGTTGACAGAGTTTCGGCAGCCAAAAGCATGGTGATTCTTTACAAGTTTATTTTTGGTTTCTTGCTACTATTGTTTACCATGCCATAAGTCTCCTCACGCGAGCATATGTCATGTTATATTTTTTCTTTGTTCCATAGTTAATTTCACAATTTTTGTTTTTATGACTATCATGAATTCAATCTCGTTTTTGGTCTTAAGCTCTAATGCTTTTCCCTTAGGCCACCGTAGTGATTTTGGGATGTAGAGAATAAAGGCTCTTTCCTCAACTGGGTGAGCTCCAACAAATCGATCATGAAACCCTTACTATATTATTTTTATTTGTTTGCACACAAATCTCCTCTATTTGTCTTTAGCTCAACCGATATTCTTACCTTCAATTTATTGGTAACACTTATAGGATCTGCTTCTTATACTTTGGTGGCAAACTTATTACAGGTAATTCTGTAGCATGGTATAATAATTTTATTCTAAAACTCTCTAGGATTTGAGGCTAGTTGTTTACTGATTTCTTTCGCAATTACTTTGTTCGCAGGTTTGTTTGCTATTTCTTTTGTAAGGATGCACTCCATGAAGTTCACTCATCATTTCTCTAACTTCTTTCGGCTTTGTCAGGTACCCCTTTTTTGTGAACCACTTTGTCCTAGAAAATTTGGGCTTGCGAAGGGTTTATGACTCGCTATAGAGTTTTGTTTTAAATCTGTTATAAAAAATGTTAACTCTTTATTTAAGGCCAATACCCTATATGGGCATGCCGGGTAGTTTTATGTAACAATTATTCTTTTAACTTTTCCTTATTCAGACTCAAATATATATATATATATATACACTTTTACACTTGCTGGAATATAAGCTTTGGATTTTATTGAATGTTTCGATTGTAGTCTTATTACGAATCCTTTCTTATATTTTTCTTATACACAACAGAATATATTTATGATTATGATTTCTTGTTTACTCTATTCGATTCAGGATACAAATATACTTTCTTTACTGGGTTAAACCCATCGCAAGTACATTTGGTTGTTTTGGACAGTAATTACTTGTAAACCTTAACTAAGTTTTTGGGTGTATTCTTATTTGTAACGATTTATAGTCATCATTCTTCTACAAAGGTTTTCTAAGTGTGAGTTGTTTACTGTTATAGTGATAAATTTCTCGAATATATTTATATTTTCATATACAGTGTGGCGTTTTTGGAAATTACACAGTAATTCTTATTTATGTCTAAAGAATTAAATTTTGTATCTTTCATTTTATCTTTGTTACATTTATCAATGTTTAAGCAAAACCTTGCTACTCAGGTATTTTGAAAGAAGAAATCTGTAGACCATTTCTTTCAATTCTAGAGTTGATAACTACAATGTTGGTTATAATTTTCAGATAAATCTTTGAGTATGTTTTACTTTCATTCAGACAACAAATATTAATATTCTCGATTCTTTTTCTTTAAGATTAAACATGAAAATGGTCATACCATTATGTTTGTGTTTAACCTCTTTGTAGGGAATTACCAAATCGGAACCTTCATCTTGAGGGTACCGAGTTAACAGTTCCCTGTCTCACTCTGTAATGTCCCTGAATTGCTGCTTTTTAAAATAGGGCAGTTAAGAACTTTAAGGGTCAAAGTGGATTCGAAAGAACATATTGAGGATGGATATATTTTATTAAATTAAGTTAATAAAATAAAATGGAAATTAATGTGCACTGACTAGATTGAGATTTGAGATCTAGAATCCCAATCCATGAGGATGGATAAGGTTGTAAGACTTTCCTAGACTTCTAGAAATCCTTCGAAGGAATAAAGTAAGATACTAAAATTAGATTTGGAGATAAATATCCAAATACTTCAATAAAGAGGAAATTATTGGGAAGAGGTGGAATAAAGCTTGAAGAAGAAAAGCTAGCTTTAAAAGTACCTTTGTGGAAGAAACAGAGGGAAAGACTAGGAAATAGGAATACAACATCCTGAATTAACTTGACGTAGTTAAGGGAAAGAAGTTGGGGAATGAATGCTTATATAAGAAGATTCTGGATAAACAAGGGTTTATCTATAACTGGAGAAAAATATCTCTGCTCGGGGTTGAGCTATGGAGAAAGAGCTCTAAGGTTGGGAGACAACTAGTCAAACCTAAGTGGTATGCAAATTAAAATTTGAATGCTCCTCGAGTTAATTTAGAATGCTGTGATGAATTACTGGAAATGATAAAGTAGCCATGTTAGTATTCAAATTCTGAGTTTAACTCGATGTTCAGAGAATTGAAAAATCTATCAGTATAGTTATATTTTGTTGGTCTGTACATTTAACAGAAATCACTATAGAGGAAATAGTAACATCTGTATAGTTGCACAGACATACTCTATAGAGGACTAACTCTCAGAGTGTCTAAAACCTAGTGATGGGTCAAGATCTGAGGTTAGGTACCTCACAGAAAAGTGATATTCCTGTAATTTAGTGTTTTATTATTTTGTTAGTAAATTTTACAGGTTATTTAGGAATGAATACTAAATAGAAAGTGGCATACAGAAACGTAACATATAGATACTTATATCTAAAGACATGAAGTATTGTATAATTAGATATTTCTTTACCAGCTAAAGAAAAACAAACCAGAATTGAAATTAGTAAGGACATGCATATGTCGGAACTGGGTTTTTATGTTGAAAGAAAAAAATGAAATTAACTGAGAGGGGAACACAGTCTAATATTTTCGTTAACTAGAAGAATATAACTGGAAGGAGTTATATTTTATTCTAGAAGCATTTTATTTCTAGCATTTTAAAACGGCTATAAGATGTGATTTTCCTATTCTATACTGAAGGACAAAGAAACTATTGTTTACTAATTATACTAGGAAATTATCATTTAAAGTTAAAATTTGGAATTTAGATGATTCAATATTCACTTACTAGAAAAATCTGGCAGAACTATAGAACTGAAATACTAAACAACATTAGCTAACAATATAGTACAGTATACATAAATAGAAATATAGAATATATACATTGGGATTATTTATTTGAAGAGAATAAAGATATACATGTGTATGGAATGAATTCTTCACATGAACCAAATAGAAAAACTATTGCTAACAATAAAGGAAAATTATATTAATACAATATTAAAGTATAAGTGTAAATTTCTAGCTCACTGAAGGATAAAACCACAGTCCAATTTTCTGACAGCAAAAATCCTAACTAAACAATTTCAGGCAATACTATAATATACATATAGATCTGCAGATAGTTACATTGCAGAGTTCTAGGGACTAAGTCCCATAAGAGAATAAAATGAGAAATATCTGTAAGGAGTCATAAATGAACTCCTATTCTTCAACAGAACATGAATACCAACCTGAATAAGAAAAGGGAGTCAAATTAATGTTGGAGAAATTGAAGGACAAAAACATTCCATTACGAACACCAAGTTACGCAATTACCTAAAAACAAGAAATCCAATGGAAGCTAATACTAGTTTAAATTTTAGATAGAAATTTATTACCAAATAAAATTACAAAGAAAGAAATAAACATATTACCTTATGAACTGTGTAAATTGGAGAAAGTTCTACCTTAGTGAAAGACAAAGTTCAATACTAAAACGTCGAATAAGGTAATTGTGAAATGAAATAAGGAAGCAGTAGAAAATTTAGTCAAAGACATCAAATGAAATGTTAATATAAACACACTAGCAAGAGTAAACAATTATCTATACATTGTGGGAATTAAATCATTCAGACGCAGACCTTTAGATATCTTTGTTGGAAGACAGAGATATTTCTAGTCAGATGATAAGAAATAGCAATGGAAGTATGATAATGATAACCAGTTGGGTTAAGTCAGGACAATCTATGAACTTAATTAAAACCCCCTTAAATCAAAATGTAGAATATAGGGACAAATGCCATAATAAAAATTAATGATTATTAAAGTTCATAACATACTTTTTTTCTAGTCCTCGGCTATTGGTTCAGTTGGAGAACGATAGTGGAGTGAACATTATGGAATTGAGCATCTGCGGGGTAAACCCAACACAGTTAAAAGCTGATCTATGATACGAAATTCTAAAAACACCGAGTTGGTATAATAGCTATGAACGAAATGTCAAGACAAGCATATAATTAATTAAGACAATATCGGAAACCTACTATTGGGCCACTAATTTGTTTTATTATTATCACTTCTTAACATCAATTTCGTCCATTTCTAAAATTATTTTATCACATTATTTATCATAATTTATTATATAATTCCATTTCATAATTATTTATTCTCTTTTGGATAAATAATACTTGTTCTCCTTTATTTTAATAAATTAATGATTATTATGCATGACTTTTCCAATTAAGGTTTATTAATGAATTCGTTATAACACAACTCACTATTTTAGCCTCCAAGATCTCTTCCAGATTGCAGATTTGACCTTCAGATGTTAATTAAATATTCCAACTCAGACATTCACTGGAATTCGAAAGAGTTTAGTTTACACTCTTGTCAGTGTTCAGTATTTCTACATATATAATTTGTTATTTCTATTTCATGTTTTGTATAATTTGCAATTGTTGTGATAGTAGATGTATTTGTTGATACTCTTATTGCTATGAATGCATTATAAGCTTTACAATTTATTTCTTCCATTTCTTTATTGTTGTTACAATGATTGTTTCTTTGTTTAAATTATCGAAACCATGATTAATATATAATTATGCTATTGTCATCTGCACATACTATGCACGTTAGCCTTGCAATAACCAAACACACCCGGATTGATAATTAATGTGGGAAAGGGTTTGAATATTCATTCACACTCGGACACCAACATTTTGGTGTTGTTGTCAAGGAGGCTAACAAAGGTGCAAGAACACAATTCACATTTATCTAAGGATCAATCTCTCGTCCTAAGGAGGGAAATGCTACCCTGCTCTAGGTCCTGAGCGTAGTTGTTCTAATTTTCTTTTTGATTTATTTATTAGGAACCAATCTCTCGTCATAGGGAGGGAAATGCTACCCTGCTCTAGGTCCTGACCATAGTTGTTTTATTTCTCTTCTTTTTTATTGATTTCTTAAGAAATGACCTCTTGTCCTAGGGAGGGAAATACTACCCTACCCTAGGTCCTGAGCGTTCATCGTTTTCCTTTGATTTTTTTCTGCTGATTTCTTAGGGCCTAATCTCTCATCCTGGGTAGGGAAATGCTACCCTGCTCTAGGACCTGAGCTTGATTTAATTTCTTGCTTTATTTATTTCTATTTAAACACCCAATCTCTCATCCTGGGGAGGAAAATTTCACCCTGCTCCAAGTCCTGAGCTTTAAGAATTGTTGAATTCTCGTTCCTTCCTCCAGTTCTATGACCAGATATTTAGAAAAAAATCCATAGGAAGGCCCCCAAAACTCATAGGATGAGGTCAAGAAAGGAAGCATCAACACAATCTGGAACCGAGTCAGGGAACTTCACGATGTGACAAATATGGGAAATTAGGACTATATTGAAGACTGGTTTCATTCTGTTGTTTGCTCGCAACATAACTTTACACTTCATCAACTCTTGGCACCATCCTTAACAGGGAATTTTGTATCTCATACCCGTATATTTATTAACATACATTTTTGAAATACGTGTATGTGCATATTTGAGGCATTATTTCAAAAATGGCTTCACCGGAACTACTCTTATATGTGATTATATTTTATTTTCCAAAGTAGAGTAGTGTAGTGTATAATATTGAATGAATAAAGGCATAAATAAATATATTTCTTTAGATCTAAAGATGGTTAATTTTATTGCAACATGCGTGAAAATTAACTCCGATGATCAACATTAAAATTTATTTATTTATGTAGATGCATTATATTGAAAATAAAATTCCTACAAATACTCATATTCATTTTGATCACATTCTTGGAAAAATTCCTTAATTATCATATCTTATGGCTTGTGGGCTTGATGAAAATCAATGAAAACACAATTGGGACAGTCATTTTTTGAGGGACCAAATGGGCATATTTTCAATACATGTCTCCATCCTATATATCCCTTAATGTATAATTTCTAACCCAATTTTAATCACTCAATTTTGATTTGAAATGAAAAATTTATGACCAAAACAATGACAGGATGTCTAGTAGGCAGCTAAGGAACAGAGTTGGGAAAATCCGTTTTTGGAGGCTTAAATGACTAGATTTTGGAAACCTATTTCTATGGTATGTTCAACTATGAATCTAGTTTACAATACAATTTTAATCACTTTATTTCAATATAGTATGAGGAAGTTATGACCAAAATACTGACTTCTTATCATAAATCAGCACTCTTGAAACTCTGTTTTTTCGACTGTTCACTAGCGTATTTGACCCACCAATTATTATTTCCTTCAAAAATAGTTTCTATTGGAGATACATAAATTAATATAGTTTAATCTTCAATTTTAATCGGTTCAATCTATCATCAAATGAAAATTCTATTGTTGAAATATCAACTGTTTTTCTGTACAAGAAAATCGAAAATAACTCTAGTATGCAGGTTGTTCTAAGAAAATTTATCATACCATTACATGGAATTTTTAAAAAATGTTTCAATCATAAACATATCTTTGAATTAACTTTCATTTTTCTTTGGAATCACTCAAATTGGACGAAGAAAGAAGAAGTTATCATTGAAACACTGCTGGTTAGTATGGTTGGCCACCACTCTCCCGCAAGTAATAAACTAATTTTACTTTGTTATTTTTTTTTTCCCATGGATTTGTTTTATAGAGTAATTACTTGTTTTTTTGTATATTTCTTGGATTAGGAGAGCCCAATCACCTCTCTTCTTCTGTGATTTCATGTTTTATTGTAGGTAGGCACTCGTTGTTTGTAGGTCCGAGGAGAATAAATGAGGCTAATTTATGAACAAGTGATTCTTGAAGACAATGATAATATTTCAAAGATGTTTCTTAACAGTACTTTTCATCAATTAATGGATTTACAAGAGAAATGGGGAATTGATTTCTATTTGAAGGTCCAAGTCCTTTCTGAAAAAAAAAACATTTTTCCACTTATTCACCATTCATAAACAACATTACTGCAACAAAAAGCATAATCATAGTAACTTAAGTTATTTATTTGTTTTCAATAAACAGTTGTTTATTTTCTTATTTCTCTTATGAAAAATAAAATGAGTAAGTTCTTAAGTTTCGTGATGTTGTTACTCTGGATGCTGCTACTTAGGATATTTGTGTTTTTGATTTATGTTAAGAATTTAAAGTTAGACATACGAACTTTTAATCCTAAGAGTGAAGGATGAATGAATTGTGAATGTAAATTAATATTCAATTTGAAGAAATGAATAAAGTACTGGTATGCATGTTGACCAAAAATGAGATTTGAGATCACTTGCTAAATCCATGAGGATGTATAAGGCAACTATTCCCCACAATCCTTCAAAAATCCTTGGAAGGAATTAATGCTAATTTAGATTTTGAGGAAGAATCTAAATTTCCCCAATGATGAGGAAAGTAGTTGGGAAGAGGTAAAAAGCTGGAAAAGTTGAGGGAAATCATAAAGCAGCTTTAGATAATCCCAAAAATGGGAAGCCTAGGCAAGCAGGAAGAAAAGCATCCTGCTATTCTGGACGCAGAATTAGAAACAGGATTTGGGGAACTATTAGCTTAAATAAGCTGCTCCTAAACAGATCAGGGGTTGATCTATGGTGGAGGTGGTCTCAGCTCGGGGGTGAGTTCTGGGAGATAAATAGAACTCTACGGTTGGGAGGTTGGTCTACTACATGAGTGGTATGTATTTAAAATCACCCAGCGATTTTACTTTCTGCAGTATGAATTGGCTACATATAATTAACTACTCTATATTAGAAGTGTAGATGTTGTATGCTGGGTAATGGTAGATAAGAAATTCAATTATAGTCAATTCTGGCCTATCAGTCTTTATTATGAGTAATGGTAATTATGGTAAGATGAATTTTATTTGTAACTTTAATCTGCTTCAATAAATAAGAGAGGGACAGTAGGAATGGGTTCTTCAACCCAAATGGCAGAGAAAGGAGAAATTGTTGGAGTCTGTGGTGTTCTTACTTTTAACAGAAGTAAATAGCAGAAGAAAATCTTCTACCTTCTGTATGGTAGTAAGAACAATAGCCTGGGATAGTATCCACCAGAATGTCTAAACCCAACCTGTGTCTAAATCTAGAGATACTGTACAAAAGAAATATCCCAGGGGGATTCAAGAAACACAATTATAAAAACTTAAGTAATTATTAGAATGGAATACTCCAGATTCTCAGAAAAAAAATTATAGAAACAAACCAATGTTACTGTCTGTACAAATTAGTGATACTGAAACACCCTGAACAAATTCTCCAATGGAGATAAACTCAGAAAATTCATCATGGATACATCTAAAATAGATCATGGATTGTGCAATTAAACAATTTGTAAATACATGGAAGAATATAGCCATAATATAAAGTACTCTAAATATTATTACTAAAGCTGTAAGGAAATCAATGGAAAACTTATTCAGTTCAAAAATATAGTTCATACATGTGTTGTAAGGAAGAAATTATACACCCCAGGGGGGTATGTGCCTGTCATCTTAAATTCTGGTTATACCTGAGATTAAAAGATTAATATGACCAGTATTTATTTCGCAACTATAAAACATTATTGAATATCACATGCAAGAGTCATAACTAGCTGCCCTTCAATTTCGGTGTATTATTCTGAATACATGTGATAAATTTATGATAGTAACAGAGAAGTAAAAACAGTAAGAGACCAGGTAAATATACCCAGAGACTGACATACATTATATCATTTCCATACGAAAATCATAACCGCAAGCCTACAGTAGATATTGAATTGTATTAACTCTGCAGACCTTCTGGAAATACGGGAAGTTCGTATATCATATCAACAGAAGGAGACATTATAGAACAAATCTAGATTAAAAAAGATTTAAATAAATTAAGGCTCTTCACATATCCTATCATCGTTCATCTGCATCAAAACGAAACCAATATCGTATGCCAAGCATTCAGTAAAAAACGCAGTGACTAGAATATACAACAGACATATATATATATATATATATATATATATATATATATATTTTAAATCTGGCATCGATATTCACTGTCCACGATTAAAAATTAGCATCAGATGTTGAAAGAGTCTCGACATAAATGTCGAACAAAACTCAGCAGAACTAAAAACGAAAACGGTGATGACCGCAGTTCTTAAGACGAATTAGAAACAAAGTTATCCATTATATGTCTGAAAGTAACTAAATCAAAAATCTATAGTGAGCGACGATGGCATCATTCCATCCTGAGAAATTCAGGAATCGATGTCTTGCCATCAAGCATTCATCTGGAAGCTATCGCAATAGTAGAATGCTACGAATACCGACCTGTAGGTATGGGTAGAAGTTCAAATTAGTACGTGAGACAAACTGTGCGAAAAACCCGCATTGCAGAGACTAGTTTATACATAGGAAACGAAAACTTCACCTCAGCGAATAGGATCTGACTCCTGCACATAACCGAGGAGAGGTGTTAGAAACCCACAAGAATGCGAGGGCAGCAAGAGTCAAATATGTATAGAAATTTCAAACAATGGGTACTGATGTAAAATGGTCGTGTATCGCTATTACGAACCCCATAAACTAGAAGGCTACTGCTAGTAGCAAGCCACCAGAAAAAAAATGCGTAACCAGAGACGATGGGACGAGAAACCATTACCTGAACGCCGAAAGATTGTGGAACAAAAGCTCTTCTGTGAAACGCCCAGGCACCAAGATGAAACCGCGAACTGGAGGCGAAGTTTGTTAACTACAAACAAAATTAAAAAAAACAATCATAGCCACTGCAAAAAACGCCTGGTGAAAAAGATGGAATGATTTAGTAATAGAAATATTATTGTGGTAAATGGTTATCAAACTAAACAAAAAAAAAAAAAAACCCCAAACAACAATTTACCTGCGTGAAAGCCAGAGGTAACCCAGATTTCCGGACTTCAGTCGCCTGGGGAAGAAACGACCTCAACAGGCCGAGCCATGGCGTAGGGAGAACAGAAGGGAAGAACCCTCTCTGCAAAGAAAACGTGACTCCTGCATCGATGTGCCAAGCTGTGGGATGGCCGCGGTACTCGTTCGGAACGAGAGAAAAGAACACAGTTAAGCCATGGGTGAATTAAATATCAACCAGAATCCAGGTCTATAAACCCTAAACCGCCATGCGCCATACACTTTTCCTTATCACCACGACTGTCATGGTAATGAACAACTCGGTGGGATGGGCACAATTAAATTCAGAGGTAGGTAGAGTACTACGATGCCAGTTAATAAGCCATAGTCTCGAACAATGAATAGCATTGTTTCAAACGAACAAGTCATGTGAAGTAAATCCGAGGTGGCACAACCTTTAACCATTTGGTACTCCAGACTTAAATGTCAAGCATCAGGCCAAATCAACGTATGCAGAGCGCAATGATGCCCTCGAAATCTCGAGCAGAGTTCAGAATGAAACATATGTAATTCCGTATGGTCGCCAATTGAAATAACATCTGTGTTAAATTGTGGTTCAATAGTAAATGATCTCGGTTAGGTATGTTTGAATTTCATTATACCCTTCGTTATACCCATATGTTATATACATCTAAACCCATCATGTTGTATTAGGCATATGCCAAGGTTTCGTCACTACCATGGTTAAGGCCTACGCAAATCCTTTGATTAGTGCATGGTATGGGAGGAGTGTCCTCGATGTATATAAATCAAAAATATATATTGTGACATGCATATATATAAGTTCTATGGAATTGGCATTTAACATATGTTGGAAGTTATGTCATGTGGCATAATTTAGGGATATATATATATTATATGGCCACACCCAAGTATATAGTTGGGAAAGACAATTTAACCTTAACATGAGGATCTTAACCGGATTCTATGCATAAGTTTAATTAATACATTCTAGGATATAAACTGTTAATATCAAAAAAATAAAAATTGTTGTGGTAATAGAGGTACATTACAAATGGTATCAGAGCCCAAGTTATAAAACTGGGCTGTTATGATTGTGCTCACTTAATTCTGAATGTTATTTTTATAAATGAATATTGCAGAGATTGTTCTTTTTCAATTTTACTGATCAATATTCTGAGTGGATACAGTGGTGCTAAAATGGATGAAGGTGGAGAAATTTATGTGGATCTGCATGATGAGTTTGGTTCACCAGATCCCAATGCCCCGGTAATGGCTAGGTTGCATAGGTTGCAACGAGAATTGGCTGAGCTAAGGAGCCAGAATGACATATTGTCATCAGCCAGTAAGGAGCAGGAAAAGCTCATTAGAGAACTAAATTCCCGGAACAGCCAAGAAGGCGAAGGTTTCGGAAAGAGGAAGATGGATGAATCTGATGATGATGATGCTGCTAGACATCAATGTAAACAGAAAAGAGAATTGCAAGGGGAATTCCGAAAGATTAAACCTCCCTCCTATGATGGGGAGAAGGAGGAAGATGCTGAAGCTTGGTTGCTGAACATGATTAAGTATTTCCAAGTTTATGAATATGAGAGAAATCTGAAAGCCAGATTAGCTGTTTACCATCTACAAGGTAAAGCTACCTTGTGGTGGGAGGAGACAAAAATGGTGCATGCCATTGATGAAAAGAAATTTACTTGGGAGGATTTCCAGGCTAAGTTCAAAAATCGTTATTTGAATGAGCACTATTATGATGATAAAGCAAAAGAATTCCATGAACTTAGACTAGGACCGCTCACTATTGATGAGTTTGTTACTAAATTTACAAACCTGTTGAGATATGTGCCCTACATTAGGGAAGAAAAGGAAAAAGTACAAAGGTTTCTGAACTGTTTGCCTACAGTATACAAAGAGAAAATTGATTTTGACAACCCAAAGACAATGGACGAAGCTGTTAGAAAAGAGAGATTATGCTATCAGCAGTTTAAAGGAAAGGCTGAACAAGGAAAAAGCTCGTTAAACAAGGGGGAGTTTAAGGGAAAAAGACAGAAACCAACATATTTAAAGAATTTTGGCAGAGATCATCTGCGGCAAAGGTTTAATAAACCCAAAGAGAGCCAAACTGCTCAATCCCAGGTGGCTTCAAAACAAATAGAGGGGGACAATAAAAAGGAAGGGACAGTCAGAATGAAGGAACCCTTGAAATGTTGGGGCTGTGGAGAATCCCATCTTTTGAGGGACTGTCCCCATAGAAACATTCATATGATCAGAAGAGAGCGGGAGGCGACAACAGTAAATGACATCGCCAGAAATATACCAACTATCAGTGCAGCTTTGGAAAATCGGCAAGCAGAACATCAAGCAACCATGGTGGAAATGGAGGGTAATATTTCTGACCTACCTGTTACTGTTTTGATTGATCCAGGTGCTTCTTTGAGTTACATTAGTCCTGGAATTGTAGAAAAATGTAAAATCAAACCTGAAAAATTTCAGCAGTCATGGTTGGTACAGCTGGCCACTGGGACTAAGAGAAAAGTAACACATAAATTGCCTAAAACAACAGTTCAATTAAATGGTTTTCCAACAGAAGTAAATATGAACATACTACTGTTAGGATCCTATGACTTACTGATAGGAATGGATTGGCTGGAAAAGAGGAAAGCCCTGATGAATTGCTGGGATAAAACCCTGCATTGTGTGGATGAAGAAGGGAAACCTTTTACTCTAAAAGGAAAACCAAAATCCATTTCAGTAAGACAAATATCAGCCTTACAATTAAAACGAATAGCTAGAAAAGGATACCAAGTTTATGCAGTACATGTGGAAGAAGTAGAACAGAAAACTGGAGAAGATCTGTTGAAGGAGTTGCCGGTGGTAAGGGAATTTAAGGAAGTTTTTCCAGATGAGATTCCTCATCTTCCCCCTAAAAGAGAAATTGATTTTACCATATATTTGGTGCCGAGAGCAACACCTGTTTCCCGAGCCCCCTACAGAATGAGCCCTCCTGAACTTATGGAGCTGAAGATGCAATTGCAAGAATTATTAGATAAAGGTTACATTAGACCAAGTGTGTCTCCTTGGGGAGCACCAGTCTTATTCGTGAAAAAGAAGGATGGAACTTTCAGGATGTGCATTGATTATCGTCAACTAAACAAGTTGACCATTAAAAATAGATATCCGCTCCCTAGAATTGATGATCTTTTTGACCAGGTGAGAGGGGCCTCAGTCTTTTCGAAGATTGACTTAAGAACTAGATATCACCAGCTTAGAATCAAGGAAGAAGACATCAGCAAAACAGCTTTTCGAACCCGGTATGGACACTACGAATTTGTAGTCTTACCTTTTGGATTGACAAATGCCCCTGCCACGTTTATGTGTCTGATGAACAGTGTGTTAAATAAGTATTTGGACAAATTTTTTCTTGTGTTCATAGATGATATCTTAGTCTACTCCAAAAATGAATATGAACATCAAGAACACTTGAGAATAGTGTTGCAGACTTTAAAAGAAAACCAATTATATGCCAAGTTCAGCAAATGTGAATTCTATAAAGATAAAATTCAATATCTGGGTCATAGTATTTCTGAAAAAGGCCTTGCAGTTGATCCTGAAAAGATAAAATCCATTAAAGAATGGCCAGTCCCAACTGATGTTTCAGCAGTAAGGTCATTCACGGGGATGGCAGGCTATTATCGCAGATTTGTGGAGAGATTTTCTGCTATAGCACATCCCATTACTTCATTGCAGAGAAAGGGGGTCAAATTCACGTGGACTGAAAAGTGTCGAAACAGCTTCGAACAATTAAAACAAAAACTTATTTCAGCCCCTATACTAAAGATTTCAGAACCTAATAAGGAATTTGTGGTGTGTATCGATGCTTGCAGAGAGGGGTTGGGAGGAGTCCTGTTGTAGGAAAACTCCGTTATTGCCTATGAATCTCGAAAATTGAAAATACATGAACAAAATTATAGTGCCTATGATTTGGAATTAGCAGTTGTTATCCATGCTTTAAAAATGTGGCGGCACTATGTCCTTCGGAAAAAGTTCACCTTAATGACTCATCACATTAGTCTCAAATACTTCTTTTCCCAAACTGATCTGAATGCAAGGCAAGCCAGATGGTTGTCCTTTTTAAGTGAATTTGATATGGACATAAAACATATCAAGGGAAAAGAGAATAAAGTTGCTGATGCATTAAGCAGGAATGCTTGCCAAAATATAAACAGCCTTGGAAGTAGTGCGTAGATCGAAGTAGAAGAATTAGTGAGAAAAGAAGCAAATCAAGATCCAAACTATGAAACACTCTTGGTGAACCTACAGAAAAAGGAGAAAACTGATTTCACTCAAAACCAAAAAGGGCTGCTATATTATAAAACAGGTTGTATATTCCAAATGTAGAGTCCTTAAAAAGAGAAATTTTGGATGAATATCACAAACAGCCATATGCAGGACATCCAGGATATCAGAAAATGTTAATAGCCCTGAAAAAGAAATTGTTCTGGCCAGGAATGAAGAAAGATGTGGCAGAATATTTAAGTAAGTGCATGGAATGTCAACTAGTTAAAGTTGAACATCAACATCCAGCAGGTATTTTGAACCCTTTGCCAATAGCAGAATGGAAATGGGACATAGTTTCCATGGACTTTATAACAGGGTTACCCAAAACCAAATATCAACATGATTCTGTAATGGTAGTAGTAGACACTCTCACAAAAGCTGCCCACTTTATACCAGTGAAATCTACCTTTGGGACGGCTCAAGTAGCGAATGTGTTTCTGAAGGAGGTAGTAAGGCTTCATGGGGTTCCAAAGGTAATTGTCTCAGACCGAGATGCTAAGTTTACAACAGCCTTTTGGAAAGGATTGTTTGGAGGGATGGGTACTAAGTTGAATTTTAGTACTGCCTATCACCCTCAGACCGATGGGCAAACAGAGAGGACTAATCAAATTTTGGAGGATATGTTGAGAATGTATGTGATGGACAGACCATCAAAGTGGGAAGAGTATTTGCACTTAGCTGAATTTTCCTATAACAACAACTACCAATCCTCAATCAAAATGAGTCCGTTTGAGGCACTGTATGGAAGGAAGTGTCGTACTCCTATGAGCTGGAGTCAACCAGAGGATAAACTAATGTTGGGACCTGATGCCTTACAGGAAATGGAGAGAATTGTAAAACAGATACAAAGAAACATCAAGACAGCACAAGATCGCTAGAAAAGCTATGCTGATAAGAAAAGGGTGCATCGAGAATTCAAAGTGGGAGATCATGTGTATTTGTGTATCAAACCCAAAAAGAGCACACTTTATGCTGGAAGTTGTGCAAAATTGGCTATGAGATACTGTGGTCCTTTTGAAGTCTTAGAAAGGGTGGGACCAGTGGCTTACAAGCTGGCCTTACCACCCCATGTAAGAGTTCATGATGTGTTTCATGTTTCATTATTAAAAAGATATGTGCATGATGCTTCTCATATAGTTGATTGGAATGTTGTACAGGTGGAACCAGAAGGGGAGTTTCTGCCAGAACCGCTTCAAGTATTGGAGCGGGAAGAAATTGAATTACGAAACAGAACAGTAGCCAGAGTAAAAGTGCAGTGGAAGCAATTTACTGCTGAAGAAGCTACTTGGGAAAGAGAAGCTGAAATGATGGAGAGATATCCATTTTTGTTTAAGAAATGAACTCTAGTAGTTAAATGAAAACACCGAGGATGGTGTTTATTTTTAGAGGGGGAATATGTAACACCCCCAATTTATGTGTTGAAATTTCAAAGTTAGACATTTGAACTTTAATCCTAAGGGGAGTGGACCCCAAAGGATGAATGAATTGTGAATGTAATTTAATATTCAAATTGAGGAAATGAATAAAGTACTGGTATGCATGTTGACCAAAAATGAGATTTGAGATCACTTGCTAAATCCATGAGGATGGATAAGGCAACTATTCCCCACAATCCTTCAAAAAATCCTTGGAAGGAATTAATGCTAATTTAGATTTTGAGGAAGAATCTAAATTTCCCCAATGATGAGGAAAGTAGTTGGGAAGAGGTAAAAAAAGCTGGAAAAGCTGAGGGAAAGCATAAAGCAGCTTTAAAGAATCCCAAAAATGGGAAGCCTAGGCAAACAGGAAGAAAAGCATCCTGCTATTCTGGACGCAGAATTAGAAACATGCTTTGGGGAACTATTAGCTTAAATAAGCTGCTCCTAAACAGATCAGAGGTTGTTGATCTATGGTGGAGGTGGTCTCAGCTCGGGGGTGAGTTCTGGGAGAGAAATAAGTTTTGGTAGGTTGGTCTCTTGCATAATTGGAATGTGTTCACCAGGGGATTTTACTTTGCAAACATGTAACACCCCCAAGTTCTGTGCTTTTCAAATTAGACATTTGAACATACATCCATAGGGGAGTGGACCCCAATGGATAATTGTTATGTGGATATGGTTAAATACTTAATTATGAAAAATAAATAAAATATTGTGCATGCACCATGACCAGATGAGAAAGTGAGATCATATTCCTAATCCATGAGGTGATGGAAAAGGAAAAAAAACTTTCCCCAAATCTTTCAAAAATCCTTGAAAGAAATTATTTCTAATTTAGATTTTTGAGGAAAAATCTAAATTTCCCCAATGAAGAGGAGTAGTTGGGAAGAGGTGAGAAAAAGCTGGAAAAGCTGAGGAAAAGCTTAAAACAACTTTAAAGAGTCCCAAAATGGGAATCCTAGGCTAAACAGGAATAAAGCATCCTGAAATTCTGGACGCAGAATTGGAAACAGGCTTGGGGAAAGCACAGCTTAAATAAGCTGCTCCAGAACAGATTGAGGCTAGTCTGTTCTTGGAGGATAAAAGAATCGTGCCATATTGTAACACCCCCAAGTTCTATGCTTTTCAAATGAGACATTTGAACATAAATCCAAAGGGGAGTGGACCCCAATGGATAATTATTGTGTGGATGTGGTTAACTATTTAATTATAAATAAAATACTGGGTATGCACTATGACCAGATGAGAAAGTGAGATCACATGCCTAATCCATGAGGTGATGGAAAAAGGAAAAAGACTTTCCCCAAATCTTTCAAAAATCCTTGAAAGAAATTATTTTTAATTTAGATTTTTGAGGAAAAATCTAAATTTCCCCAATGAAGAGGAGTAGTTGGGAAGAGGTGAGAAAAAGCTGGAAAAGCTGAGGAAAAGCTTAAAGCAGCTTTAAAGAGTCCCAGAATGGGAAGCCTAGGCTAAATAGGAATAAAGCATCCTGAAATTCTGGACGCAGAATTGGAAACAGGCTTGGGGAAAGCACAACTTAAATAAGCTGCTCCAGAACAGATTGAGGCTAGTCTGTTCTTGGAGGATCTCTGCTCGGGGGTGAATCCTGGGAGATAAAGAGGATTCTAAGGTTGGGAGGACTGGTCATGGTAGAGGTATGCATGCCTATTGTTGGAGATTTCTGTAAGTCTGTATTAAATATATCCCTACTTTATGAATTGTGATGTTATAGTTTCTTATGCAATTTATGAATTATTATGTTATGGTTCATTATGAAAATTGTAGATTGATTATTGGTTCAGTAACTCATGTAATTGTAAACCAAAGCTATTGATAGCAGAGACAAATGGTTGGCATATAGGGATGAGTATCTTGTAAAATGGAGTTAGAGATGGTAGATCCTTTGAACAGCTAATCTCATGATTATGTACAGGTGTAGCTTGCTGCCTTTCCAAGGAACATTAACTTACTGTGTGTATAGACAGAAAATGTTAAGAAACCAGTAACCATGAACAGCAAGTACCAAATAACTAAACCTATCATAACAATATTGGTGACACAGAATTCCCTGTAACAAATCACAGAAGATAGGACACAACCATGTGATAGTAGTATGGGGTTCAGTATGTCAGTTGGGTTACAATGGAAGGAATTGTAAAACTAAGAATTTAAATTATTCTATTAACTGTAAGTGTAAACATATGAAAGCAGAAGTTGAAGCCTAACTAAGTAAGAAGATCTAACACTAGGGAGTCTAAACTATCCAGTTCAGTATCCTCCCCTATTGAATTGAAGCAAAGAGGATCTGTGTCCTAGGGAATAGTTGAATCTGCACCAGAGTGTCAACCAAGTTGAATGTTGTAACAGTAAAATAAAAGGGAAATCCTACTTGCACAACCATTGTGTGATAAAAAGTTGGGTGAGGGAAGATTGTAAGCATATGTAAGACTACAATGAACAGAGCATCTGGTTACCTTCCATATAAACTGCTGGGAAAGTAGATGGAGCCATGGAGGTTAACTGAGTATAGATAGAGGTATGCGAGGAGGCATACATCTATATCTCGATGCTGCACTTTAAAATGTTGGAAATTTTATAAGGCCTGCAAACTGGAAAGTTTGAGAAATTCTTGTATTCCCATGTCTGCCTATAATTACTCAAAAGAAGTAAATACCGGATAACTGGATGAATTTGAAATGGATTCAATAAGCAGTTTTTTTTTTTTTTAGCTGGTGCATAAAGCCGAGTATATCTAACTTATGAGATTTGGGTAAGAACCTGGGTTTGGGAGGCGTGACACATATAAAATATGATTGAAGATAAAAATTAGTAAACAAAATTTCATTCAAATCTATAATATAAAGATACATCGCATACATTATTCCAAATTGATAGATTCTACAATCTTTTCAACATACATGGCCTCTTAATTTCCAAAGACTTGCCTTTCAGTTCCAATAACAACATTGATAGATTTGAAAAAAATACAAGAAAGTATGACATAAGCTAAACAAAGCTATTAATTCATGAAACTATATGATGAATATCTTCAAAATCAAAATTTGGGATCATAACTCATAAATTTTGTGTAAAATATGAAATCTGACAAATTTACACAGCAGTAAAGAAATGATATTTAATATCTCCAATGTTTCCACTCAAAACATCATCTCCGAAATTAAAAGAATCATTTTTTAATTACACTCTATTAATTAAAATAACAACTATTTTAACATTTTTCTATTTACATTTAGTAAGTTATTACACTTCCGTGGCCAAAATTCTAATTTTTATTATAAATTTTTGTATATATCATAGAATAATATTGACAACTGCAATAGACCATTGCAACAATTTACATGTTAAATGACCCTATACATGGTTTAATATATTGATTATTCACACAATCCAATAAACCACCGATCGCCTATAACTTGAGCAACTCAAAACTACCCAGACTAAATTAATTAAAAAAAAAGCACTAGCTTGAGATTTTTATTTTAACATAAGATTATTTTTATTTTTATTTTTATTTCAAATTTATCTTAACTGGGGTTAGTTTTATTTTGTGATGACCTCTCATTGATTTTGAATATATGAGACATTTTACTACATATTTGTTTCTTTCTAACAAATAGTTCTCCCTTTTCCCACAAATTTGAAAATTATTTTATGTTAATGGGGGAGTATTGTCATGTGTGTAACATTCACAAATCTTCCATTTTAAACTATATTTTAGTAATTTTTTTCATAAATAATGCCTTGTTCTATGAAATATAAAATATTAGTATTTTTGTCACCATCAGTAATCCACAAATATCTACTTTTAAGGTGTCATCCATTATCTTCTTTTCATAGGTGTATATTGTTTCTTCTAATAATGCTGATAACTCAACTCTTCGACTTGTTTTAGTATGGAATTGGTTTTTGCAAATTGATCCATATAGGAGTTAAATCATGAGGGATGTATGTGTCACCATGTGTGTCGGACTTAAAATCTTGTTTTGAAAACTAAGGGTGGTTGAAACAAAGTGGGTGTGTGCATGTTTATTTGAATCGGTTGGCTACGATCCAAGAAAAATAGGGAGATGATTAGACATTCCATTGTGAGATAGTCCGAGTGTTGGGAAAATCATTTGAAATGAGGAACATCTTGAGGAATTTTTATTGGATCTTGTTGATTTCCAAAATGGTTTATGGAAAGCCAAGAAAAATATTCTTCAAGGTTAGTATAACACTTTGTGCTCCATCAACAAGAATTTCTCTCCTTTCCACATCTCCTACAAAGTCTTTCATCATGCCCCAATAGTACAAGAGTTATGCTTTCTATATTTTCCATGTGTGTTTTGAACGATGTTTTTTCTTGCACACATGCTTTGTAATTTCATTGTGATTTGCAATATATAGAGTGTGATGTTTAGATGACAAGTCTAGGCATTCTAGAAGACAATATGGAGAAAAATGTTATGTTCTTATGTATCATCCCTATATTTTGTATTTAACTTCTATAATAAGTGATACATTTGAATCCAATACCAGTGAGGTAACGTAATATGTTAATGTAGTATACTCTATATTGACTCCGATGCCAGTGAAACAAAATATAATGATATATTGTTTTAGTTTATTAATAGCATGATAACATAGATCCATCTTAAGAAAAAATATAGCATGACCCGAGAGGGAGGTTCATATTCCTAGGATTTATAATATTTATCCCTTGGGTTTATTACTACTCTCTTGGGTTCATTATTTTCTTGGATTTATAATATAATTCAGTTAGGTTTATTAATCTAACGGTTCATATTCCTAGGGTATAATATCATTCATAATCTTTATAATCTTAATCCTAGGGTTTGATATAAATCCCTTATGTTTATACTCATGAATGACCATGGTCAACCATGGTCCAATGTCACATTGTGACATATATTGTCTCAATAGTAAAATAAATCATGTGACAAAGATATTCTCAATACAAAAATTGACCATGTGGTAAACTATGGTCAACCATGTTTATTTTATGGTTTATATAATATTATACCCTAGAAATGTGAACCCTTATATTTATAAACTCAATGGATTGATATAAAAATCAATCATGGTTGACTATGATCAACCATTTTCAAATATTGCATTGTGACAAAGATTGTCTCAATATAAAATTATTAATAATAATAAATGGTAACTATATATATATATGGTGGTGATTATTTATAAAATTATTAATAATCATAAATGGTAAGACACATTTACATTATACATTTAATAATTATTGATGTGGTAGATATAAGTGTATATCAACCACATTATTAAATATGGTTGCACTAGTAGATGTAACTATTTCTTAAATATCACAAATGAGTCAATTATAATATTTTTTTAAAATGTTAAGTCCATAAATAAATTGTTTAAAAAATCTCTCTAATTAAATACTTTAATATTTTTTACTATTTTATTATATTCAGAAAAAAATATAAAAATTAAAAAAGGTTGAAGCTCTTAAACCATAAAAAAACATAAACAATTATACACCTTAACACCTAAAATAAT
Source organism: Pinus albicaulis (assembly GCA_034641835.2). Taxonomy (NCBI): domain Eukaryota; kingdom Viridiplantae; phylum Streptophyta; class Pinopsida; order Pinales; family Pinaceae; genus Pinus; species Pinus albicaulis. Next base: position 24,115 of record JAXQQM020090953.1, read on the forward strand.
TGTGTAATAATAGTAATACACAATGTGTCTATTCACTTAAACACCTAAAATAATAGTTATACACAATGTCTCTATGGTTGGTTTCAATAATACCTGTTGCACCCTTCTCATGGTGTGGATTATAGTATGTTCTATTATATTAAAAAATACAATGTCTCTATAATTATTTCTTGTTTATAAAAATATTTTAAAAATGGGTGGCATTAATATCATTCACTTAAATAAAATGAATAAATGAAAAGAAACTTAAATTTAGATATTTATACAAAAAATGAAAAAACTATATATATATATATATATATATTGGAAATCACATATAATGAAATTAATTAATTAATTTTGTTGTATAATAGTTTATATGAATATGTTAACATTAACATCTAAATAAACAAATATATTAAAAGAAAAGAAATCTTTTTAAAATTGTTAGTACTCAAACCAATAAAAAACAAGGACCAAAAAAATAGAACTTATATAAACAAAGTACTTATCTATATAAACAATCCATAATAATATACCAATACAAAAACAAATTTAACCATTTTATTTTTTCATTCAAAATCATATACAATTATCTTAGACCAAAACATTTAGACTTAAAAAATGTCAACTGTAAATACATTTTCCATAACAATAAACCGAAACGAAAAACTTCGATGTATAGTACCTTAAATCAAAATTCCCAAGGAAACTAACCCTAAGACTCATAATATAATCCCATTTTCCATCTTTTCTCTTCCCTTATTCGATTTGGTTTAATTTATTTACGAAATAGCATACACATATTTTTATCATTTGATTGATGGGTTCCTGGAGTGACAGTTTTGTTGCGAGTAGTCTTTAGTGCGATTTTTTGAAAAGAGAAGTTTGATTGCTAACTTTGCATAATCGAAGTGCTATAGAGGTTTTTGAGGGTGCTGAATCCATATATAGAGTCAAAAAACCAATTTCAATAACAAAAACCAAAATTTTATCTCAAAATTTTTCACCGAATTCCCGGCACCTGAAACTTCAAAAAATCGCAACTCCTTTTTGTTGTGCATTTGACCACCAGATTTGTTGCTTTCAACTTAACGTTGTACTGATTGGACATTTCAACCTGTAATCTCTTTCCCAAATAGCATAATAGAAATTTTATAATTTTATTGGCTCAGTTCAGAAATCCCCTTCTTATTGTGCCTTTCACCACTACAGTTGTCGCTTTCAACTTGAGGCTGCACTGATTAGACATTACTGGATTCATCTTGACGCTGCACTAATTGGCCATTAATGGTTTCACTTTGAGGCCACACTGATCTGGTCTCACCTTGAGGCTTCAATGATTTGACATGACTTGATTCACCTTGATGTTGGACTTATTATTCATTGTCACGTCTCCCAGACCCAGCTTCTTACCCATATATCATAAACTTAGATATACTCGGCTTTATGCACCAGCTAACAAAAAACTACTTATTGAATCCATTTCAAATTCATACGGTTATCCGATATTTAACTTCTTTGGAGTAATTATAGGCAGCCATGGGAATATAAGAATTTCCATGATAATTTTTTTTTGGGCTTGACCTCTACTCTTCGCAGTCCATCTAGTTGACTTATATATCTATATATATATATTAGTTTGTATTTCTCAGGTCAGTTTTTCAGAGTTTTGACCAACTCTAGCCGATCAATAGGCCCTTCCTCAAACTTTACTTTCCATTTTGCAAGCCTTATAAAATTTTCAACATTTTAAAGTTGCAGCATCGAGGTATAGATGTATGCCTCCTCGCATACATCTATCTATACTCAGTTAACCTCCATTGCTCCAACTACTTTCCCAGCAGTTTATATGGACGGTAAACAGATGCTCTGTTCATTGTATTTTTACATATGCTTACAATCTTCCCTCACACAAACTTTTATCACACAATAGATGTTCAATAGGATTCTCCCCTTATTTTACTGTTACAAACATTAAACATGTTTGACACTCTGATGCAGATTCAACTATTCCATGGGAAAACTAGGAAAAAGATCCTCTTGCTTCAATCAAATGGAGGTAGAGAATACTGAACTGGATAGTTTAGAATCCCTAGTGTTAGATCCTCGTACTTAGTTAGGATTCAACTTCTGCTTTCATATGTTTACACTTACATTTAATAGAATAATTTAAATTCTTAATTCTACAATTCTTTCCATTGTAACACAGTTGACATACTGAACCCCATACTGCTATCACAGGGTTGTTGTTTCCTACTTTCTGTTATTGGTTACAGGGAATTCTGTTCCATCAATATTGTTATGATAGGTTTAGTTGTTTGGTACTTGCTGTTCATGGGTACTGTTTTGTTAACATTTTCTGTCTATACACACAGCAATTACATATTCCTTTAAAAGACAGCAAGCTACACCTGTACATAGTTATTAGATTAGTTGTTCAAATGATCTACCATCTCTAACTTCATTACTACAAGGTACTCATCCCTATAATCCAACCATTTGTCTCTGCTATCAATAGCTTTAGTTTGCAATTACATGAGTTACTGAACAAATAATCAATCTAAAATTTGCATAATGAACCATAACATAACAATTCATAAATTGCATAATGAACCATAACATCACAATTCATAAAACAGGGATATATTTAATATAGATCTACAGAAATCTCCAAAATCATGCATGCATACCTCTACTATGACCAGTCCTCCCAACCTTAGAGTTCGTTTATCTCCAGAACTCACCCCCGAGCTGAGATCCTCCAAGAACAGACTAACCTCAATCTGTTCTGGAGCAGCTTATTTAAGCTATGCTTTCCCCAAAGCCTGTTTCCAATTCTGCGTCCAAAATTTCAGGATGCTTTATTCCTGTTTGCCTAGGCTTCCCTTATTTAGGGACTTTAAAGCTGCTTTCTGCTTTTCCAGCTTTTCCAGCTTTTTACCTCTTCCCAACTACTTTCCTCATCATTGGGGAATTTAGATTTTTCCTCAAAAATCTAAATTAGAAATAATTTCTTTCAAGGATTTTTGAAAGATTTGGGGAAAGTCTTTACCTTTTCCATCACCTCATGGATTAGGCATGTGATCTCAATTTCTCATCTAGTCATAGTGCATACACAATGTTAATTATTTATTTTTCATAAATAAATAATTAACCACATCCACACAATAATTATCCATTGGGGTCCACTCCCCTTTGGATTTATGTTCAAATGTCTAATTTGAAAAGCATAGAACTTGGGGTGTTACATATTCCCCCTCTGAAAACAAACACCGTCCTCGATGTTGACAATTATCTACTTAGTTTATTTTGAAAATAAATATGAATGCTTTTCCCTCATTTCAGCTTCTCTGTTCCATGTAGCTCTTTCAGCAGTAAAGTGCTCCACTGCACCTTTACTCTAGCTACTGTTTAATTTCGCAATTCAATTTCTTCCCGCTTTCAGATTTGAAGCGGCTCTGGAAGGAATTCCTCCTCTGGTTCCACCTGGACCACATTCCAATCAATAATGTGAGAAGCATCATGTACAAAAATTATATTTTTCCAACAAGGAGATATGAAACACATCATGAAATTTAATATGCAAGTGTAAGGCTAGTTTATAAGCCATTAGTTTCCCCCCTTTCCAACACCTTCCTCGGTGTTACACTTTAACGTTGATTTTTCAACTTTGACAAAAATTTCTTCTTCGTCCTTGATTAGTTTCCAGCAGAGTACTCTCCTGCTTCCACTCTATTTACTGATGCCTTATGCAGTTGGTTTTCTTCCTACTTCTTTGCAAGAAGTCTGTCTGGAAGATCTTTTCTTCTGGTTTCTCTGTCCACAATTCATACCAATGTAAGTAATATCAGGTACATACAATTTATAATCCACAACAACATTCTGCATTTCAATAACTTAAGAAATTTAGTTATTAGTCAAACCGTTCAGGTTCATAATAGTTTAGTGCACTTTTAGTACACTACTTATCCTTTCTTGTATTTTTCAGTGAGATTCTTTCCTCACGCAACTTGGTCCAGTTCATCTTTTCTTGAGTTTCTAGGTGATTTATCTTCACCTTTTTTTTCTCATTGGTTCCAGAGTGTACACTTTCCTGTTACACACTTGACTAAACAATTTTACAACTTTTCATTAGTACTCATAAATGAAAGAAAACAATTGTATCATATGCATGATTATGCTTACCCTTTCTCATTTCATAGCTGTACTTCCAGCATCTTCTCATTGTTTTCTTTTGTTAGTCAATCAATTTAATTAGTAATAACTAGCCTCGTTAATCATCTCTATAATTCAATTCTTACTTCACACATGAATGTTTTTTTTTTTTTTTTCTTCCTCTAACCTCTTTTATGAATTGTATCCACTAGTTCAAAACTTACGTGAATAAATTTGGATCTGATGGGTTCCCCCACACCCAAGTCCAACTGCATCTCATCTTCTTTTCTCTTAGTCAGTAGCTGTGTGATTTCACACTATTTCAGGTCTTTGAATTTACGGCTCAGGAAAATTAAATTAAATAAAATTTATCCCAACAAAATTTGATAGTGTGAATAAATGTAATCACTATTATTCATCACATTTGCCAGTATTACTACTTGAGAATGTCAAGATTGAATTTGACACAATTTCCCCTTTTTCAAAGTATTTCCATAATTTATACATTTACTTTAATTGTTTTTTTTTTCCATGTTGTACATATTCCAATGATAATTTGAGGAAATTAATTATGTTCCATTGGATTTTTATCCATGCATGCTCATTTTCATAATCATTTTCCCATGTATAAAAAAAACAATTGTTAGGTTTTCAATTCTACCCTAGCTAACTCACCTGGGAAAATTTGATTTATCCCTTCATTCATTCATTCATAACTCAATGTAAGGGATCTGCATTACATTATTTAATATGCAATGTTCCACAATTACTAAACCAACTATTTACTGGGTTTATAACTCATACTTAAGTTTACCACTTCATTATTTTCCATGTATATGAGCTAAAATATGTTTATCACAAAATACTTTAGTCATGACTTAAATATACTTGTCTTGAACCTCATCTTGGTAATTTTTCCACATTATACTTTTACCACTTAATCTACCACAATAGTGTTTATTTCTCTTTTAACCATACTTAGAGTAATAATATTCCGACCATATGGTAAAATATGTCCTTCCACTTTACTTGCAACTTTTAAGGTAAATTCACTTTTAATATTCCCTAGTGAATTTTTTCTTCTCCCTTAATCCCGTGGGTATAAAGTTTGAAATTTACTAACTGAACTAAATTATCATGTATGAAGATATTATATTCATACAACTCAACAAAGTTAACATTATAACATATAACAAGATCACCTATATTTATAATGTTAATTGTAGATTTAACTTATGTCCCACGTGCAATTTGTTTCCTTTTAATCTATCATTTCTCATGATAATTATTACTATTATATATATATATATATATATATATATATTTAATAGTTAATTAAGAATTTACAACTTATATTTAACATACCTCTATTAAATATAAATTGTCCTTTTCCTATTATCCACCTTTCTCTATATATTCAATATAAACTTTCCTTCTTCTTTTGTTCCAATAACTATGGTAACACATAGTATTATATAACATATTAGGAACATATATCACCCCACAATTATTCCTTTATATCTTTTCATGCTTCTAATCAACTCATTGTTATAATGAATATTAATCAAATATTCATTATAATTTTTGTCACACCTCCAAATTTTTTTATTTTTTATTTTTAATCCATTTAGACTAGACTAACTATGTATCTAAAATTTTTAGCTTTACCTACTCACTTTAAAACTCTATCTCTATATAGTCATTATCATACAACCCACCATATTTACAACATACGATATTCCAAAACCCACAAGGGTTATAACATATGGTTTTCATAGTCACACGACCCACCATGTTTATAACATATACTATTCCCAACCCCCAAGGGTTATAACATATGGTTGATGATTTTATAACATAAGGTATATATATATCTAACCTTATATATCCGCATCACTCATAATATATATATATATATATACATTTAACTTTTATCTCGGCACCGACCATTCCTTATAATCATTTCACCCTTTTACTTTGGCATGAACGGTATATTTAACATTTTTTTCGTTGGCATCAACTGTATACATATATAATTGTATCATTTTATATCACTGTTGTAGGTAATGTCTGTGCTGGCTTACACCATGATAGCCGCGCTGTCAGAAAGGGTAAGTGCGGTCGTTTCAGTTCATATTTTTATGGTTATACCGTGATTTTCTGAACCGTGATAATGATGACAGTAAGGGCGGATCGATGGATCGTGGTTATCGGTAGGAACCAGTATCGTTGCATCTCTATCTGATTCAGTTAACCCTAATGTTTACATGATTATACTCAGTGCTTGGTTTCGTGCGAAGCCAGCGGTTGCGTGAGGTTGGAAGGTTGAGTGCGATGCAACCTTATGCCGTCTTCTGAGCTAAAAGGAGTGCGTTGGTACGCCTCTTCGGTGCGGCAGATCTTCCTGATTTAAAATGGCATGCTTCCTGATCTCTCTTCAGGAAATATGCGTTGTCAGAGATGTACTCCTGCCTGTGATCGATTGACATGTCTCACCCTAGCTGGGAAGGTCACTTCGGCGGTATTGCATCCCTTAATTTGACTAATTTTTTTTTGGACGACCAAGTACACCAGAGTGTATGGAATAATATTAAATCTCTTTAGAGCAGGACGCATGGTCAGGTTTGTTCAGATCGATGCAATCCCCCCTCGGGATTTCGTAAGGGTAACTGTTGTGGGAATTAAATGCGTAGACAAAATCTATGGGTTCCCTCGGTAATTTGATGAGTTTGGAGATAGGGTTTCTGTTTATTATTTCAACCCTCCCCCGCCCAGACTCGATCCTATTCCCATTGCCCTCTTCGCTGTTTCTCTTTCTGTCTATGATGATAGCGATCAACTATTCTCTTGCCTACGCTTCCCTTCCACAGGAGTAAATCGATTTTCGCTCCAGTTTCTCATTCTTTCTTTGATTTCTTATTTTAATTACATTCGTTGCCAGTCTCTTCTCATTTCTGGGGCGTTGTTTGTTTTGTTTGGTTTCAGGTGCGTAGATGGCGTCTCTGACTGGTGTATTACCTGTTTTTCCATTTCATTCTACCGCGAGCTCGAGTTGCAGTTCTGTTGTATGTATGTGACTTAGTACTCAGCGCACACGTCTATGTGAAATGCTAGGTTATCAGCTTTCCATTGCAGTAACTCTTTGTTTAACGATTCATATTTTTCCTGCTATTATCCGGGTCTATCATTATTTTCTGGGAAGAAGCTGTAACTTAGATGTCTACCGTGCGAGGGTTTTAATTATATTTCTTTTCCCTCCGTGGTGCAGCTGAATGCTGTGTCGTTGGCATATATAACGCTACGTCTTATATTCATGGGGTAACTTTTAGTTTACAAACCCCAATCTCGTGCTAAGAGCCACGAGTCATGGTTACAGTCTTAGAATTCCTTTTTTTTTCAAGTTGCAGAAAAACTTTCACTCTTTTTATGCCGCGAGGAGTGACCAGGCTCTCCTCTATTTCTCGTCTTCCATGAGTTTATCGAGATCAGCGTACCTCTACTAAATCTCTGTATCACTTAATTTTTTCTAAGCTCGGTGTTGCTATGTGGTTTTCCAGGAAAGGTAGCAGAGAAAACGCACTTAAAACCTAGCCATATCTCCTGGCGGGTGTATAGGTACGTGTACTATATTTAATCGTACTAGGCATGTCGCCTGGTGATTATCATGCTGTAGAAAATTAGTTTACCCATGGAAGATACGCCGTGACTCAATCGTATCCTGCAATTAAAATTTTGTTTTGCTATATCGTTTCACTAACTTTTCTGCTGGGTATGGAAATGATATAACAACCACTGTGTAAAAATTCCCCCCGACAGAGCTATATTACTTACTCTTTACCGGTATACACAGGTATTTTGGGCGTAATATCTCTTTAGTCTTGTTCGCACGGTCATATGTAAAATTTGAACATACCTCCTCTAATATTAACGCACTGTTATTCGTATAAATTGCACGTACAGTCTCTAATCTTATCGCACAGTTACTCTGATAATTTTGAATAGACGTTTTCAAATCTTATAGTAAGGCTATACCTGTTTCTACTATTGGAAATCTGTAATGTCATCCAAAATGGGCTAATACGTGTACCTCGAGTTATGTAAGATCGACTACGAGGTTAATATTGTCTATGAAAAGTTTAAGGAATGGCCCTAATTAATCTGTTCGCACTAATTGCTTACGCTCAACGCATCCCATATGCGATGTCTAGGGTAAGATAAGGACTGAAATTTCTTTTCGTAAGTAAGGATATGTTTTGCTTAGTTTATGAGAAATATCCAAGTGAAACTATCACATCACATTTCCCGTAGAATAATTATTATGTTTCTTTTAACTTGGGCCCAATCATAGTATGGGGATTTTATAAAATTCTAATATATATGTTTCCACTCATGCCGTGCTAAAATTCTAATATATATGTTTCCACTCATGCCGTGCTAAAATTCTAATATGCTACTATACATGTTATATGTTAGTCCTTTTCTCAAGGTAAAACTGATCATCAATATAAAATCAAGCACTTATTTTGTTTTATATGTAGATGATAGAAATTCGAGTGGTGTGCCTTAGTTATAAGTTAGGGCTTTGTTATATATTTTTTTCATGGATTAAAAGTATATTCAAGTGTACCATTTATGCTAGGAATGTTATAAATGATAGGATATTTCCATAAGGTAGAAGATCTCCTGAACTACAAAATTTGGAAATACATACTCAAATGTTTATTTTCCTTTCTTATCTTTGATTTTATCATGTAGCTTCCAATGATGTTGAAATATTTTTCTAACATAAATATGAGCATGTACTTTCACATTTATATAATTTCATGAAATACCAGTTAATATTTAATTTTCTGTGGAGACTAAGTACCTTCGGATTTAAACCGTATTGGGTTTAAAGTTTCTGTAGGTTTCTACTCTATGGAATTCTGGTCTACAACTAACCAGAATCTGGAAGGTGAATACCTAAGGATAGATCCAGTTAAATGTAGTACTAAATCCATCATACCCTTTCATTAAATTTTGTATGTAGCCACTTCATACTAATTTAAATAGAAGAGCATCATCCCATTCATGCAGTAGACCAACCTCCCACCACAGATCAACCTTTACTCTTATCTCTAGAAGTTCCCTTTTCTATGTATCTAGGGAAATAAATATAAATTCATTTTTCTCTTTGTATGTCCTATCCATACTAAAGATCTTACCCTCATAATTGGAAGATTTCTAGTGAGAGGTTAAATTATGAAAAAAAAAAATGGAAAAAAAATGATACATTCCTATGAAAGTTCTGATGCTCAATAAGGCCAGCTAGATGATATATCGGTTAGGTACTACTGTTTTCTCTCTTGTTTTTCATCACAGTAAGAAACACTTAGTTTAGCAATTTAAAAATGGAAAATCATCCTTCTATACTACTTGTAGTCTTCGTTCGACATATGGGATTAAATTCTGCATGTTCATGGTAGTACCATTTTCCCCTTTCCTCTCCATTAACTTCAGCATCGATCTTTTCTACTGTATTAAGATGGTTTCAGTATCTTAACTTTATGAACACTGAAATTTCTTTTACATAACGATGATAGTAGGACAATAGCTAAATATGTCATTGTAAACTTACAGATTTATTTTTATTTTTATTTTTTTCATCATGGATATATAGTCCGAGTGAAGAAACAATCATACTCTATTATTTTACATAGAAATAATATTTTTCTGAGAGATATCGGTTTCCAGTTTTAAACCTATTATAGGTTTAACCATTCTGGTATATGAGCCTCCTCATATTACTCCCATATCAATGTTTCTACTTCATCACAATCTGTTACATGTATACCTGATAGTATATCCAAGATATTTGTATACTTGAAGTAATATTTTTAATTTTCATAAAATTTATAACAGTTTACTAGTTCTTTGTGAGCACATATCTTGCCCAATTTTTGAACCTGGGCTCCGATACCATTTGTCACGCCTCCCAGACCCAGGTTCTTACCCATATATCATAACTTAGATATACTCGGCTTTATGCACCAGCTAACAAAAAAACTACTTATTGAATCCATTTCAAATTCATACGGTTATCTGATATTTAACTTCTTTTGAGAAATTATAGGCAGCCATGGGAATATAAGAATTTCCATGATAATTTTTTTTTTTGGGCTTGACCTCTACTCTTCGCAGTCCATCTAGTTGACTTATATATCTATATATATATATTAGTTTGTATTTCTCAGGTCAGTTTTTCAGAGTTTTGACCAACTCTAGCCCATCAAAAGGCCCTTCCTCAAACTTTCCAGTTTGCAAGCCTTATAAAATTTTCAACATTTTAAAGTTGCAGCATCGAGGTATAGATGTATGCCTCCTCGCATACATCTATCTATACTCAGTTAACCTCCATTGCTCCAACTACTTTCCCAGCAGTTTATATGGACGGTACACAGATGCTCTGTTCATTGTATTTTTACATATGCTTACAATCTTACCTCACACAAAATTTTATCACACACTTAGATTGTTCAATAGGATTCCCCCCTTATTTTACTGTTACAAACATTCAACATGTGTGACACTCTGGTACAGATTCAACTGTTCCATGGGAAAACTAGGAAACAGATCCTCTTGCTTCAATCAAATGGAGGTAGAGAATACTGAACTGGATAGTTTAGAATCCCTAGTGTTAGATCCTCGTACTTAGTTAGGATTCAACTTCTGCTTTCATATGTTTACACTTACATTTAATAGAATAATTTAAATTCTTAATTCTACAATTCTTTCCATTGTAACACAGCTGACATACTGAACCCCATATTGCTATCACAGGGTTAGTTGTTTCCTACTTTCTGTTATTGGTTACAGGGAATTCTGTGCCATCAATATTGTTATGATAGGTTTAGTTGTTTGGTACTTGCTGTTCATGGGTACTGTTTTGTTAAAATTTTCTGTCTATACACACAGCAATTAAATATTCCTTTAAAAGACAGCAAGCTACCCCTGTACATAGTTATTAGATTAGCTGTTCAAATGATCTACCATCTCTAACTTCATTACCACAAGTTACTCATCCCTATAATCCAACCATTTGTCTCTTGCTATCAATAGCTTTAGTAGTAATTACATGAGTTCATGACAAATAATCAATCTAAATTGCATAATGAACCGCAACATAAAATTCATAAATTGCATAATGAATCATAACATCACAATTCATAAAAAAGGAATATATTTAATACAGACTTGCAGAAATCTCCCAAAATTATGGATGCATACCTCTACTATGACTAGTCCTCCCAACCTTAGAGTTCTTTTATCTCCAGAACTCACCCCCGAGCTGAGATCCTCCCAGAACAGACTAACCTCAATGCGATGGATGGCTCTATTTAAAGAGCTGTGCTTTCTCCAAACACATTTGCAAATTAAATCAAAATTTCAGGGATAACATTCACATTTGCCTAGGCTTCCCTTAATTAAGGACTTTAAAGCTGCTTTATGCTTTTCCAGCTTTTTATTTCTTCCCACCTACTTTCCTCATCATTGGGGAATTTAGATTTTCCTCAAAAATCTAAATTAGAAATAATTTCTTTCAAAGTTTTTTGAAAGATTTTGGGAAAAGTCTTAACCTCTTTCCATAACCTCATGGATTAAGCAAGTGATCTCAAAATCTACTTTGGTCATAGTGCACACATAAACCTTTTATTTATTTTTCATAAATAAATATTTAACTACATCCACACAATAATTATCCATTAGGGTCCGCTCCCCTTTGGACTTAAGTTCAAATGTCTAATTTGAAAAGCATAGAACTTGAGGGTGTTATAGAATCTGTCAAATAGATATTTTCATTACCTGAGGATAGTAGTAATAGTTATGTGAATATAAAGTTTAGAAATGATTCCATTCATATAGGTCAAATTTGAAATAATACCTCCGAATAGAAAAAAAAAATATTGTGAAGGAGAGACATTACATGTAAAAACACAACCATTTTGAATAATTTTAAATTAGCTATCATTTGGAGTGTAGACATTTATTTTATATATAATACATGTTCTTGAGTACTTTTCTAGATTTGGTATAAGGGAAAAATTGAAACAGATTTATTTGCTTAAAACATTATTTTAATGTTAAATTATCCAAGTGTTGTTACATTATTTTATAAAAATTGTTTGATATATATATATATATATATATATTTAAAAAAAAATTATATTATATAATAACAAATTTAATATATTATAATAATGAAAAATTATCTTAAAAACTAAAAATGAATTTTTTTGTTATTTTCTTTATTTAAAAGAGGAATTTCACACTAAAATATAGATAGGTAAATTTTCATGTTTTAGCAGTATTTATATCCAAAATCGTTTTAAGTTTTATATAACATGATGGTATTCACATTGAAAACAACAATAATCAATATTATTATCTACATAAATATCTTTCGGATTAATCACATCAGATTGATTTCAAGTTTCAAACCATCTAATGTGGTTTATCCTCATGAGAAGGTGAAGAAAATAATCGACCTCAATGAATAATGCAGATGAATCATTATGAAGAGATTGTGGATGAAAACTAGTCGTTAAAAACTAGCCATTATTAGTTAGTTAGTTAGTTAAAAATAAATTTTTATCTATTAAGAATATTTAAAAGGAGGGGGACATTAATGAATAAATTATTTACTATAGTAGGGTAATAATGAGTAAGGAATAAAGGTAATATAGAAATAATATTACAAATATCACGTTAATATAAAATATACTATAACTAAATAAAAAAAAAGACCAAGCAGAAAGAAAATATATATATATATACTAAAGAAGAAA
>JAXQQM020063429.1:0-157500 GCA_034641835.2 Pinus albicaulis
AGAAATATATTACCTATGATACCTTTTTGTGCTGGCAGAGTCGAGAGAAAGAATTCAGGCACATAAGGTGCAAAACTCTGGTAATAAAAATTGCTTTTCCGCAAAAAAAATAAAACAGAGATCTGAGATTATAAACCATAGAAACCTCATTGTGTACGGAACACCTCACATTGTATATATGTATCGTTGACACCATTACATTGCAGAGACTATGTTGGATTGAGCCAAAAATCATGTATAAATAATTGCAGTATACATCAAACAATGACATATAATTACAGAGATGAAAAACTATGTCAGACAGTACGCTTAGCAAAATATGTGATACCAAACTATTTAGTTTTCTCGTTCATTAGCCCATCGTGAAAATTTCTCTTGGACTGGTACTATCTCTACTTCTAGTAGTCGAGCTTGCAGGCTATTACTGATGTTGACAACATCAGGGTTATTTCTGACACTGCCGGTGGTGGCTTAGGCACAGATTCAAAATGAAATATACTCTTGCTTTTGCAGTCCATCTCTCGCCATGTCAAAGGATGGGTGTACCCTATTCTAATACACCCTCACCAAATGAATACCAAATTAAAAACACAATATACTCTCACACATATGGCTCGGATACCACATGTATAAAATGAAATAACTCAAAACAAATTGCAGAAAACACAGATACAGAACCAGCCAAAACAATGGCAGAAAAGAGGCTTCAACCTCATGTCATTCTCATCATTCTCTCTTATTAAAAGAATTTATTTTACAATTTAAATATATGAGATAAAATTTCTAAGATAGTCTGTGCTATCTTAGACTCCTTTGGTTGAGATAATTTCTCACCAAAAACCCACCAAGATAGGAGTTACTAAACACACTCCAATATTTGAGGAACAACCCAAGATTTAGGCACATATTCCTAACTTGGAATATTTAATTAATTTATTTATTATTTTGTATTTATTATTGTTATTTGAGAGGGGCTTGTCTAGTCAATTTAGTGTTCCTAAATTGATATCATGAATTTGTCAACCAGGGCTAGTAAACTGTTGAAGTGAAGTGCACCATATGTGCCTAAGTATCCTCTTCCTAATTCTTTGTGTTTAGTGTTTTTCTAGTGTTTTTGGTTTTATGTTTTTATGCTAAGGGGAAAAAATAAATTAATAGCAAAGAAAAATTACTGAATGCACTAAAACAGAATAAAATCTACTCTAAACTAGGAATGATAACAGGAACAGAGAATGCTAATCCACAGATTGTAAAGCTACTAAGAAAGTAACTCATAAAATTAAACTTAGTCCAATTCGTTTTATTAGAGGTATATTGGAACAAACTGAGAAAATTATTAGTTCTGATGTAATGAGGTTCTCTTAGAGAACAACAACTTAAAACATCACAAAGAAATCTTATTCATTGTTAGAGATCTGTTGGAAAAACTTGGGAAAAATATCATATGTAACATAGTAAGGAACCATATGCTAAAATAACTTATGACACTAGAATTATCTCATTCTGCAACTCACAATATTACTATTAAGTCATATTCAGAAATTAGAGATTTCTTGGAACAACTTGAGGAAAAGATTGTTTGTAAAATCATGAGAATCTCTTACCTAATTGTAGAATAGAAAATGTCAACAACTCAAAATAATATAACTAATTCTCGTTCATATAATAGTGATGTGTTAGAAGAATTTGAGAATAAGAGTAGCTTATAAAATAATGAGTATCTTCTAAATCTATCTAACAGGACTGAAATACAATTAACAGAACTAAAATGCAATTAACTCAAAGTACTACAGCTAGATCTCATTCACGTATTAGAGATATATTGGAACATCTTATGAGAACAATATTGACTGTAATATTATGAGATTATTCAATGTCAGTAAATGACATAAAAGATGATGCAAAAGGATAAACTTAGAAAACTTCTTAAGTTAAGAACAAAACAGAATTAAAGGTTACTTATCTAGAAAGTATGCAAAAGCCTCTTCAGATAGCAAGGGCCCTCTACTATCAGATTGGCACAAGAATCTTTAACTCCTTAAATTTTCCTTCAAATCATGCATCAAATTTTTACTTCTTTAATTAAAAGAAACGCTCAGAAACAGAGTGTCACCGTATTTGAAAATTAAAAACATCAACTCCTTTTCTTGGTTCACCGAGTTATTTTTATAAGAAACTACATAACTGCTATTTAGTAAAAATAGGCATAGGTGTCTTTTATAATCAAAATCAAACTAAAAATCCTGTTAAGGACTCGTGTTTTACTAAAGGCAATCCAAGAGTCCTTATCCTTATAGAAGTCCGCTTCTTGGTTTTTAGCTTTGTCCACGTGCATACCCACTTCAAGATTTTTACTATGTCTTCGTGGATGACAAGGAATGATGCATGAGCGTTTTGGAGTCTAACCATATACGTCTTTCCCTCAAATGACACATGTAACCTGTTTAAACACCAAGATGGCTACAGAACATATGACTAGCTATAGAATGATTGCATTCTATAGCTAAGTCTGCTCAGAAATCACTAAGACAACAAAACCACAAAAGTATAATAAGTTAGTCATTGCATGTATTCTTAAAGTGATTTTAATCATTCTTATTGATCTTTTAAGCCTATAAATGATAAAGGATTAATGAGATGAAGTGGATTTTGGTGAAAAGAAAAGACATTTTTATGGCTCAACATACCCCCACTGCAAAACGGTTGCATGTCCTCATGCAATCAATCCATGTATTTTGAAACTTCAGCAAGGACATCTAGCTTCCTTTTTCTGCTTTGATTGGTGTTCAATGGCATTCTAGGCTTCCTCATACACAACTTGAACCTTAGATCTATAAGTGCCCTATTCAATTTCTTGTTTTTCTTCTTTAGCTTCCTACTATCCTTATACAACTTTTTCATTTGCAGAGATAGAGCCGTGTTCATGTCACTTTTAAGTTTGAATTGTTCCCTTAAAATTTAATTTTCATTTTTTATATGCCTATTTAGTACCTCTAATTCATATTTGTCTCTTTTCAACACTTCAGTTGGAGGTTCTTGTGGACTAGGAGTTCTTTCTCTTTTTTCTGAGGCTCTTTTTTCTAATGATTCAACATAATCATAGATATGTTGTTGGGCTGGATCTACATCCGAAGTTCCTCTATCAAGATCTTCTTCATACTGGTATTTAGGAGATCTGTCAATTGGTGTCTCTTCATCTTCAATATCTATGATTCCTGTCTGCTTAACTCCTTTCTTTTTCATTATGCCTTTAAGCCCATGACTTCTTCTCAGTTTAGATGGTCCCTCATTTTTCTCTTTAGCACCCTTTCTTGTTACCTTTTCGTTTCTAAGTTGTTTCTTGATTTTGGAAAAAATTTCAGACATTATTTCCTCACTGTCTTCTTATGTTGATATATCAGTTTCGATTTTAGAAACTTTTCCCCTCCTGCTTCTCCTTACAGGTTTTTCTTCAGACAGAGTTTCGTTAAGTTCTTCAAAATGATTTCTCAAGAATAATTCATCCCAACTATCTCCTACCTTCTTCAAATGATACTCAATTAAAATTTTAACTAAGCCATGATGATATAAGGTGGTTTCTAAGAACTGAACCCTTTTCTGGACATTAGAAGCCATCCTTTTTAAACTATTGAGCAGGAAAAAGGGTAGATTTATCTCTTCATCTAGAAAATTCATCATAAGTCTAATGTGATAAACATATAAAGTGCCAAATCTCCCCTCACAGGTTATGAACTTTTTTAGAATTAGCAACATATTTCTCCATTTATTTTTCAAGGCTGAACTAGGAATGCCTTTCTTAAATACTGAAATGTCCATACCTGGTGTTTTTAACATCTGTCTCCAGGCTTCATTGTGAAATTCTTTGTTTTTAAACCAACGCTCCCCTTGCCTCGGCAACTCTGTTGCTTTTGATATGAATGACTTCGTGACAATGAACTTGATATCACCAATTTCGACCTCTGGCCCGTTGAATGACCAGGAAAATGACTTGGTGACCTCCTTATGAAATCCATTGAACTTCTCCATAAACTTTAGCCATCCAACCTGCTGTAATAACTCTTTAATCTGAGGATAACCTTCTAGATATTTAGTTCCAATTGGCTCTGACCTTACAATTAGTCCCATTGCTTCCTTTCCTCAACTTCAATTCACTGCTCTATTTCTGCTCTCCTGTTTGAGGAAGAAAATGGCTGTAGAGGGTTGTCTCACTCTAAAAATTGCTTCTCTATTTCTACAGACAGGAATTTTCTATTGAATAAAATGGCATTGAGTGGATACGAAATGAGTGAAATACGATATGGGTAAATCATAAGAATGATTGAGTTTAAGAGTTTTTCATGGAGTAAAATACCGCGAGGAAATCTCATGAAGATTTTCAAAATCATGAATGAATGTTTCGGTCTGATGACGTGACCTAATAGGTCACTTCAAGTACTGACCATTAACTTCTAATTAATGATGATTTGATATGGAGCAGAATGGAAGGGATTTGTTGAACGATTTTATCATAGGCTTCATCAATTCGAATAAAAAAATAAATTTATGAACATACATATGACTTAACCATATTATATCTTTCATAATTCGCTATCAAAATAATTTCACACACAGTTTTACCTTAGCCTTCTTTTTTTTTATTTTTTTTCTGTTTTGATATGCTTTGTCTTTCCTCTGAAAATTATTGATCTTTTAGACTCCATAATCCTTTTGATTTTTCTTGCTAAAGTAGGTTTTCAGGATCAATTGGCTGTAGAACAAGTGGCTGCAGAATATCTGGCTGCAGAATATCTAGCTGCAGAATGTACCTGTAAAAGCTTTGAGACATGGAATGAAATGTATTGAAATATGGATGGAATGAAGTATGAAATGAAATGAAATGGATCATGAAATAGAGTGGAATGAAATATTAATGAATTGAAATATGATGAAATGAAATGGATCATAAATGTGGAGTGGAATGAAATATGAAAAGTGAGCCTGCAACTTATGATTTTGTAATACTTGATTGCAAAAAAAAAAAAAAAAAAAAAATTGAAAATCTGAAATGAAATGAGATGGATCATGAAATGGAGTGGAATGAAGTATGAATTAAGTGAGATATGATGGAATGAAATGGATAATAAATTTAAGTGGAATGAGATATGAAAAGTGAACCTGCAACTTATGATTTTGTAATACTTGATTGCAGAAAGAAAAAAAAGAACAATTTTGAAAATCTAAAGTGTCAGAAGAATCCTGATATTCACCTTATCTTTTATGTACAAACATGCTAATCAATGATTAATTTTCATGTTTATACTTTTTTTTTTTTTTTTAGCACTAGATTACAGAAAATACAATTAAGTTAATGAAGAAGAAGGATTCTTCTTCATTAACTTCACATCACTGTTCTCTTGGAATTTCTTGACAAAATCTTCTCTTGAAAGTGGCTTATGATACAATTTCAATCTATGAACATTTACAAGAAAAGTCACCTTATCTTCATCTATTGTCCTGATTTTTATTGCTCCATTGTCAAATATTTTCACGATTTCATATGGCCCAAGCCAATGAGTTTTGAATTTACCTTGGAAATCTTTGAACTTTGAATCGAATAAGAGATCCCAGTCACCTTCTTTAAATTTCTTTTCCTTAATGTACTTATCATGCCATCTAGTCCTTTGTTGATGTACTATACTTGTTTTCTGGACTGCATCTTGTCTGATCTCATCCAATTCATTAATCTGCTCTAATCTTTGCTTTTGTGCCTATGTTAGATCAAGTCCTAGCTGAACTGCCATTTTGAAAGTTTGAATCTGAAATTCTATAGGAAACAAAACTTGTTTTCCATAAACAAGTTCATAAGGGGTATGACCTGTTGTGTTTCTGCATGTAGTTCTGTAGGCCCACAAGGCTTCAGGAAGTCTATCTGCCCAATCTCTTCTATGTAAATGAATAGTCTTTGTTAGGATCCCTTCAATGACCTTATTGGTAGATTCCACTTGGCCATTTGCTTGTGGATGATAAGGAGTGTATTTTCTATGTCTAATTTTGTACTTCTCTACCATTTGTTCCACCAACTTTGATGTGAATGGAGCTCCTTGATCTGTAACAATTTCTCTTGGGACACCAAAATGAGTAAAAATATCCTCAAAAAGAAAATTAACTACAGATGCTTTAGTAGCAGAAAGTAATGGCTTGGCCTCTACCCATTTAGTAACATAATCAGTGCAAACTAATATATATTTATTTTGTCTTAATGGAGGACTAATAGGTCCTACAAAATCTAAAGCTCATTTCTCAAAAGGTTCAATATGTACCTGAGGCTGCAATGGAATCTCACCTGAAAGAGAAGGTTTCCCTACCCTTTGCCAGCTGTCACACCTTTTTACATACTCTTTAGCATCTTTAAAGAGGGATGGCCAATAATATCCTAAATGAAGGATCTCATAAGCTATCCTTTTATCAGCAAAGTGTCCACCACAAGGTTCATCAAGACATGCCTTGAGAATCTCAGGCATCTCGTCTTCTCGAACACATCTCCTAATAATAAAATTTGGACCTGTTTTGTATAACTCATTAGCAACCCATGAATATTTTTCACTGTCATAAATAATCTTTCTATTATCTCTTGCATTCATAATTGAAGGAAATTTCCCTAAAACTAGATAATTGGCAATGTTGGCAAACAAAGGAGTTTGAGTAGAAATTGCAAAAAGTTATTCATTAGGGAATTGATCTTCAAATGGAGTATTGTCTTTGATGTTTTGGAGTCTAGATAGGAAATCAGCTACTGTATTTTGTTTTCTAGCTCTATCTAGAATGGTAATGTTAAATTCCTATAAAAGAAATAACCATCTTATGACTCTTCCATTAGTGATTGATTTGTTCATTAGATATTTAATTGCAGAGTGATCTGTGTGAACAAAAGTTTCATAGCCTGTTATATAATGTCTGGATTTATTTATGGCATGAACAATAGCTAAGAAATTTTTTTCAGTTACAGTATAATTTAACTCCGAAGGGGTCAAATTTTTACTTGTATAGTAGATGGCATAAGGAATCAGGTCTTTTTCTCCCAATACAGCTCCTAAAGGTGTATCTGAGGCATCTGTTGAGATATGAAAAGGTAATTTCCAGTTAGGTCCCCTCAAAATAGGTGCTTTATAAAAAAAAAAAATCAGGGTCTCAAAGGCTAACTGGCAATCAGGATTCCACTTGAATTCACAGTCCTTGGTAAGTAGTTTGAAAAGTGGAGATGCTATCTTGGTGAAGTTTTCTATAAATCTTCTGTAATACCCTGTAAATCCTAGAAAAATCCTAACATATTTTTGACAACTTGGAACAGATAAGTTATAGATGAATTCAAATTTTGACTCATCAAATCTGATCCCTTGTCCTGAAATGTAATGCCCCCAAAAAATCCCTTTAGTAAACATCATGAAACACTTCTCATGACTTAATGAAAGAATTTCTTCTTTACATCTCCTTAAAAAAAATTCCAAGTTTGCTAAGGCTTCTTCAAATGTGTTTCCATAGACTGTGAATTCATCCATATATACCTCTACACAGTCATGTATTAGATCTGAAAAGATTCCTAATACTGCCCTTTGAAATGTTGCAGGTGCATTGCATAGTCCAAATGGAAATACTTGGTAGGCATAGGTACCCCAGGGACAGGTAAATGTGGTTTTGTCTTGATCTTCAAGTGCTACTTGAATTTTATTATAACCACTGAACCCATCTAAAAATGAAAAGTACTTTTTTCTAGCTAATGTGTCTAACACCTGATCTATGAAAGGTAGGGGAAAATTATCTTTAAGAGTGGTTTTGTTTAATTCCCAGTAGTCAATACATACCCTCCATTTACCGTTTTTCTTTGGTACAATTACCAAAGGAGAAACCCACTGACTATCTGAAATGGGATAAATAAAGTTGACATTTAACAATTTCTGCAATTCTTCTTTAACAATCTCCCTAAGGTTTGGATTCATCCTTCTCTGAGGTTGTCTGATTGGTTTAAAATTTTCCTCTATGTAGATGTGATGAGTGCAAGTCTTAGGGCTTATCCCTTTCATATCAGTGTACTCCCATGCATATGCAAAAGAATGTCTCTGTAATATTTTGACTAGCTTTTCTTGTTGAAATTTCTCTAGGTTCTTGTTTATGTTTAAAGTTTTACCTGGAAATATCTCAATTGTAGAGCTGCCAAATTTATCCATGGAGTAAAGAGACATCTGTCTTGATGATAAAAACTCAATGTTAGATTCTTCTTGAAATTGTTCATGTTTGTATTCTGAAGAGGATTCAAAATTTTCTAAGGTATTTAGAATCTGGCTATCTTCACTAATTTCTGAAATTGTGAAGAGAGGTTGTATATCTTCTTCATCCTCAATCCATTGAGTATCATCTAACTCTGTAATTGTTCTTGCTGGAGGATACAAGGTAAATTTCTTGGTTGAACTACCATCAGAGATGTACATATCACCGGATCTACAGCTAATGAAAGCATCAGCTGTAGCTAACCAAGGTCTTCCTAATATAATAGGATGTCCTCCTAGATTATTTTTAGGAGTTAGGATCATAAAATCCACAGGATACTCCCAAGAATCTGAGGACACTGGAATGTCTTCTATTACCCCATCAGGTTTAATCACATATCTATTTGCTAATTGTAATAATGTGGGTGTAAAAAGAAGATTAGGAAGTTTTAGTTTATCCATGATTTGTCTACTCATGATATTGATTGCTGCTCCTAAATCAATAAGTGTGTTTTGGATCTCAGTTCCATTGATGTGTATTTTAACAACTGGATTTCCTGGGTCTAGATACTTTGGAATAACAATCTTACCCATCATGATGTCTGCTATTTTTCCTACCAGTTGAATTTTCTTTGTCTCTTTTATTCTTTTTCCTATTTTTTTCATGCTCAACTCCTTTATTGTCTTTGCTAAGATTGGAATTTCCTTGATAGCCTATAATAATGGGATCTTAATACAAACATTCCTTAGCTCATCTAGGAAATCATAATTAGGCACCATAATTTGTTTCTCTACACCCTTATCAATTTGTAATCTTTCTGGAAAGGGAGGTGTAGAGGTGAATGTTGATGGATGCTCTAATATAGGAGTTGAAATTATTGGTTCTTTTTGTTTTGATTTTTCAATATTTGGGTCTTGAAAATATGTGTTCTCTTCAAGACTTTTATTTACCCGTAGAGAATCTTCCTCAGAGTTGTTTTTCTCTTGTATGATTACAGAAGGTTTCTTCTTTTCAAGTATTCTTCCAGACCTAAGTTGAACATCATTAAAGTCTAAAGGAGTGATCAAATAGGTTGGGAACTGTTGACCTTCTATCATGTATGTGTTCTGAGGATTTTTGTTGTTGGGGTTTGGTATGGGTTGGGCAGGTAACTGATTTGTTTTCTGAGGAAATGGTACTGGAAGTGGTGGATTTTGATGTTGTGGATTTTGTTGAGGGTTTTTTTGAGGATTTTGTTGAGGAGGGAAATTTGGATATGGTGGATAAGATGGTGGATATTGATAATACTGGGAGTATCTTCCATAGGGATTTTGTGCTCCTTGTACCTAAGTTTGAGATTGATTTTTGAATTGGGGCCAAGGTTGCTGCCAAGAATTCCAATTTGGTGATGATTGATTATACATCTAATCATTGAATCCTTGTGCTTGAGGTCCTTGCCAAGGTCTCCTAGAGATAAAATTGAGAGATTCTGTGGAATTTGTAGGGGTTTCTTCTTCAAAGACAGCTTTAAGACCAGGAAGTGAAGGACAACTCTTGGTCTCATGTTTTGCAGAACAAATTACACAAGTCTCTACTATTTTTTCATCCAAAGGGCACTCTCTCAGCGCATGCTTCTTTCTACATTTGGGACAAAAGATTGCTAGGGCATCAGATTCAGCTTTTTGCTTGTTTTGTAACTTAAGAGTGTCTATTTTTTCACTAAGACTCCCTAAAATGTCAGATTTGAATTCATCAAGCATATGTCCTATTTCTTCCCTACTTATTGTTCCAGACGCAGACTTACTTTCCCTTGCAAGAGCAGGGTCTCTTGGTCCTTTTAAAGTTTTAGATTTCCCTCTTGAAAGGTTGATACATAATTCAACTATTTCAGGTAATGTGAGCTGAGATATATCCCCTTTTCCCATCATATTAAGGATATCTAGCCATTCATCCCTAATTGTCTTCAACAAGAGAGCTTTCAAAGTATCTTGGTCTAAGCTTTCCATTTTTGCTCTCTTGATGTTATAGTTAAATCTTTCCAACAAATCTTCCAGATTTTCATCCTCTTTTTGTACCATTTTAAACACTTCCTCCTTATGGTTGATTGGCATACAGTAATCCAAATACCTCTCTAGAAATTCTTGTTTCATATCTTCCCATGTCCTAATAGAACTATTGATTAAACTCATAAACCATTTTAATGCTGCTCCTTTCAATGTTGAAGGGAATAGTTTAAGTTTTTGGGCATCTTGTAAGTAATCATAGGTTCTACATAGGACTTCAAATTCAAATAGGAAGGTTTCAAGATCTTCACTTTTGAGTCCATAAAATTTTGGAAGGACAGAGGGTGAAATATTTTTCATAGTTGCATTGGTTTCTTCATCTATTATAGGGAACCCAAAAGAGCTTCCCATTTCCCTTCTACCTCTTCCTCTACCTCATTCTTTAGCTCTACCTCATTCTCCTCTACCCCTACCTCTACCTTCTCCAAACAGTGTATGTTCTCCATTAAAGACTCCTCCTCCCCCTTCTTCTGCCATGGTTGATTCTTCTGTGGAAGTGAAAAAGTTTATGTCTCCAGTAGGGGTCCTTGGATCTTCTTCTAAGACAGGTTCAGTAGATGAAGTGGGAGATATCTCTGATGGAATATCTGATCTAAATTCTTTTGGAAGTCTATGACCAGTATAGTATGGAATTTAGGTTTGAGCTTGAGGTGTGCTACCTCTTGGTCTTGGTGGAATGAGTGGTGTTCTGGGAATCAAGCTTTTGCTTCTTATAAATCTACCCATTTAGTCTCTTTCTCTACGCATATCATTGCTTTTGGGAGGCAGGAAATAAGGCTACCTAGTTACACTTCCCCAACAACGATGCCAAAATTTCTAGTCAATTTAGTGTTCCTAAATTGATATCATGAATTTGTCAACTACGGCTAGTAAACTGTTGAAGTGAAGTGCACCATATCTGCCTAAGTATCCTCTTCCTACTTCGTTGTGTTTAATTTTTTTCTAGTGTTTTTGGTTTTATGTTTTTATGCTAAGGGGAAAAACTAATTTAATAGCAAAGAAAAATTACTGAATGCTCTAAAATAGAATAAAATCTACTCTAAGCTAGGAATGATAACAAGAACAGAGAATGCTAATCCACAGATTGTAAAGCTGCTAAGAAAGTAACTCATAACATTAAAATTAGTCCAATTCATTTCATTAGAGGTATATTGGAGCAAACTATGAAAAGGATTAGTTCTGATGTAATGAGGTTCTCTTAGAGAACAACAACTTAAAACATCACAGAGAAATTTTATTCATTGTTAGAGATCTGTGGGAACAACTTGAGAAAAATATCATCTGTAACATAGTAAGGAACCCTATGCTAAAATAACCTATGACACTAGAATTAGCTCATTCTGTAACTCACAATATTACTATTAATTCTTATTCAAAAATTAGAGATTTCTTGGAACAACTTGAGGAAAAGACTGTTTGTAAAATCATGAGAATCTCTTACCTAATTGTAGAACAGAAAATGTCAATAACTCAAAATAATACAACTAATTCTCGTTCATATAATAGTGATGTGTTAGAATAATTTGAGAATAGGAGTAGCTTATAGAATAATGAAGATCTTCTAAATCTAACTAACAGGATTGAAATACAATTAACAGAACTAAAATGCAATTAACTAAAAGTACTACAACTAGATCTCATTCATGTATTAGAGATATATTGGAACAGCTTATGGGAAAAATATTGAATGTAATATTATGAGATTCTTCAATGTCAGTAAATGACATAAAACATGATGCAAAAGGATAAACTTAGAAAACTTCTTAAGTTAAGAACAAAAGAGAATTAAAGGTTACTTATCTAGAAAGTATGCAAAAGCCTCTTCAGATAGCAAGGGCCCTCTACTATCAGATTGGCACATGAATATTTAAATCCTTAATGTTTCCTTCAAATCATGCATCAAATTTGTACTTCTTTAATTAAAAGAAATGCTCAGAAACAGAGTGTCACAGTATTTGAAAATTAAAAACATCAACTCCTTTTCTCGATTCACCGAGTTATTTTTATAAGAAACTGCATAACTTCTATTGAGTAAAAATAGGCATAGGTGTCTTTTATAATCAAAATCAAACTAAAACTCCTGTTAAGGACTCGTGTTTTGATGAAGGCAATCCAAGAGTCCTTATCCTTATAGAAGTCTGCTTCTTGGTTTTTAGATTTGTCCACGTGCATAACAACTTCTAGATTTTTACTCAGTGTTCGTGGTTGACAAGGAATGATGCAGGAGATTTTTGGAGTCTAACAATATACGTATTTCCCTTAGATGACACCTGTAACCTGTTTAAACACCAATATGGCTACAGAACATATGACTAGCTACGGAATGACTGCATTCTGTAGCTAAGTCTGCTCAGAAATCACTAAGACAACAAAAAGACAAAAGTATAATAAGTTAGTCATTACATGTATTCTTAAATTGATTTTAATGATTCTTATTGATCTTTTAATCCTATAAATGATAAAGGATTAATGGAATGAAGTGGAGTTTGGTGAAAAGAAAAGACATTTTTAGGGCTCAATAGGGCTAACAAATATTCGACCAACTGGAGCTCAATAAAAGACATTCTTAGCATTTTGTCATGCTGGGAATCCATTGGAGTAGGTTGCATAGGAAGAAAAGGCCATCTTCAGGTTCTTTAGTGCATTTGAATATTTTTGAAGGCTAGGGCCATCAGGTGTTGGGGCCATTGAGAGAGCATCCAAAGTAAAATTTCAACAAATGAATAGTCATTTTTTACTATCTTGGACATTATAAAGCCCATGGTACAGTTTTCAAAGGCATTTTGAGTCTTCTAAGTGCGATTTTTCCATAGATAATTTTCATGGCACCTAGAGCCACTAGGTGTTGGAGGCATAGCCAGTGGAGCCAATGTCCATTCTGAGTGAATGAATAATGTATTTTGTATGTTTGACATGTTATTGAAATAATGAGATAGCTTTCAAAATCATATGAAGAATTATAAGGGTGTTTTTCCACATAATAGGTCAGGGAAGCATCAAGGCCACTAGTAGAAGAGGTCATGCCCAAGGGAGCCATGGTCCATTTTGGGTGATTGAAAAATCAATCTAGGGGTATATTGGTATTATGATCCCATTGCTACAGTTTTCAAAACTAATGCAGTTGAGAAACAACTTTTAAAATAATTTGAGCATCTTAATCTCAGAGAGCCTAGTGCATTGATGGAGGCTGAAGGCCACGTAGCCAAAGTGTTGATGGTAAACTCCTTTATTATTTTGTTGTTATGTGTGGTTGGTTATTTCTCTACAATTTATGTTTGTTATTCATACATTTAATAAGCTTAAAAAATTGATAATTTGTCACACAATAAGCATGTAAATAAACATATGAACTTGCTACAAGAATTCAATTGCAGAAACAGACGTATGGGTATGGAAAAAAAATTTCAATTTGTGCACATCTTGATCCCTTTACTTCCGCAGCATGGTCCATTGGATGTACTTATCCTCATATGCCCCCACGAGGTAATATTGTTCCTTGATGTCATCTCAGAATAAATTCCAAGTGGGTGCGGCCGAAAACAGAGAGGTTTCCCGGTCATCCTTTTTCTCACAGTAGGTTTCCCACCACTCTTTGACATGGGGGAAACTTTGAGGAGTGAAAAATAATATTTTCTCGATCATAGAAATCATGGACCGAGAAATACCCTAATAGAAAATAAAACCATCTATCGGTGACATCTTCATCTATCTAGCCTTCAAATATATGAATGCACACGTTTACTTGTACCTTGAAGGGAGTGGCACCTCTAGAGTGGTTTTCAGATGCAGATGCTCCATAGGTGGGCAGTCGTTAAAGGATCTGAGCAAAGTTATCCACCATCATGCTCATTTTCTTCTCGAGGGCCTCGTCGAGCAATATTTTGATAAGGTATCCTACTCCCTCATCTTTATTTTCTTCCACCATGGGGGGTCGTCAGGGTTTGCGAGGCTGATCTTGCAAGGGTTCAACCGGATCAAGCCCTAACTCCTTATAACCTGACCGTGTTGGGGACATGCAAAGAAAAATAGAGAAAGAACAAACCCCTCTGATACCACTTATCCAGATTTATGCAGGAACACAATAAAATACAGAAATAGACATAAAGACATAGATGCATTGGAGATAAAACTTCATTTCATTAATATAAAATAACAAAAATATGCTTACAGAGATAATGGAAATAAACTAGCTAGGGTAGTGGTAGCGTATCTCTCAGAAGAGCTGTAGCAGCTATATGCCTATGAAATGTGTTTAAATGAGGCTCGAAGGCCTATTTATTGTTGAGAAACAATATAAAACCCCAAACATCCAAAAACCCAACCGTAGGAGATGAAGGGCCAAACTATGGGCCGTGTTGTGGTAAAATTGGTGTTTCAACTTCCTCGGGACGTAACTTTGGCATACAATATTTTTTTTGATGTGCACCATACCTCGTTAGAAATATATATCCAAGGAATATAACTTTTAATGTGACCAATATTATTCCAATAACCCTTTTTTCTCCCGGTTTTCGCAAAAAAACGTCATTTAGGACATCAAAATGGCTCTGGAAGTTGAGGACCCAAAAAACTGCGAAAAATAGCAAGTTGTGCCAAAACTGAAAATCTAAAAGAATAGACGGTGGGGGTTCAAATGGAATAAGTGGGTGGTAGACAATATCCACCTAGATCATTAGGGCCTCCAAACAGCTCCAGATGTTCAAGACCCGAAAAACTGCAAAAAATGGTAAGTTGTGCTAGAACTGAAAAACTAAAAGAACTGATGGTGCAGCTCGTAATGGAATAGGTGGGTGGCCACATATATCCATATGGATCATTCCTCCCACCTTAAGAAGAAATGGTCCCCATTGCATTAAGTTCCTCCATGAGAGGTAAATTATGGTATTGGATTTGCCGAGGATGTCATGGACTTGCTGGAGGAGGTGCCGCCAGATGTGCTGGATGCGTTCAATAAATTTGGTTTCCTCAAACACTACATGTGTAGATTATGTTTTTGAAAATGCATGAGCTATGAAAATATCATGCGGTGGTGTTTCGGGGGTTAGATCGATGAATTTCTTGTCCTGATAATGTAGAGGAACCTCTGTGGGTGAGGAGAAAATTTCCTTGTATTCCTCCATGATTTTTTCCTAATGCTACAGCTTTGCATGGGAGCCCTGTTTCAAGTTTTTGGGCACAATATTCTTATTTCCCTATGAGTGACTAGTAAGGAAAATAAATTTCCTGGTTTGAGAAACAATCTTACTGCGTTTTTTTGCAATATTCAAAGAGATGGCAGGAGGCAGTACTACCTCTAGTATCCTGTACAATTTATTTCCCAAAGTAATAACAACAGAATGAGGCCTAGACTCATACATAACATGTCACCTCCACAAGTATGGTTGGCCCAATAATACATCAACTACATTAAGAGGAGCAACATCACAAAATACCTCATTGGTGAATGGCTTGATGTTGTACGAAATTCAGCACTACTAGCAAACATGGAGATCCCTCCCCGGGTGGGGCTACCTGATGGTATACGACTGCGGGTGTGATATGGTCAGTAGGCTAAGTTTCTTCATGACCTCCACTAAAATGAGGTTCTTTTGGCTTTCGTTATCAACAAGAAATTGCACTAGACAACCTGTCACCCACATCTGTGAATGGAAGAGGTGCTTCCCTTCCTTTGGATCCTCGAGATCCTCCCTCTAGAGCTTGGTGGTGGAAACAATGGCACTGGGGTCCACATCAATGATCTTATTCCCTTTTTCATCTCCCTTTTCTGGTTTTGCCTCAGGATCAGAACATGCATATGATTTGGGTGCCTTCAGTTCGGCCACCAACGACTGTTTGGCCCGACACTCATTTGTGCTGTGAGTGGGGCTATTATGAAATTCATACTTCCCTATATCCTTATTTCGATTTTTGGTGGTGTTTTGAGTCACCCTGCTTTGCCTCTACCCCCTGTTATGTGGTTTGGGGTCACCTCTCCCTATCTTCAAATTCATGGATCCAATGTCTCGCTTTTTATGCTTACATTTATGCTCAATCTTGGTAGAATAACGATATGTTATGCTAAGAGAGGTAATGTCGAGGAACTCCATTTCCTTTTGAATGTGTCTATGCAGAAAAATATTGTACTTGAGAACCAAATGTCTCTCTGAATCTTTAATACCCAACTTTGTGCGCAGCATATGGAACAAATTCGTCACTTCGTGCACATCTTAATCCCATTGTTGCTGCAACATGGTCCACTGGAAGTACTTGTCCTCATAGCTCCTTGTAGGGTGATATTGTTCCTTGATGCCATCTCAGAATGAATTCTAGATGGGTGCCACGGAGAACATATAGGGTTCCCCTTCATCCTTTTTATCACAGTAGGTTTCCCACTAGTCCTTGACATGGGGGGAGGCTTTAAAGAGTGCAAAAATAATATTTTCTCAATTGGAGAAATCCTGGACCAATAAATACTCTTGTAGAAAATTAAACCATCTATTGATGACATATTCATCTATCTGGGCTTCAAATAAAGGAATTACAAAGTTTACCTATACCTTGAAGGGAGTAGTGCCTCCAAAGTGGTTTTTGGATGCAGATGCATCGTATGTGGGAAACCATTGAAGGATATGAGCAAAGTTGTCCATCATCGCGGTCTTGTTTCTTGAGGGCCTCCTCGTGAAATATTTCGATAGGATCTCATACTCCCTCATATTTCTTCTCTTCCACCATGGGGGTTCATCGAGGTTTACGAGGCTCATATTACAAGGGTTCAACCAAATCGAGCCCTAACTCCTTATACCCTAACTGCGTTGGGGACAAGAAAATAAAAACAGAGAAAGAGCCTACCCCTCTCATACGATCAATCTAGATTTATGCAGGAACACAATAAAATACAGAAATAGACATAAAAATAGAGATGTAGTGGAAACAAAACTTCATTTCATTAATATCAAATAATAGAAATATGCTTACAGACATTATGGAAATAAACTAGCTCGGGCACTGGTAGTGTATCTCTGAGAAGAGATGTGTGCATTACTCTGAAGTGTGTTGCAATGAGGCTCAAAGGCCTATTTATTTTTTAGAAACAATAGAAAGCCTTAAACATTGAAAAACCTAACTATAGGAGATGAAGCACCAAAACTATGGGCCTCGTGTGGGTAAAATTGGTGTTTCAACTTCCCCGGGATGTAACTTTGGCATACGCTCTATGTTTGACGCGCACCATACCTTGTTAGAAATATCTATCCGAGGGAAAAAATTTCTTATGTGAGAAGCTTTGGTTCATGGAACCATGTTTCTCCCGGTTTTCCCAAAAAACGTCGTTTAGGGCCTCAAAACCGCTCTAGAAGTTCTAGACCTGAAAAACCGCTAAAAATAGTAAGTTGCGCGGAAACTAAAAAAATGAAAGAAGTGATGGTGGGGGTTAAAATGGAATATTTGGGTGGCAACTAATATCCACCTGGATCATTAGGTCCTCCAAATGGCTTCGGAAATTCATGACCCGAAAACCTGCTAAAAATAGTAAGTTGTGCTTAAACTGAAAAACTAAAAGAACTGATGGTGCGGGTCCAAATGGAATACGTGGGTGGCGACCAATATCAACCTGGATCAACACTAAATTTATATCTTAAGTGTTCGTATTCTTATGAATTTAACACCTCAAATACTACACCAAAGTCGTGTTAACTACTTCTATCTTTCCCATTATTATGTGGATGGAATGTTGTATACCTCCGTACCTTAATGTACATATTCTCCCACAATCTAGTCCAAAATGCACTAACAAATTTTTTACCCATATATAAAAATGTGGTCCTTGCTTTCCCATAGTGCACCCATACCTATTCAAAGAAAACCTTTGCCCCTTATTTCCTACACATGGTCATTTTATGGGGCATTAAAACACATATCTTGTTAAACCTATGAAATACCATGAATAAGTAGTCATGTGTACTTTATTTTTTTGTTAAACCTTTTATAGATTGTACGGAAATAAATTGCTAACTGTGAGTGGATATAGGTAATGGAGATTATATAGACATTGTTTCCTATTACTAAGATTCTTGGTACAATAAAACATGCATTCTCTTATGATCATGTATACATGTTCTTGCATGTTGTGCCAATACACATGCATCTACAAGTTGGCCACTATATTCCCTACACCAAAACCTCCTGAAACTTTGCAGGTGTCATGCTCTCTATTTAACAAAAATCACTCACCCTTACTAATGCATAACTTATTTAGCTAGTAGAGTAACCCATCGTAGAAATGGTAGTCAATTGTGTTTTCACCATTTTTCACATGAACATGGCTCTAAAACTATTGATACACCTCCTTTAATTCCCCATCCTATGAATATGAATCCTTTTATTAATGATGGGTTGATGGCTCGATATGCATGATATTTCAAAAAGTTGTGATATTTGATATCAACATCCTTGACAACATGTTGACATACTTGTTATTATGGCCCCTATTATACTATATCACTAATGAAACACATATATAAAAGGAATCCACTTGTAATTTCTAATGTATTTGCTGGTGAAATTATATGTTTTTAGTTTCCAACATTAAATTATCAATCTGAGACTCATGAGCTTTGAGGTGCAAGCAAAGGTAATGCAGGATCAAGCATAAAACCAATACTAGGGCATAAGATCATTGTAAAAGAACATACCATTCATTTTCTGGAAGAAAACTCTAATATACCACTCATTTGCTGGAAAGAATACTCATCTAAGGAATTAAAAGAATCTCAAAAAGCTATTAATTTAAAGGCTCCTAATCTAGATGAAACATGAAATTCATAACAAAACCAAATGAAATTTAACTAATGCTTCTGCTATGAGATTAAAGTCACACTTCAAACTACTCTACATTAGAATTCTAAAAGAAAATTAAACTTTGGGAATGAACAATCTATATACAAAATCAAATTACTGCTATGAAATCAACTTCCATATTTAAAAAATAAATTCAACTTAAAACACACTCCTGGCAAAATTGAATCTATGCTATGGTTGACTAATTTCCCTATGATATCAACTTGAATCACACTTGACAGTGTTCTAAATTGACTAACTACTCTCTCTTCCTCACACACTCAATCAAATGAAATTAATAAACTCTGATCTCTAAGATTTAACTAATTTTGCACACCATTCAAATATTTTTACAGTCTCGTAAGAAATCCTTAATATATTTCCAACACCTAATCTTGCAAAACTCTACCAAATCCTAGCTCTATTTTAGGAAATGAAAGGAAAAGGTAGAACTCTAAAATACTATTTGATCACACATAGAAATGAGATTCAATACAAGGAAAACTCAATTAAAAGACTACACTGTAATTCTACTAATTAATCAAACCTCAACTGGAATCTAATTCAAAACCTAGCAACCCTTAATGTGAACACTGTGCTATGAATATTACTTTTAAAGAATAACTACATGTAGGATTTCACAATCTGAATGTAAAACACTACTTTCTCTCAAATTTAGAACTAGAAACATTTACAAACCCTTACTATAACTACTATTTCAAAAACTATCTTTAAATATGCATACAATTATCAGGCCTAGCTCTAATGTTCAAGGACAAAACTTCACTAGTTCACACTACTATCACTCATAATTTTACTCACTACTCTACAAATTTTGTTAAAAAAGCACTTCCAAAAACAAACAACACTTCAATAAAAAATCTATAATCAAATGACACATGTAGATATATGGAAATCCTCTGAGACTCCAAAAAAAAATTCAAGATCAATCAATAAAATTGTAACTTAAAATTCTCACTGTTCAATTACAGGCTTTTTGAAAGAAATTCAAAAATAATTGTCAACCCGGGATGTTGTTTGTAATCACTTGAATGACAAACACACACACACACACACACACACACACACACATATATATATGTTAGTATCGACTTTGCATGGGGATATACATACAATTCGAGGTCTTTGACCACACTATTTCAACACATAATGCTATCATTCGATTTGATGAAATAATATGTGTAAAATTTGAAACTTTAACTATGATGTCAACACACATCAGCCTATCAAATCCACGTTCTATCAATTCAATTCTCTGTTGTTGGCATTCAGAAGATGAGAATAGGGGATTCAAAGTTGTATTCAATTTAATATATATGCATGTTCAATCATTTTAACATGTGGATTATAATGCTACGCTAGAGTAAATCATTCACAGATTCTTGTTGATTTGGTAACATCGATCTTTGAAATTTTAATTTAAATACTTCCAGCAAACAAGTTTCATGAAAACATTCATATAGGCCATTCATGAAAAATATAAGACAATACTCAATTACACCGAGGACGTAATCATACATAGAATGCCAAACTTGTAATAAGAAATCTGATTATGTAAATGATTTAATTGAAATTAAAATGCAAATTCGAAATTAAAACTAATGAAAAATCACACAGCTAATTAAATCTACCTACAAATGAAAAAAAATTCCTAGACTTTGGTGAGCCCTTGCCACAACTGGGAAGGTTAAAACTTACAACATGAAGAAGATATTTACACACTCAAGCTAGAAATGAACTACAATTGTACTCATAGCAACTTGAATTAACACATCCTCATGTTCTGACAGTGGAAAAAAAGTTCTCAATTGAAATAAAATGGTGCTACAAAAATTCAAAGCTTACATTCAACAATGGTAATATCCATTTTTTATATCTTGGTATGCTCGTTACAACATGGGCCTTTATAGGCATCAATCTCATACATAAAATAGCAATGGATCTCTTTACAAGGAAAACTCAGAAAACCATAACTAATCCAAGATTCACAATCTCGTTTCCATAACAATCATTCTCTTCTTGGAATAACTACTCCCATCTGAGTAATAGCATTAGGATGTGCTGCATTCATGCTTATCTAGAACATTTCCCACTGTATTTGACCTAAAAATCTAAAACAAGGTTGTTTGGAAGATTTTTACAAATCTGGAATTTTTATTTTTATATAATTTGGTCCCAAAAAAACCCTACGTATATCCTAAACTATAAGGAATTGTAGGAAAATATTTTAGGTGTAATATACTTGTTGTATTTGGACCATAACCCATGTTATCAAATTTCTTCATTATCCTTCATATAAACGTAAATCGAGGCGAAAGTTTATACTTTAAAATTTGTTGTATATTTGGGTAAATTTTCTAATTTCCTTCTAGAGAGCGACATGAGTGACCTGGGTGAAATCCAAGTTATGGAAATGTATAATAACAATAATTTTGATGATAAAATCATTTAGTTTCTCCGGAAGAATGCCAAAAGTTTCAAAGCCCTAAATTAGGCATTTTCACACTCAACTGGCTTATGAAGGATTTCAGCGATGTAACCCTATGATAAATGTACTTGAAAAACTCATCATTAGTGAATCATAGCATAATCAAATTTAATTACATAGAAAATAAGAAAGAAATTTATAATCAACCACAAGATACAAAATATGATTTGGCAGAAAATTAGAGTACAGAATAGGCTAAAAACCTAGGGTTTTAGGGCATGAATGGTGATATTCCATGACGAAAACATGGGCATATTCGAGGCCCAAAATCCCCCCATGTCTAAGGTTTTTCATGCCCTCATGCAAAAAAATACCTTTCTCTAATGTATGTTTTTATGGCATCATATCTTTAGGTAGGGTTAGTTCTTGTGGAGCAACATTGCATGAAGATTTGATTGCCATAGATTTGATTTCAAGAGTGATACAAATTGAGGAAAAACAATAGATATGTTAATACGAAAATGATGAATAGGATGATAGGTGAAAATGGTAATGGTGGATGAGATGAGATGGTGATGGTAAAATTGGTGTTTGCATGCTCTGTTTTTGTGAGGCCAATGCTTATGGTTGGTTCCTTTATGAAAAGAAACAATGAATTCACCAACTATTGGATTGATAATATGCGTGAATGTAGTAGAAGACACTATAGTTACTTTTGTTGTTTACATGAAAAAATGTAATTATGACCTTATTAGAGTAGCATGAAAATGGATGGTATATGGAAAACTAGATATACAGGATATGTAGTGGTTAATCATCAAAGATTTCTTAAATATCTAAGCAATTAAAGAATCTTAAGCCAACTCTACCTCAAGTTTTACCCTTGTTGTTGATGTCCTCAGCACTGGAAGATGAAGTAAATTATGGAATGGTTGGTGCTCATGTGACTGCTGATATGGCCTACTGAAGAAGATGACAGATAAATTAAAGATGTTAAAAGGTCTCTAAATCCACATTATCATGAAAATATTGATGCATGTGTATTTTTTTTATCATGGCTTCCGAAGATAGCACAAGTACCATCATCAATAATCCTCTTTATTAAACTAAAGTAAATAGGTTAAACTAAATAACAATTAGCTCATCATGCTCCAAGTTCAACAATAGTGAAAAATGATAATGAAAACCATGAGTAAGCATAGGATGAAAATGTTAATTTGAATATGAAAATTCCAATAATCTCGCCCCCCCATGCCGATCATCTTGCATGTCTTCATGCAAGCTAAACCTCTGATAGAGACCAAAGATTAATTAAGACTAAAGGGCTAGGGTTTCTATATTATAGTCATGCTTTATTGACTTAAATTATAGGGCTAATTAAGTGAGATCTTGTTAGTAAGTTTCATGTGATGTCAACTTCCTTTGCATCAATAAGATAAGGAAAAGTTAAGACCAGGGATTGAATGATGTCAAGGCATACCTTTATTATTCCAAAAGAGTAACTAATATGAGGGATAATAAAGGAATGATAATAATGTTGTTACTGCAGGGATAGAGTCATCCTTAAAATGGTTAACCATAAAAATTTCCACAAAGTATCTTAAGAGTAGTCCGAAGAAGTGACTCTTCACTTTAAATAGCCTCATTAAAATAGGAGTGAAATTACTTTAAAAACCATGGCATTAAAATGGATAGAAAGAGTGAAGAATAAATATGAAAAAATTATACCTTTTGGGGATGATTGTATTATCGTTACCCAAGCATACAGTTGAATATCCTCTTATTCAAGAAAAGTGAATCACCTGCACTAAGGGTCTCACATCCATGAAAATAAAATTATTTTCGAAAGCTAGAATTCCGAAGCACATTACTGAAATGATCTTAAATCCATTCTTAGAGAGATATGATAATGATTTCAAGGAAAGATAAAAACAACCGAGCAAATTATAGTGTAAGATTAACTTTAATACCGTAGGCATGGCCCTGTTGTGAGCAAGCATCTATAGCCTCGACATGGATGCCTCTTAACCCAACAAAATGCCAGTGTCCCACCTATTAGATATAGATTCAGATTAATTCAAAGTATTTTACTTTTATTTGCGACTTAACTGAAGACCATTGTCCTAGCTTCGTAACCAGGGAACGATAGTGTCATTCAAAAGAAATAACAAGAATGAACAAGTCAACTCATGATGAGACCTCTTGTCTTCAAGTTTTTCAACTTGAAATCCATTACCCTAGCTTCATGACCAATAGTGGTAATGTCATTCCCATTAAGACTCATGATCATAGTAGGTCAAATCATAATGAGACCTACTATATCTCAATTAATAGGTTTATGTTAAAATCTATTATTATGATTAAACTTAGATAGGTTACTTAATAGGTGGGGAGGAAAATATACTCCTTAAGAGTGAAGGATGGCGTGAAAATTGTTTAGTTACTAATCTTTACTTGTCGGTCCCACTACCATAAGGACTCAATTTAAAAAAAAACCGTCAAAGTTAATGACTGAAAGATTCCTTGACATGGTCATGCTAGGGTCCTTATGAGAGCTAATTATGGTTTTATAGGAGTGTTCCACCATAGGAGGATTTCCATTAAACCTTGGAAGAGAAACTTGAAAAGGCTCATTTGATGACTGTCTGTCAAGATTATGAATGGAAAGTATAATAATAAAAATTTTCCTAACTGTCCTAGTAAATAACCTTGGGAAATAATAAAATTCACTTTAAAATATGAGGCATTAAGAGTGAAATGCTTCTCAGAAGTCTTATCACAAGAGTGCATAATGAAAAAAAATTCAATGGTTGTGCCTTAGGAATTAAGAATGTTTTTGTAAGGATTTTATTTCAAATAAAAATTTCATTCATTTCTCTTATACTATCCTACCCTAATTTAGAGAGAGGAATATCTCCTTCAAGTGTAGGAGTACTTCGAATGTAGCCATGTGCATAATAGTTTCTTGAATAAACTCACACTCACGTTTAAAAAATAAAATTCAACACATACAAGAGTATGAGAAACCAATTTCTTTAATTTCTATGGTACTAAAAATTGTTGAATAATGAGAGAATATGGTCTATTAACAACTACTTGAAATGAGGATTCAATGAGATCCACCTATTTATGATTCTCCAACATATGCAAGTATTCCACAGTTTCATCATCACTCCCTTGGAGGAATAAGGGATCAAGTGAAATACGAAAGATAAACCCCTCAAGTTTAGGCTCAAATATCTATTTTTCAAATTGACAAGAATGGTGAAGGGGAATTCTGGGATTTTTAGATTCTACAATAGTTTTATAATAGGTTCCAATCATATATTTCCTTTAATGGTATTTGAATTATATCTTCGTGGGGTGAATGCTTTATATTGATAGGAGATGTTTCCAGATTCACCCCTCCCCCCAACCTTGAAGATATATCATTTTGTTCAGTGGTGTTAGTGTCAGTATTTTCATACTTCCACCAAGGATCAAAACATATCTTTGCATCTCCATCTTAGGTGTCCCACTCTAAATAATTTTCAATCATTCCATTAGGTCATGATATAAAATTGTTCCATTGGTGGTTTTAATTCTCAAGTGTCCCATTTTCCATCACAAGTATATGCCTACTGACCCTCTTCCATGTCTTCATCGTACGGAAAAAAAATTTGCTCTCATTTCAATTTTAGTCAAAATCACTCATTGAGTCAGCTTCTTTCATTTCTCATTAGGTCACTAGGCTTTCATCAGGTCAAACCATTGCATTGTCTCATTTTCAGTAAAGGGTAGCAGAAGGTGTCAAGGTGACCAAGAATAAACTCATGAATTGACTCAGAAATCCACATGCCAACACATCAAATGTCAAAGGGAGTTGTCTTTTCCCAAGGGTGCCCAAGTCAGCATTGTTCACAAGCACTAAACCCTAATTTCCTCTTCCACTGAGCTACGGCTTGCTATGAGAAAGATACATATGAATAGAGGAGCCATAATTTAGGTCATCTCAGTAAGCATGAGGCCATTCTAACTCATAACATCATGTCTCCATTATTTTCCAAGAAATCATTATAAGAGTCAAGCCATTTTCCACTCATAGGGCCGGTTTTACTTCAAGCTATGTTTCTCAACAAAAAGGGATGAAGTTGACAAAAGTGAGAGAGTTTTTTTTCCATCATAGGTTCAATAAGAAAAATATCATTCAATTTTTACACATGTTTCATGGTTTTATAGAAATGTCAAAAATACAGGCGCCATAGAAGAATTGCTGCATTTCTGGAGTGAGATTGGGAAAATCAAGTGTTCTCATAGCTAGAGTGTCCAAATGATTTTCTTGATGAGTAAAATAATTACTAGAGAGAGATATATTTTGAATGAGCTACCATTATCTCAATTTGGAGTTGAGGAAGGCCTCCAAAACTTTCCTACACCAGCACTTTGCATTTATGCACCTTCATTCAACACTTTTTGACCAGTTTTGGTAAAATCAACTTTTGATAGGTGAAATAGACTCCGATCAACACAATAAAGGTATATTTAAAAATTGGACTTCATATATTTCAAAAGATCTATCCTGGGCCCAATTTGGACATAGGTAATACCTCCAAGTGTGGTCTGGAAAATAGTGTTGTAGTGGCGTTGCGCTTTTGCAGATTGGCATTGTGCTAATGTCTAGTTCGCTCCTTAAGCTTACAAACTTAGCCAAATTTCTTCAAATTTTCAGAAAATATTCTCAACACCTTTTACAAGTAAGTAACATGAAAATTTCACCTCCTTGTAGTATTTTAAAGGAATTTCATGGTGTTTTTGGTTTCTATGTAAATTTGGAAGTTGGTTTAGCTACAAACCCTAGATTCATTCTTTGTTCGCAAAAATGGCACCCATAAACCTCACATTCTCTTACTACATTACTGAAAACCCTATTCCTTCCCTACAAAACCATATCCCTTTCCCTAAATCCCTTTTTCCCTAAACCCTAAGTCCTAGGCACCTCAATTTCCTAGGCAGCCCTATCAACCATGTAAAAAAATTCTAATTCACAATCCCTTAGACATTTGATCCCCTTTCACCTCCTTTAGTTTAGATAACCACTACCCCCATATCCCTTATTTTTCAAAGAACTAGCCCTATTCCATAGACGTATTTTCACTCCCCATCCCCATCTACCTCATCCCTAGGGTTTACACCATGGAAGAGGAAAGAGACACCATGGGGAAGGAAAGAGAAATTATGGAGGAAGACATAAACATAGAATAAGAGAGGAGAAGACAACACAAAGGACCCAAATGACCAGGAAGAAACCAAGAACAATAGGTCTCAAGAAGGCATTGGAGAAGGAGAAGCTTGAGGCAGAAAACCTAACTTTTGAAGGACAAAATCAAGGAAACAGTAATTTGTCAAAGGGAGAAGGGTAAATTGGAACTACTTGTTGATATATCAAAGATAGCATATCACACCTTATTTGGCATCTCTGGAGAAATTTGAGAAATTAAAAAAAATATTTGAAGGCACATTTTCGAGAAATGTCCTGTTTTGGACACCTTTTTTCAACGAAGATTGTGGACAATAAGAGAAGCATATTAGGAAATGGGAGGAGTTTTGTGTTCAAATCATGCCAGAGAATAAAAAAATCTCTATTTTTTGCAAAACACCACATGGATAGAGAGGTATTGATCCATGTATGAAGCCCGGTTTTGCAGAAAAGTCAGCAATTTTGGCACACATAAAATATGCCAAAAACGCAACGCCCTTGGCGCTAGAATTCTTATTGGAGCCTCCAATAGAAAAATGGTCAGCACCATCTTGCTCGAAATGGTGAATACATCAACAAAAACAAGTTTCAGAAAATTTGGAGGAGAACTGGTCCCTCAAAAGTGCAAAACCCCACCAAATTTTCATGTTTCTCCCTCCTTTTTTACCTTGGCACGACACGTTTACCATTCTTGGGAGAAGTGATTTTGGACGGGGAAGATGAGAATAATTTTAAAAAATGGAGGCATATTTGGACACTAGACTTAGAAATATTTCCAATGAGATATCATGGAGATGATGTGGACACTGGAAAGGCCTCCAAAAGTTCCTTCCCAAAGAGGCTATTTTTTCTTTCACGGCGCTGCACTTTTGCTAGGAGAATTGTATTTTCATCATCTTCAGCAAATTTTGACTTTTTGACTTTTTATCATGGGAAATGAGGAATTATTGATGTAAAAGGTCAAGATAAATGTAAATTTCATGTTTTTATTTTTATCTATGGCAGATACATCAGAAATGTCCTCTAGGGGTCAAATGAATCAATTTCCTCTCTTTTAGAGGCAAATTGTTGGGTCTTCCTAGTCTTCAGATTCTTGATTGGGAATAGGTGAAACTGATCCTTATCTCATGGATTTGACTCCTTGGGGATAGGAATACTGGTTTTGAGGCCTATATGATGTATTTATTTAGTCATTGTAATGGTTGGATTCATTTGGAGCTTTGGAATCTCAAGGGACATATTTGTATCAGTTTGGCCTGGATATTAATGATAAATCTGCAGCTATTTCTTTGGGATCCATGTGGTATGAATTTTTTGACATATTTTCTTCTTTGTGATCATTTGTATGAATGTATTGTAAGATGATAAACCGTTTTAATGTCTATGATATGCTAAATTTCAAGTCGAAAGGCAGAATTCATGTTTTCATGCTCTATTTTGGGGAATTTTGCATAATTTGTTTATTTTCTTCAGTTTAGGGAGAATTCATCTTCTATGCTCTTCTTAACTTCTCACCACTCTCCTCATCTCACCATAATCGTCCTTAAAATTTCAAAACCTTCTACCTACCTTGCCCCATAGAACACCCTACAAATTTTGACCTAATTTCCTTTCCCTAGCTGTTTGACTCCTCCTCATACAGCGAAGCCCTACACAAATCAAAATCAAAAATCCTGAGCTACTACACCTAGCATGATATCTTCTTTTCTCAGCCATTTTGGATGTCATATATACGGAGAGAGCCCTCTCCTGGC
The DNA here is from genome assembly GCA_034641835.2 of Pinus albicaulis. Taxonomy (NCBI): domain Eukaryota; kingdom Viridiplantae; phylum Streptophyta; class Pinopsida; order Pinales; family Pinaceae; genus Pinus; species Pinus albicaulis. The sequence continues at coordinate 28,537 of JAXQQM020063429.1, forward strand.
CTAGTAGGGCTAGCTACTTGGCTAAGCATGGTTTGAGGTTACCTAAGAATTTCCTCTCTCAGCCTGAGGTTCAATCTGAGTGATAAAATTTTAGCAACCATACTGGGGAAGAAAAAGTAAGAATGAAAAGAAAAATATTCCTTGGAAAAGAATAAAAAATATCAGATCTAAATGTTGGTGGTGAACAACAGTTGGACACATATGAAGGCTGAACCATTCACCTGGCGACTCCATTCACTAAAAGATATAGAAAATCAACACCTCATGGTGACTCCACTGCATGAATATCAGTATCTTCAAGATATGACTGGTTGCCATGTCATATGAAGATGATCAACAACATGACAATCTGGTTGCCATGTCATATGAAGATGATCAACAATGTATTCAAATTGCAGAGGACCAGGGCATTGAGGATTGCCATTCAGATTTTTCTTCTCATGTTTCATGTTTAGAAATTTTATTTCAAGAAGAAATTTTCTCACCTAGTTGCTCAGAAGTTTTTGATGACCAGGAAAAAACTCTTGGTAAGGTGCATTATGAAGAGAGATCAGAATCAAGAGAAAAAGGTAACTTGTTTCTTCTAGATTAGCAAGAGGTAAATTTTCATGTTTTTTAGGATCTATTGGAAAATCTATTGCAGTCAGCATTGAAGGTAATTATTGCAGTATTCAGTGATGATGGAGATCATTGTCAGCTATGTTTTTGGCTAGCCAACTGTAAATATTTATTTTTTTCTAGAGAACCTGATTGGGAGAATCAATCAAAGAGGAATTTTCTTGATTGGTTACACTGACATTTTGATATCACCTAATTGTATATATGCTTTCAAAAAAAGACATGCAGTTGTCATCAAGATTTGAAGCCCTCAAGTCTCGGTGATGTACTGCCATCAATAAGTAGGATAAGTTCAATTTTTGAGTCTTGTTTCAGTCAGTCTTGAGTCAGCCTTGAGTTAGTTTATTGAGTCAAGTTTCTTTCAATATTCAATTTGGTTTTTAGCTATTTACTCCATGCCCAACAGATAGGCACTTGGTCTATGGTGTTCTTGGTACCTCCAAGGAGCTACCCTCCCCATATGTAGCCAATATTAGTGTTAGTATTTGCATACTTCCACCAGGGATCAAAACACATTTTTTCATGTGCATCTTAGGTGTCCTACTCTAAATAATTTTCAATCATTCCATTTGGTCATGATATAAAATTGTTCCACTGGTGGTTATCCTTGTCAAGTGTCCCATTTTCCTTCACAATTATATGCCTGTTGACCCTCTTCTATGTCTTCATCATGATGAAAAAAAGTCTTCTCTCATTTCAATTTTAGTCAAAATCACTCATTGAGTCAGTTTCTTTCATTTCTCATTAGGTCACTAGGGTCTCATTAAGTCAAATCATTGCATTGTCTGATTTTCAATCAAGGGTAGCAGAACATGTGAAGGTGACCCATAATAAACTCATGATTTACTTCAGTTAGTTCAAATATAATAATTTTTCAATATCCCAAAGGCTTCCAACTAATAAATCCACATGCCAATGCATCAAATGTCAAAGGGAGTTGTCTTTTCCCAAGGGTGCCCAAGTCATCATTGTTCACAAGCACTAAACCCTAATTTCCTCTTGCACTGAACTAGGGTTTGCTATGAAAAAGAGACAGATGAGAAAATAAGCCATAAGGTAGGTCATCTCAGTAATTATGAGGCCATTCAAACTCATAAGATCATGTCTCCATCATTTTCCAGGAAATCATTCCAAGATTCAAGCCATTTGCCACTCATAGGGCCAATTTTACTTCAAAATATGTTTATGACCAAACAGAGATGAATTTGACAAAAGTGAGAGAGGTTATTTCCATAATAGGTTCAAGAAGAGAAAATTCCTTCATTTTTACACAGGTGTAATGGTTTTATAGAAATTTCAAAAAATATAGGTGCCACACGAGAGTTGCTACACATCTGGAGTGACCTTGGGAAAATAAAGTGTTCTCATAGTTGGAGTGTCCAAATTACTTGGATGATGATTCAAATGATAACTATAGATAGAGAGATTTCTGATGAGATTTCATGAGCTCAATTCAAAGTTGTAGAAGGCCTCCAAAACTTGCCTTCACCAGCACTCTACATTTATGCACCCTCATTCAACACTTTTTAACTAGTCTTGGGAAAATAAAATTTTGACATGTCAAATCAACTCCAATCTGAGAAAACAAGATAAATTTGAAAAGTATACTTCAGGATATTTTAAATGAGCTATCCTGGGCCCAATTTTTACACCAAAAATATCTCCAAAAGTGGTCTGTAAAATAGTGCTACAGTGGTGCTATGCTTTTTCTTTGGCACTACGCTTTTATAGATTGGCGATGTGCTAATGTTGGAGCATTAAGCTAATTTCCAATTTGCTCCTTCACTCCTAAATATTCTCAACACCTTTTACAAGTAAGTAACATAAAAATTTCACCTCCTTGCAGTCTTTAAGAGGAATTTCATGGTGTTTTTGGTTTCTATGTGAATGTGGAAGTTGGTTTAGCTACAAATGCTAGATTCATTCTTTGTTCCCAAAATTGGCACCAATAAACCTCATATTATCTTCCTACATCACTGAAAACCATATTCCTTCCCTAAAACACCATATCCCTTTCTCTAAATCCTTTTTACCCTAAAACCTAATGCCTAGGCACCTCAATTTCCTGGGCAGCCTTATCAAACCTTTAAAAAATTTCTAATTCCAAATCCCTTAAAAACTTTGATCCCCTTTAACCTCATTGAGTTCAAATAACCCCTGCCCCCTCTCCCTAATTTTTTAAAGAACTATCCCTATTCCCTAGACCTATTTTCACTCCCCATCCCCATCTACCTCATCCCTAGGGTTTACACCATGGAAGAGAAAAGAGACACCATGGGGCAGGAAAGAGACATTATGGAGGAGGAGATAAAAATAGAAGAAGAGAGGAGAATACACCACAAAGTACCCAAAACACTAGGAAAAAACCAATAAAAAGAGGTCTCATGAAGGCATTGGAGAAGGAGAAGCTTGAGGCAGAAAACCTAACTTTTGAAGGACAAACTCAAGGAAACCCTAATTTGTCAAATGGAGAAGGGTAAATTGGAAATACTTGTTGATATATCCATGATAGCATAAAACACCTTATTTCTCATCTCTAGAGCAATTTTGAGTAGATTTTGAGAAATTCAAAAAAATATTTGAAGGCACATTTTCCAGAAATGCCCTATTTTGGACACTTTGTTATAGAGACGATTGTGAAAAATCAGTGATGCATCTTAGGAAAATTGAGGATGTGTTTATTCAAAAAATTCAAAATAACAAAAATATCTCTCTTATTGGCAAAAAATCTCATGGCTAGAGAGATATTGATCCATGTCTGAAGCCTAGTTTTGCAGAAAACTCAACAATTTTGGCACACAAAAAATCTGCCAAAAACGCAACGCCCTTGGCGCTGTGCTTTTTATTGGAGCCTGAAATGGAAAAATGATCACCACCATTATGTTTAGAATCATGAATACATCAACCACATCAAGTTTCAGAAAATTTGGAGGAGAACTGGTCCCTCAAAAGTACAAAAAACAACCAAATTTTAATGTTTTTGCCTCCTCTTTGACCTTGGCGCTGCGCTTTTACCAGTCTTGGGAGAAGTGATTGTTGACATGGTAGATGAGAATAATTTTGGAAACTGGAGGCCTATTTGAAAACTAGACTCAGAGAGATTTCAAATGAGCTATCATGGAGAAGATCTGGACACCGGGAAGGCCTCCAAAAGTTGCTTGCAAAAGAGGCTATTTTTCTGTCATGGTGCTACGCTTTTGCAAGGAAAATTGTAGTTTCATCATCTTCAGAAAATTTTGAAATTTTGAATTTTTATCTTTAGAAATGAGAAATTATTGATGTAAAAGGTCAAGATAGATTTAAATGTGATTTTTTTATTCTTATCTAGGGTAGATACATCAGATAAGTCCTCTATAGGTCAAATGAATCAGTTTCCTCTATTTTAGAGGCAAATTGATGGGTCTTCCTACTCTTCAGATTCTTGTTTGGGAGTAGGTGAAACTAATCCTTATCTCATGGATTCGACTCCCTGAGGCTAGGAATACTGGTTTTGAGGCCTATATGATGTATTTCTTTAGTCATTGTAATGGTCGGATTCATTCGGGGCTTTGGCATCTCAAGTGATATATTTCTATCAGTTTGGCCTAAATATTAATGATAAATTTGCAGTTATTTCTTTGGGATCCATGTGGTATCAATTGTTTGACATAGCTTCTTCTTTGTGATTATTTGTATGAATATATTTTAAGCTCATAAACCATTTTCATGTCTATGATATGCTTAATTTCAAGTTGAAAGGCATAATGCATGTCTTCATGCTCTGTTTTGGGGAATTTTGCATAATTTGTTTATTTTCTTCACTTTAGGGAGAATTAATTTTCTATGCTCTTCCTAACTTCTCACCAGTCTCATCTCACCATAATTATCCTTTAAATCTAAAAACCTTCTACCTACCTTGCCCCATTAGAACATCCTACAAATTTTGACGTAATTTCCTTTCCCTTTCTATTTGACTCCTCCTGATCTAGCAAAACCCTACAGAAATCAAAATAAAAAACCTTGAGCGACTATACTTAGCCTAATATCTATACATAGAGATCCCTCTCCTAGCCTATTAGGGCTAACTACTTGGCTGAGCATGGTTTGAGGTTACCTCAGAATTTCCTCTCTTAGCCTGAGGTTCAATCTAACTAATAATAAGTGGGAGAATCAATAGGAAGAACAAGTGTTTTAAATTGTTGTGCAACCTCCTTGCTTGGATAAGGGTCTAAGCTATGGTTTGGGCTAAGGTTTAAACTAGGGTTTGGGTTAAGGATTAGACTAGGCTTTGGATTTGGATTACAGTTAGGTCTAGGGTTTAAGTCAAGGTTAGGGTTTGGATTAGGGTTAGATCTATGGTTAGGATAAGGGCTAGGGAATGGATTAGGATAATTACTAGAGTATGTATTATGGTTAGGCTTAGGATAAGGGCTATGGTATGGATTATGGTTAGGGTTAAATAAAGGTTTAATATGTACTTTAGACCATGAAGGATGATAGATTGATGGCACATTAAATGGAAATTGTGATCCTTCTTGATTTTGCATGAAAGACTACCCTAGGGAAACGGTTCCAAACCATGGGGATATATAACTCTAAGAGGAGGGCCAGGGAGAGGGCCACTATGGCCATGAAGTAGGTTATTCATTTGGATGTGGATTAAAAATTTTCCATGGAATTTCAGGATTATAAATGTGTTGAGGAACCTGCTCAAGAGAATAAACATTATTCCAAGTATTGAATGGTGATGAGCTTTGAGTTATACTTGGAAGTTGAATCGATTCCTTACTTGATTCCGTAAGCATATTTAGTAATCATGGGAGTTTTTATCTCTAAATTTGTACTAATGGGCTACTCCACCAAAAAAATTAGAGTAACTCTTTCAAACCATCTTTTGATTGAGGATTAGCCTCTTCAGCCTGAGAGGGATCTCTCAACTTATCAAAGGATTTATAGAATTAGGTCTTAAAATAGATGGCTAACTCTGTGAGTGTTTTAGTGTATGTGATTGCAGGTGAAAAAAGAGGAATATTCAACTACCATTCGGCTCATGGAGTTTTTAAAAATGATTGAATGACAAGCATTCCTACTCATGGAAACTGAGGCTTTTTATGTTTCAATGATAGAACAACATTAACACATGGGAATAATCAGTAACTCAATGCTAAAAGTAATTTAGGGCATGTATGAAATGAATTATGAGTAATTTAACATCAATATTACTAGAAGCATGATATAAAAGAGCCACATAAACCCATTGAATCAAATCAACAATCTGAGATGAAGTAGGAAATAGTCACTATCTGTCTATTACTGATATGAAAATTACAATAGTAGTTGTGTCAAAAGCATTTTCAAACCCTTTTTTATTTGATATTATTTCTATAAATAGAATATTTTTACATCACATAGGATCTTCCCAACTGGCTATCTCATCGAACCTTGAATTTGACACCTAATCATCACTGAAAACTATATTTCTGGAACATAAAAAGACACCTAATCATTTAAGAGTTACTCTCCTAATAGGACTCTAATTACATTTATTTCCTCCACTTATCTAATATTTGGATAATTACGTACATAGAGATGATATTATCGAAGGGAATTATCCATGACTAATACATGAATGTACTCCCTAAGAATCTAGCAACAACTATCCTATTTTCTAGGAAAGGATTAACATTAACTAGAATTTTGTCTTCATGTTGATTTGTATGAATGACGCACATGCCAAGTGATAAATATCTGTTGCGATGGTCCACTATTAGTTTGGATGCCTCCAGGTGGCTTGCTGGTCATCCATATGCCTTTTGAACATTTAGAAACCCTTGAAATCTCGCTACAAAACAAGGCATCTTTAGGCAGTTTCGTAGCACAATTTCATAGCATGCCCATTTCTGACCTTTAACATTATCTTCTGCCACCTCTACTGGTCAAAAAGTAATTTTTAGGTCAAAATAGCTAAATGCCATCAAAATCCCTCCTTAGTTCTCCATAAAATTTATTTTAAAGACAAAAATAAATCTTCAAAAATTTCATAGCATTTTTGGCCTTCAAGCCTGGAAGTCGCTACGCAACTACCTAATATGGTTGAAACTATAGATTTGGTAGTTTTTTTCAAAAAATAACCTTCTAAGCCAAAATTTATGTCACCTTCAATCTATAATCTCCAAAAAAAAAAATTAGCTCAATTCCTCAATCCTTGGGTGCTTCATCTTCATTAACAATAGGTTGGTCTTCCTCTACCACTTTCATTTTTAGCCTTCTCTTCTTCAGTTCATATTGAATCATGTCCATTTGGTCTTCCAACTCTTTGACCTATCCTTTGAGTCTTTTCCCCATAGATTCTAGCCACAAATTCCTTTTCCTTGTAATTTTTACCACCCTCGTCAAGGGAAGGCTTCTGTTCAGCATATTTTTAGCCTTTGACAAAGCTTTGTCATATTTATACTGTTGTTCCTTGATATCTTTCTCAAATTATACCATTATTTTTATGTCCATCTTCACTTCTTTTAATTACATCTTAACTTCAACTACCTCTTCCCTAGCCTCTCTTAACTTCTCTTGCATAATTTTCACTTTAGTATTTCCTTCAGCATATTCTTTCCCTTTTCTCTCTACAAAGACTTCTTCTGTATCTGGGGATAAATATATGATGTTCTGTGGCTTCTTACCTTCACTGAATTTTTCTACTCCTTTTCTTTCCATGGCATCCTTTGTAATTTTTGACCTGGTCATTGGCTTCCTTGGCTGAAAAACTATGCCAGCATGCTCTCCTGCAAAATCGAACTTCTTGACAAACTTACCTTTCTTCAATTTTCTTCTATCTCCTTCAATGTCTTCTTCCTGAACTATTGAGGACTCTTCAATATCTATTTATGAGAGGATATCTTCTAGGTTTCCTTTAGCAAATTTCTAGCTCCTTGTTACCTTCTTACTGATTTTTTTGCTAATTCTCTATTTTTTCTTTGTAGGTGTTGGGTGATGGATATTAGTCCCTTGCAGAGGTTATAATTCAAATTCCATTGGTTCTACAATAGTTTTTCCTCATTCTTCATCAATCTCTTCTGTTACAGCTACAGATGGAGTAATTTTAGGTTTTGAAACTTTCTTTGGAGCCACTGCATCTACTTCATATCCACTCATAAAAATAAAATATGCCCAATCTCTATTTAACCTTTTCAATTCCTCCAACATTGACAATTTCATCAGACCATTGTGAAAAACTGATGTTTTATTACCCTCTACCTTAACCTGGACTTTATCTAACACCCTTCCCAAACTTCTGTATAAAAATAATGGTAGGTCAAGTGGTTGCTTACAAACAAAATACAGAAGGATTCTAAAATGGTAAGAATAAACCATGTGGAATCCCCCTTCGTAGGTGAAGTATTTTTGGACCACAAAAATCATATTTGCATAATTCTCTTTCATATAACCCCTGAGGATGCCATTTTTCATGTCATCTACTCTGTGCTCCTTCTTCAGAAGCTCTTCAGATCTTTTTATTCTAGATTTTGTGACCTTGAACCATTCTTCACCACCTCTAGGATTTTCAATAGCTTGGGAGATGACATTTGGTGACACTATCAGATTCAAAACTCTAACTTTTGATGTTGTCACTATAAAATTTGTTGCAAATTCTTTGGACACCTAGACATGAAAACCCTACAATTTTTGGCAGAACTATAGGCAACCTACCTTCTTGAAATCCTCCATAGCAATGGGATCTTCATTTGGCAACTTAAAATCCATAGGCTCATGCCTTACGCAATAACCACCCTTTTTTTTTTCCTCTTTGATTCCATTGATGCTTTATACTTCTTTCTTCCTCCTTGCTGATGACACCTGCAGAATAAAAATTGAAAAATAACCTACTTTACGTGGTGAGCAGTTGTGAAACCAGCACCAAAAATAGAAGAAAAGAGATATCAGCACCTTAGAAATAATCCACTTCGAGGGGGGAAACCTCTAGTACATTACATGAATGAACAATTCTTGGATGATACAAATGACGAAAATATCCTTCTATATATAGGATTCCATGGGCTCATAATCTAATCCTAGCCAACCTAACAATGTAAGGGCACAATAATAACAATATTGGGGTTACAAGGGTACAATAATAAAAATAAGGGGGCCACACTAATAACAATAAGGGACTAAACTAGTAATATAGGGACCTAACATGCCCCTCTCCTTCAAAAAAGTGTTGTCCTCAATGCTTGAGTAGCTCTAGGTGCTTCTGTATAAAATTCTCATCCTCCCATGTAGAATCTTCAGTGGGTAAGTTCTTCCACTTTATGAGATACTTTGAAATTGATCGATTTCGTAGCTGTCGAGTTCTTGTTTCCATGACCACTTTAGGTTCCAATACAATTTTTCCTTCCTCATAATTTTCTAGAAATATTGATTGAACTGGAATATTTTCACCTATAACCTTATTTAAGCATGAAACATGGAAAACTGGATGCACTCGCGAAGAAGCATGAAGCTCCAATTTGTATTCCATAATACCAATCTTTTGCAACACCTTGTAAGGACCATAATACTTCGGTGATAATTTATCATCCTTCTTAGCTTGATTGATGGACATTTGTTTGTATGTTTATAGTAGTAAAAATACCCAGTCTCCTACATCAAAAATTCTCTCACTGTGATGTTGATCTACCTGTTGTTTCATTCAATTTTGTGCCAAATTTAGGCGTAAGCATTTCTTTGTGCCATTTCTATTATCCAACTAGATTGGATAACCGAAGCAAGGGATGAATGGAAGAAGGATGAATAATTTTGGACACTCATTCAAAATTTGCAACAAGATCCTAATACCTATGATACCAAATGTTGTGTAACCAGCTCCAAAAATAGAAGAAAAGAGATATCAACGCCTTACAAATAAGACACTTTGAGGGGGAAACCTCCAATACATTACATGAATGAAAAATTCTTGGATGATACAAATGACTAAAACCTCCTTCTATATATAGGTGTCCATGGGCCCATAATATAATCCTAGCCGACCTAACAATAACAATGTAAGGGCACAATTATAACAATATTGCAGTTACAGGGGTACAATAATAACAATAAGGGGGCTCCACTAATAATAATAAGGGAGTAAACTAGTAATATAGGGACCTTATATGAACCAAATCTCAAACAATGACACTAAGATGATTTCCATACAAGAATTGAACAATAAATGACAAAGAGATGATTGGGGGCAAGGTTTAAAAGGTAATTTGACAATTCGAGGTGAAAAGGTGACACATGCCACCATAAAAGACAATGATTTCAAAAAATATGACCTTGCATGCTTTTGAATTATGATAACTAACTTGAATGACCTCACCTTTTCCTTCATTCATCAAAATTTGACACCTCACACCTCTCTGACACCATTTTTAGGAAAAAGCCCAGTTTCATAGCGAAAACCATTTAACTACTGACATATTCGCTATGGAACTGTGAGGCAGTTTTGTAGCAAAATCTGCTAATTTTCCATATAATTTAGTATGAAACTGTGTAAAAATGACAATCAGAATATTTTTTTATTTAAAAGTGTAGGAATGCAAAATAAATGAGATGAAGTAGATTTGACTGATATGACATGGTTTGACTTTCCAACGAATTGCTCCTTTCTACATCTGGAAAAAAATATAAGCACTGGTTCTTCAACCTTCTCTTGTTCTTGCAAATCATCCAATTTTGAAATAAAATATTTAATAATATTAAATTTATCTTCAAGCAAAATATTAAATTTTGCACTTGTGAGTTCTTCACTTGGTGACTTATACGTATGTCTAGTAGCATCAAAACTTCTCATTAAATGATTCTCAAAATACTACTTTCTTTTTCTCAAAAGTCCAAATGTTATTTCTATCATCACATGGATTAGTACACAAGGGTTGTTACAACACCCCAAAAATGTTTTATCTTTCAAGAGTTTGAGATTTTTAATCCTAATGAATTAAAACTACTAGTTGCAATAAAACTCACTGAACTTTCTTACTTGGAAAACCAAAATTTCGAGCTACCCCAACATAGTGGATGCGTGGCTCTTCACTCATGTTTTACCACACACTCTCCTCCCTTTGGTTGTCCTACAACTAAAATCACATGAAAAACTTGTGAAAGAATCTAGGCTCTAATCGCTTTAGGACCTCCCTGGAAACGATGCCAAAAATGTTGGTGAAACTATATGTTTTTAGTTTCCAAAATTAAATTATCAATCTGGGACTCATAGCCTTTGAGGTGCAAGAACATGTAACACAGGATCAGAACATCAAAGCTATACTAGGACATAAAATCACTGTAAATGAACATACCATCCATTTTCCGAAAGAAAGCTCTAATATACCACTCATTTGTTGGAAAGAACACTCATCTAAAGAATTAAAAGAATCTCAAAAGTCTTTTAGTTTAAAGGCTCCTAATCTAGAAGAAACATGAAATTCATAACAAAACCAAATGCCATTTAACTAGTGCTTCCACTATGAAATTGAATTCACACTTCAATCTATTCTACATTAGACTTTTAAAAGAAAATTTAACTCTAGGTACGAACTCTCTCTGCACAAAATCAAATTACTGCTATGAAATCAAATTTTGTACTCGAAATACAAATTCAAATTAAAACATATTGCTCACAAAATTGAATCAATGGTATTGTTGACTAATTTCCCCATGACATCAACTAGAATCACACTTAACAATATTCTAAATTGACTAACTCCTCTATCTGCCTCACACTTAGTCAAATGAAATTAATAAACTCCGATCTCTAAGATTTAACTAATTGCGCACACCATACAAATATTTTGAAAATCTCGTAAGCAATCACTAATCTATTTCCAACACAAAATATTGCAAAAATCAACCAAATCCTAGCTCTATTTTTTGAAATGAAAGGAAAAGTTATAGATGTGAAATACTATTTGATCACACAAAGAAATTAAATTAAATACAAGGAAAAATGATTCAATCAAAATACTACACTTTTATTCCGATAATTAATCAGACTTCAACTTACATCTAATTCAAAACCTAGCAACCTTTAATGTAAGCATTGTGCCATGAATATTACTTTGAAAGAATAACTACAGGTAGGCTTGCACAATTCTAATTTAAAACACTACTTTCTCTCAAAATTAAAACTGGAAACATTTACACACCCTTACACTAACTACTATTTCAAAAACTATACCTAAACTTGCATCAATTATCAGGCCTAGCTCTAATGTGCAAGGACAAAACTTCACTCATTCACAATACTATCACTCAGAATTTTACTCACTAATCTACAAACATTTTTTTTTAAATAACTTTCAAAACCAAAAAATTCTTGAATCAAAACCCTATAATCAAATTTCACCTATCGATATATGGAAATCCTCTTAGTCTATCAAAATAAATTCAAGATCAATCAATAACATTGTCACTCAAAATTCTCACTATTCTATTACATACTTTCCTAAAGAAATTCGAAAACAATTCTCCACCGAGGATGTTGCTTGTAATCACCTGAATGACACATATATCTATTTGAGTATCGACCCTTCGTGAGTATACATATACAATTCGAGGTCATTGACCACACTATTTGAACACATAATGACATCATTCGATTTCATGAAAGGATATGTGTAAAAATTGGAAACTTTAACTATGTTTTCGACACACATTAGGCTATCAAATCCATGTTCTATCAATTAAATTCTTTGTTCCTAGCATTCAGAAGATGAGAACAGGGGATTCACAACTGTATTCAATTTAATATAGATGCATGTTCAATCATTTTAACATGTGGATTATAATTCTACGATGGAGAAAATCATTCACGGATTCTCGTTGATTTGGTCACATCGGTCTTCACAATTTCAATTTAAATACTTCCAACGAATAAGGATCAACAAAAAAGTTTCATGAAAGAATTCATACAAGGACATTCATGAAAAAGAGAATACAATGATAAATTATACTGAGGATGCAGTCATATAGAGAAAACCAAACTTGTAATAACAAATGAGATTATGTAAATGATTTAATTGAAATTAAAATGAAAATTTGAAATCAAAACTAATGAAAAATCACACAACTAATTAAATCTACCAAAAAATGAAAAAAAAAAACAGATTGTGGTAGGCCCTTACCACAACTACGAAGGCTAAAACTTACAGCATGAAGAATATCCTAGCACATTAAAGCTAGAACTTCACTGTAACTATACTCACACCAACTTGAATTAACACCTGCTCATGTTGTGAAACTAGAACAAAAGTTTTCAATTGAAATAGAAGGGTGTTATAGAAGCTCAAAGATTACAGTCAACACTAGTAATATGAAATTTGTATCTCCTGGTACGCTTGTTACAATGTTTGCCTTTATAGGAAGCAATCTCATACATAAAATAGCAATTTATCTCTTTACATGGAAAAATAAAAAAACCATAACTAAACCAAGATTCACAATCTGATTTCCATAACAATATTTCTCTTCTTGGAATAACTGCTCCCAAATGAGAAGTAGAATTAGGATGTGTTGGCTTCACGATCATCTAGAACATTATCAACTGTATTTGACCCAAAGGTCCAAAACAAGGCTTGTTGGAAGATTATTACAAATCTAGAATTTTTGGATTTTTATATAAATCGACCACAAAGAACCCTATGTATCTCCCAAATCGCAAGAAATTTTAGAATTTTTTCTAGACGTAATATATTTTTTATGGAGGGACCGAAACCCCTATTCCATACTTTCTTTACTACCCTTCAGGTGCACATCAATCGAGGTAGGAGTTCACAGTTTGAAATTTGTTGCAAATTTGGGTAAATTTGCTAGTTCCCTTCTAGATACCAACATGAGTGACCTGGGTGAATCCAAGTTATGGAAAGGTATTATAACAATATTTTTTACAATAACCTCTCTCAGTTTCACCAGAAGCATGCCATAAGTGTCAAAGCCCTAAATTGGGCATTTTCACACTCAACTGCCTTATGAAGGATTTCGGTGATGGAACCATGTGGTAAATGTACCTAACAAAACCATCATTAGTGAATCATAGTATAATCATATTTAATTATAGAGATGTGAAGAAAACTATCAATAATCAACCACAAGATAAAAAATAGGATTTGGTGGAAAAGTAGAGTACAAAATAGGCTAAAAACCTAGGGTTTTAGGGCATGAATGGTGATATTCAATGATAAAAACATGGGAATATTTGAGGCCCAACAGTATTATAGATTAGTATGGGATTATAGATACTACACTAGCTCATCATATCTATGGAATACTTTCTCTTTTCACATTGGGTGTTGTTTCTAGTTCATCACAGCTTGCATTGGGCCATAGAGCTCTTTGTTGTAGGTGAGTTAGTTTAGAACCGTCTCATTAAATAATTCATAAGGCTAGCATACAGGTATTCCTAATTTCATCAAGAGTACTCCCATAGCATACCCACTCATGATTGCCTCTTAAGGCATGACACAAGTTTGGTAATTCTAAAACTCGTTCTTGAGCAATATTGAAGGTTTTCCACTAATATTTTTCCAACTTAAAATTGTTACCACTCATTGTTATGGTGTGGTTTTCTGTAACAATGAAACTCCCAACCTTTAAACTTGTCACATTAAACCATTACGAATAAATAAATAAAAATAAAAAAATAATATTTCATTTAGTCTGCTTCGAGTTACATTGTAACCAACTGGATTAATCTATTATAGGTAATATTTTATAAAATAATTATATTATAATTAAATATTATAAGTAATATCATTGTATAATTTATAATATTGTAATATAACATGATAAATTATTAGTATAAAATAATAAATTTATTTTTGAAATTAAATATGTAAATAGCATTCTTCATATTAAAATATGATAGGTAGTATTTTAGAAGATAATTGTATAAAACATATTATGTAATAATACAGTTGTATAAGTAATTTGAATAGTAATTGAGGTATTTTAATTTATATTATTTTATTTTATATAATAGTTGTATATTGTAACTATATGATTTTTATTGAATATTATAATTAAATATAACTATTAGGGATTCTAACCTATTCATGTAAACATAATTATAATGAATGTTTCCATTTAACACAATTATTTGAAATGTTACAATTCAATAAAATTATTAATAAATGTGAATAAGTGAAAAAAAGAAAATCTCAACAAATTTTAGAATGCAACATTATGGTTGATCAACATATTATGTGAAATAACTATTAACAATTAAAAACAAACTAAATCCACCCAAAATGAACGTTATAGTACATACAATAATCATATTAATCCTCCTATTGTTCTACAAATGATCAAATACAATGAAACATTTTTGGAAATAAAGTAAATTGTTTTTTAAATTAATTTAATTATATTTTTCAAATTTTTTTGTTAGTAAAGTTGACAAAATTGAATTAGGGATTTTTTTGTATTACTCTTAGTGAGTTCCATCTACTACATACATGTACATAATTTAACTTTAATTATTCATCATGTATGTATCGTTTCATTTTAATTGACAACCTTTATTATAGTATATATAATTTTTTGTTTCATAAGGTTTTTGTTACAAAAGACCCGAAGCAAAAGCCTCACATGAGCTCCAAAACATAGTATAGCAGGACCATAATTACAAAGAAAATGGTCACATAATTACAAAACATCTGACACTATATGCTCAAAAATTGTTTAGCATGATGTTGGCATCGATGTCAAATGAGTGAGGATGACATGAGCATGTTCTATCATTCTTAATGTGATTCTTCTAGTTGTTGCAATCTTTGATATATAATCATGAAAGTAGTAGGATATCTAAATAAGGTATAAACTATTATACCTATGGTGGTTGGAAGTCCTAGTATTTGAATGGATTTATACCTTAGGAAATAAACTAAGACTCTCTAAAAAATGGAATAGTTGGAATGTGCTTTGAATTTTTTTTCCAATGTTATGTTGAGGTGAGGCAGGGGCATCCTAGATCAAAAGTTATTTAAAATAAAATTTCAAAGATTAAAAATTCAAAATTGTAGTGCTAAAGTAAACGATGAAGTTAGTTGGTGATAAGACTCGTGAATTTTTTGGCAGTTTAGCCGAGGTTGGCGAACAAGTCACCTTGGTATATTTTCCTGAGAGGTTCATAAAAGTGCACAAGTTACATATCCAGGTATCGAGGGCCAGGATGAATAAGAAAGACGAGTTAAGAAAGGTGTTAAGGTGACTGACCAATGATAAGGTTAGGAGGGTTAGAGAGAGGTTTCTTTCATGGGACATATTCTAATGATAATATTATAGCTACAACCATGGAAAAATCTAATGGATAAATGCATCACAAATGAGAACTCCCACCTGAACACATAACCCTAGAGGTTTTCCCGTAACATTTTAGAGGAAAGGCACATCAATAAATTCCTAGGGTGACTTGCCACTAAGAGACTTTAGAATACATGTATTCCCAGTTGTCTTTGTATTGGTGCAGCGTGACTTCATAGTACATGTCACTCTAGATTATTGTCCGTGACAAATATCAAGGTGGTGTATTTGAGGAGGTTTGGGTAATGGATCTGGTGGACAAATAGTTTTTTAATGTTTGATGACAGTGTCATAAACTAAAGGAATTACTAGGTGTTTATTATGTAGTGTCGTTAGGGAGATGCTAGGTTTCGAAATAAATCCTTTCTCCATAAAGGGGGAATATTAAAAATAATGGAGAATGGATTCGTTAGACAGTTTAGATTGTGTGTGTATTTAGGAGTTAGATCCTATTTTCTGAGAATTTTTTTGACCTCCCTAACTAAATGGACTCCTACAATATCTGCATATTTTCATTTATTATTCAATGAATGAAATCAATGTGATGGCAGCCTTAGGTGATCCTCACATGAGAACTTCAGGTTTCATTTTCAATTAGATTTGACTTCTTGTTGGTTTAGTATTGAAGTATTAGGAATGAATTTATTAGTGGTCGATCATGCATTTTCATTCCAAAAATATTCACTATGACGATGGATGTTATCTTATGTCCATTACCTATATATTTTAGTGATATGCTTGTGCCTTTAAAATATTGGATAGAACAGTTGCAACAAAAACTACAACACCTATGTACCATCTCGGACCCAATTAATGTGTCAACATAGATTAATGTTCATTTAAAATGAAGTGAATTATTATCTAGGATACATCATGGATTAAAATGTGGTACATATGGAGGAAATCATTATCTTAGTCATTTGTGATTGGTTACTCTTGATGATTGTAACAAAGTTAGACAATCTATAGGGCATTGCAAACTTCTGCATGGGATGTTAAGAAAAGACGATGGCATTGAAAGATTCAATGGGACCACACCCTAATTTCTCACTAATGAATACATATATCTTTGTAATAATTTAGGTTCCTTTATGCCTAAACTACAACCACTAAGGCCTAGACCACACTACAATGCAAAGTACAGAAAAGTATTGAAATTTGTAAGTGTTATCTTGAGAGCACGTAAGAGTCATGGCGCCATTTGATCTTCAATATAAGTTGAAACTATGATATATTATGGATGGTTACTAAGAAAATTTATAATAGATTAAGAATATTTTTGGCCAACTCTATGTATTTCGCCTTCAGGGAGTTCCACATATGGATTTAAATGGGAATTATTTACCTTTTTTCGTCACTACAAATTTCACAAAACAAAAGAAAGAAAAAAATTCAAAACTCATTTCATGAGGAGAAGGACATCTTTTTCCCTAACATCTACTCTATTTTCAATTTTTATTCTACTTACTTAGTGGAGATATACCATATTTTTGGGAAATTTTATTTCATGTTACTTATACTAGTTTGAGTGTACAATTGTTGCATGAAGTGTGGATATAGATCCTTGCAAATTGTACAAGAAAATAGGAGGAAATTAATATATTTTAGGAGATAATTTCCTGAGGAGTTGTGCAAGGAAATAGGAGTCTATATGAGAAATTAATTGGCTAAGTCCTTTCCAGAGTTTCTCATTCAACAAAGAGAAAAATTAGTCTTTTGTAGTTTGTGCTCATAGCTCGACCATGAAACTGTAATAGAAATTTTATTCAATTTATTAATGAAAAGAGGCTTGAAGGTTTTTTTTTGAGTTGGGTTCCCAAAGAAATCACTTTGAATTGTGATTTTTATTGTTTCATGTCTATGAATTTTTTTCTAAACTACAATTTCCATTCCGTAGATCAGTAGAGTAGAATTATGTCTCATGTTTTTTACTTCGAATTCTTGACTAGTTGCAATTGCTGTCAAATTTCTAGTTATAGTCAGTCTTGATGAGAATATCAATGCCTCAAATCTATTGAATGTGGAATTCATTGCACACACTATTTGTACTATAATTCAAATGTGTGGTAAAGGAAAAAATGTGATTTTTTTATCTAAATACTGTGAGATATGAAAAGAAGAGAATCAGAACTTGTGGGAAAGGAATTCATCACTCACAACAATGAATATTTGCTTGGTGATTCAAGAGTAAGTTGCTATTTCAGTAAAAAAAATCAAGCTTGGCTATGGAATAGAAGACTTCGTCACAAAAAATTCAAAAACGTAATAAATATTAACAAAATTGAAGTACTCATAGGATTGAAAATACTGTCAAATCCTCATATGTAATATTCCCAATTAGCCATGAGCTAGTTGGAATATTAAATTTTGTTTTGATGATTTTTTTATGAATGAGAGGACAATGGAGGTCCTAAATTCTCATAATAATGAAATAAATCAATGCCAATGTGAAAGAGATAGATCTTGGCAGCTCAATTGAGCACCCTTTGGTGTCAAAAGGGGTTAGATCACCTTGACTTGGTCAACCTTGACCAAATCAGCAGTGCAGTCATGGAGGAGTGGTCGTCAATGAAAGACAACGTAGTTTTGGATGGAGATTATTTGTGTGGAAGTAGTGCTATTATTGGATGGGGCTTAGGATTTTAAAGCTCATATATTATTTAAGGAAGAGGAGGGCAGTAATATTCATGATGTATGGGTTCATTATATTTCTAAATATATGGTCTGTTTAGACATATATATTTCTCTTGTTGTTTATTTGAGATATAGTGTTGTTTAGCGTAGGGTTTTCATGATCAGGAATCCCACCTCCTCCATTGAGAAGCTCTTGGAGGAGTCTTGTACAACATTTTCCACTATCAGGCTTAATTCCAATCTTCATCTTTCATTTACAGCATAGATCTTGTTGAGGGTTTTGTTGTTTTGCAGGTTGTAGCAAGTGGAGACTAGATCTCTAGATTTGGATCATTTCATTGCTCATTTTCAGTGGAAGAGGTTTCCTTTCCATTGGGAGGACAGTATTGAATACCTTTGGGCTTATTTTCAGTTCTTGGAATTAGGCCAACTATTTTTTTATCCCTACAATGAATTTTTTTTTCTAGATCTGCGATATTTCTGTAGGAGGAGTTTCAAGGTGGATTGGCAGACCATTTGGAGAGTTGATTTTCTAGTGAAGGGGATCTGCCTTTCACTTAGAGGATCTATTGGAGGAGGCTATTGTATTGATCATATCAGATCAGACACACTTTCCAGATCTGTATTTTGCAGTGGATCTACAACCTTAGGGCCTAGAGCTACATCTTGTACATGGTGTTTTGCTGAAAACCCTTAAGGGGTTCTTTAAAGGAGGTTGTATAGTGCTGAGATTTACAATAGATCTATATTTTGAGGCACATATCAGCCCTATATCTATTTTATAATAATTTTTTGTATCAAAGCTAATATAACAACGGTGTAAGGGTCTTCCAGCTTATATATATAGTAGCAACACCTCATTTTGAGGGATTTTGTCCATTGGAGCCTTGTACTTTCTTGTTGTGTATCTTATGGCCCATTTACTATGTATATTTTGCTGATTTTATAACATATGAAAGGTCTCCATATTGTAATATTGCTTCTAAACGATTATTTACACTATTTTTCCAGCATTTTGCATTGTATTCCTGCTTTTCCCATTTGGGAATATTACAGTGGTATCAGAACATAGTCTTGGCACAACCTGTGTACCTTGAAAAGCCAATATGTCATATGAAGAAGAGGATCCTCTTACTGATAGAGAGAAGAGGTATCAAATAAGAAGACACCAAAATTTTGATTATACAAATGACAAAGAAGACAAGGGTAAAACACCTTTATCTAGAGGTGAAGATGAAGAGAAGGAGTTCCCTAAGATCCTTCTTAGAGCCATGCAGGACATTGATAGAGAGATTAAAGAGATGAGGATGGATAGATACAACGAATCCCCTAAATTATTTCATCACGGTGAAGGCTCTAGCATGTCTCGTCACTGGAGTGATCAACCAATACAAAAACCACAAGTTTCCCAACGCTCTACAATGCCTACATTCTTGGCTATAGGAATTGAAGGGTTTCAAGAGCAAGAATCCCTTGAAGACTATTTTATGGAGTATGAATCTCAAACTCATAGATTCAAGGACCACTTGAGTTTTCAGGTGTTTTTTCAAATCAAGGACAATAGAAGGCCAAGGCATCACAATAGAAGTGGTGGATTCATTCAGAATCATCATCTGCACTGCACAACGGGAATATTATTTCTACCCAACTTTGATGGGTCATCCAAGTGCACTACGAAATAGTGGGTGGAGAAACTTGACATCTACTTCCAGTTGAACAAGGTTCCAGAAATGGAGGCCATTAATATTGTAGTGCTACACCTTGAGGGTGAAGCACATGATTGGTGGTTGCATGGCTTGTCTACATTGTGTCATGCCAATGTGACTGCATATTCAGAGTTCAATAGGAGGCTAATGGAAATATTTGATACAAGAGATCATGAAGCACCATTCATGAGCCTAGCAAAGCTAAAACAATCAGGTAATCCAGAAACTTACATTTTTGAATTTTTGAGACTTTCCGTTATGGTTCTCGATTTATCTACAACAAGAAGGGTGTATATGTTCATTGATGGGTTAGATGAACCTCTTCATGGGTTGGTTAAGTCTACCAAGCCCACTACCTTTCAATATGCCATTGAAAGCGCTAGAGATCTTCAATATTCCTTGCCAAAAGCAAAGGCAACATTTCATCATAAGCCCTATTTTCCATCAAAATGAAAATAAGAGAAGGCTCCTCTTTCAAAGGAGAGCCAAAATAAAAAACCTCTTGATGATGATGTCCGAAGAGATTTGAGAAGGAGGAAGATTTTCTTCACATGCCAAGAATCTTGGGCACCCAAACATGGATGTGCAGCAGGAAAGGCACACTACATAGGGGTCTTCTCAGATGATTAGGGGTCCTTCTCCCAATAAAGCATACCATCAGTCGTAGGATTGATCTAATATTTATCTCGAGCTATTAATTTATCGATGTAATCCACATCCTCTTCTTCGCGCACTGGTTCTGTGTACCGTTCTCCTTCCGCAGGGTCCAGTGGGACTATCACCTGCATACCCTCATTTTCAAACACCATGCTTCTTTTATTTAGGTTGATAATGCCTCCCATGTCTATTACCCAATCCAATCCTAGGAGCGTAGGATAGGGGTCCGCATCTTCCACAATATGAATTTCCTCAAAATTAGTGCATACCTTAACTCCTGCGATATCTACCATAGTCTTTGACAGCATTCCTAATGGTATGATCTTATGTTGTTTAGCCATGCGCAACTAGATAGTGGAACATTCCAACGTAGGCTCTCTGATCCACTGCCAAGTTTTCTTGGCTAGTACATTCGCATCTGAACCTAGGTCCAAGATAACCTGATGCATTTCATAATCACCAATTTTTGCTGTTAGCTGCATTTCCCGACCAGTGTGTTTCTTATGCTTGTAAATTTTGTGAAAATCCTTGACTTCCGGGGGAGGGTTGGTTCTTTCTGTGCAACTATCTATTAGTGCTTGTAGGTTTTCTACTACCTTCTGGTTGCTTACTATCTTCATACAGTATTGTAGAAATGGTTTAACTTTATCGTCTATTTTCAGGTTTGCTAGAGCTTTTGAAATAGGTGCCTCATCCTTAGTAAAGTCTTTATGAGCTACGAAAAATGTTTTCGTTTCCTTTTACAGGTCCAAGCTTTCCTGTTTTATAGCTTCTTTCTAGATAAGAGGTTCAGCTTTAGCTTTCTCCTCAGCTCCTCCCATAGCCATGCCACTGCGCTGTTATGACATTAATGTTGAAAATGCAGCAAGATGATGGAGCTTAGTGAAATGAGGTCGCCTTCACTAAGTGGGCCCGCAGGAAAATTCTGGCGCAAAATCTATTTTTAGACTATGTCTATTTTTAGACATATGGAGCATGGTTCGGGGATTCCAGCTTGAGATTCTTGAAGTATGTGTCATGTTGGTAAAAATAGATGAGACTCTATTTTTGAGGTCAAAGAGGTCGAAGTCTATTTTTAGACTGCCTCTCCTTAAAACAGGGAAGTCAACTATTATTTACCCTTAATAATATTTAGACTATAAACAACAGTTTACTCTCTTGGAGCACTTCCGTTCGAGCTACAGAAGTGGCTCATGCATCTGACAGAGGAATCACGTGGTTCCCAAGGGTTTGATGGCATCATGCATGGTTGACTTCAGTTGGACTTCAGTGGCAGAAGTTTGGAGGAGTTAATGAGATAGCTAGTGGAGTTGTGTTCTGTTTATTTTAGTTGAACTAGTTGAGATTAGTTTAACTAGCTAATCAATTAGTTATGAGTGGAGTGAATTAAATATTATTCAATTCATTAATTAGTAACTCATTATTCAACTCAAGAACACATCAGTTCACTACAGTGCATGATCAGTTCAGTGGAGACCAGTGAAAGAGGTAGATGAAAGGGTGGAGCTAGCTATCAGTTGTGACTATACTGTTGCTATTTGCAACACACAGATAGGTGGAGTAAGCCCATGAGGATTGCGCAGTTCAGGCTGGTGGTTTATCTATATAAAGAGGCCATCCCATAGCATTGAAACACGCAATAGAGGCAAGGCAATTAGCGGTGAGTTTTGAACCAATAATCTGTTCAAAACTGAGCTAGATTGTGGGTAACTGTATGAGAAAGTACTGAGTACTTGTGAGGAGTATTGTACTGAGTTGGTTACTTGATTTCTCCATTATAATATACACAATAGCTGCGGGGTTTTCAGCTATAAGCTTTCCCCATACATACCGTGTTAATGTGTATGATGATTTGATGTGTTATCGCTTGATTTTATTTCCGCATGTGTGATGATCTGAGTTGAGTTGAGTGGAAGAGATTATGTGTTGTGTATGAAGTTCAAATAGTATGTGACCAGGATAGTCTTGGTGGATAATTATTCATTATTCAGTAAATTTCTACCATTAATACTTGGTCCTTCATCATGTGGTTCCTCTTTAACCCTTTTCACATTCTACGTAGGTGTCTGCTGTTTTTCCTACATTTTTGCTATTAGAATTGGACAGTCTTCAATCACATGGTCCAGTTGTCGACAATATCAACAAGATTGCCTCGCAAGGTTTGGACAATCCCTTGAAAAGTGCCCTATTTCTCCATAGTTGTAACAGATCAACTGTCCTCTTCCTCGACCTGCACCTCCACCCCTTCCCCCTCCCTTTCCCCTTGCTAGGGAGCCACCTCTGCTCAAGGGAGATAGTGGTGAAGAAGGTTCAACTTGTACCCTGTATAGGTTTCCTCAATCTATCATCAAGTCATATGTTCGGCAGTTATTATCGTCATGTCCCACAGAGGAGAAGAATCGATACCGTTGTTGCTTCAACTCTGGGACATAAGCACCAAGACGGGGACAATGGTTAGTTTCATGTAGCCCAGAAACATGACAATCAACACACCATAATTTTGGCCCACTTGGCCCCGCAGCCTCCTTAGGGCGCAAAGGGCTAGGTCCCCTAGCTTGCATGTAATCTGTTAGTAGAGGACACTGATCCATGGTATGGTCAGACACCTTGCATCTTATGCACCATATATCAGTGCTAGCCTCTTTCCCTCGCTCTTTTTGCAGATTCTGTATTTCTATGTGCATTTCCTCCAGCTGTCCTTGGATTTGCTGCACCCCAAACTGAGCATCGTCTCTTGGTGCAACCTCTACTTTCATAGAAATTTATAAAGCCTTTTCTGGCGTTGCAATCGACTGATATCCCATAGGTCCGCACAGGTGAGGAAACAACATAGCGATAAACCATTTCTTGTGTTGCCTATCATCATACTAAAATTCCCCATATTTGATAACCTTTTTAAACTGTTGATCAACTTCCCATACTGATTCAGTGGGTCCCTGTTTAAAGTCTTTCAATTCGACCACTATTTGTGAGTAGGATTTGGGCTTCCAAAACTGTTGTTTTAATGTTCTCTTAATCTCTTGAATAGATGGATCTACATGTTGTCCTATGTACCCCATATACCAATCCAAGGCTCTTCCTTCAAAGGTGAGTGATAGTTGTGCTCTCTTTACAACATCGGTATCCACATTCTGTGCAGTCCATACTGATTCTGCTACAAACCAAAATCAGTCCATATCTTCATCTCCTACACCCTGAAAGGTAGGTAACTTCATGTTCATGGCCATATCATCTTCTGGTAGCGGTGGAGGTGTGGGAATAGGAGGCGAGCTATGTGCAATTGATTCTCTTAATGGACTATAGACAGATCTATCTCCTTCTTGATTAGTTTGGTAGTATTTACCACTTCGGGTTGTACTCTCGCTCATATCAGAGGTCATTCACTCAATGTGGCTACACAGAACGCCCTTTTCACACAATAATATTTTGATTAACAAAGGTAATGTTTTCAAGAACTTACACCGAAAACCCTTGAAGAACCTCCGCTCTGCCTCAGAGTAGGACACGAACTGATCGACTGCGAATTCTATCATGAATCCTCCCAACACGCTATCTACCTAGTGATCTACTGTATGGGTGATCATATTGTTAGTCCTTTCCAACTGTTGAATTAATTTCGGTGTCCACTGCGTAACTTGATCGTCCTTCCATCACGTTTGGAATTCTACAAGCCTTGCCAACCATTCCTGAAGCTCGTGTGCAAAGGTTACAAAGAAAATTTCATAGACTTCAGTGAAGATGTACCTATTCTTCCAATTCTCATCCATCAACTTCATGCTGCGATTCTCTTTTCAAGAAAACATCTTTCAAATCAGTCTTCAATCTCCACCCTCTCAAGTCTCCAAGGACCTCATGGCATCACCTGATCTCTCTCTCAAAATTATCCCGGTCATAGAAATGGAACCATTTGTTGGCTTGAAGGGTCTTGACCTGCGTTCGGAGGTTAAGGTTTTCCAACAAAGCCATATACTACTCGCCCTTTTGGCAATGACCTACTTGCACAGGCCAAGGTCTCACTCGAAGCAGTATGGGAGGGTGCTAGAACCAGGTTTCCACACCCTGAGAGAGAGTAGGTGATTCGAGGAAAATCTGCGTTATAACTTACTAGGTTCGCACCGAATGAGTCTATTTGCGGCTCTTTTAACAATATATTCAACATATAACCATAACAAATATATCATATCTAATCAGTACATTTGCATCCATGTGCGCATTACCAAATACCAGCACAACGTACTATAATCGTAGCTAATAATAGATCACAGACATACTTATGCCAACATAGATACATTCACAGCTTAAATAACCATCATAGATGTGCTTCAAGAGTAACATAACCAATTCAGATAACACACAGATACTTTAATGATACTTCGCATTCATTAACAACAGAATCCACTTACAACCAAACACATCCCATGTACACAGCCTAGCGAGGTTCGCACAAAGTAGGACCGAGGATCTCCACATACACAGCTAGCAGGAGTCGTTACCTAAAACACCCAAAACATATCTAATTGTTCGCACCTAGAATCAATCTATCAACTTACTTACTTACTAGACCCAACTATCTATCTATTTATAATATTGTATCCTTCGCTATCCTATGGTCTGCAAACTGTGGTTTACGGACCCTAGAGCTACCCTTTAACCCATTACAACACATTAGGGGTTTTGACCCACCCCAAAACCCCTACACAAGACCGACTTTAACAAAATTGTACAAAAAACGCAAGTTAGGGAACCCCATTCCAACACCTCCCATTTGCAATCCTGTCGTAGAATTGTACTACAAACCAACCAGATTTGTTTCATGAAAGAGCATTGTACAAAAATTTTCTCAATGATCTCCTCACTACCTTTACACAAGGCACACCATCCAAAACCAATATTATGACTTCACTGCATTACATCCCATTTAGGAACTTTTCTTGATGATACTCCATACTAGTTGTTATCACTCCAATAATTCTTAGGTTTGTTAGTCTTTTTGTTTTAAAGAATATTAGAGGTAACCACAAACCTACTTTTAAGATTAGGATCTAGCCTTCCTAATGCTCAAAGAGGTCTCTCTCTTTTTTATTTAACTTTGTTGTTTTTAGTTTATTTTAGGCTAGTTATGTAAGAATGATTGGGTTTTGATTTTGGTTTGGTTTGGTGGTGGAATCACTAATTTAGATGGATAGATATAGGTCTATTTTCCATTGGGATAATGGAGTCAATGCAGCAAGCAAGTAGAATAAATTTCTAAAGGAAGTGCTCATAGGGCAAGGTGGCTAAGTAAATTCAAAGCTTTAGGTTGGATGATGAAATGGTTTCAATTGTGATGAGACAGTAATTAAGGATTCTCAGATCTGGATAATGAGGGAAATAGTAGAGGTCAAATGAAACTAGGGAGAAATGAAGGATTCCCTAATCTAGATATCAGTAGAAAACATGAAAATGAAATAATAGCTCAAGACAGATTGTATCTAAACAAGTTCTGAAATAATATTCCTGTTATACATTTAGATTTAGAAAACATGCAAGTATGTGAAGAACTTCAGACAATAACAAAGATCAATTGAAAGTGCTTCACTGAAGTGGCCCAACACATGAATCCTGTAATATAATGCCTTTATTGCTCAATCCAGTCTGCTGACTTGAAAATGGTACAACAAACCCTGAAGTTTTAGATCAATACATCTATATAAATGTTTAGAAATCCACAATCCACCCACAATACTTCACATTATGAAGAATTTATACGAAAATTGTTACAAAATATCATACAACTTAGGAATTATTCAAATAATACAAAATATCTTCATGCAAGAAGATAGAGACAACCATCTAACTAATGCAAGCTATCATTGCTTTTATTGATTTTGTTGTTTTCCATCTTTGATCTTTTGCTGCTTTATCTCTAACTGTTGCTCAACGTTGGTTGAATTCTTAATGATGTTAAGTGTCCTTTAAGTTGGCTTTATTTCACTCTGCTTTCTGATTTCTGTTTTTACTTTAAACTCTGACTTTCAGCTGATACTCTTTAACCTTTAACTGATCTGTTTTACCTTTATCTGTTATTGTCGTTTTTCACTTTAAATTGAATTGATTTTTTCACTGCACTGCTCTTTTACCTGTGACCTTTCTTCTTTCACAGTAAATCATTTAATTTCCCCCAAGCCTCTCCATCTGGTAACTTGATTTTTGCAATTCTTCTAAATATTTCATCAACTTCTGTGAACTTTGAAAAAGTATGCTTGTTAATGAATAGATGTTTTACCTCATGTTGTAGGTAAAAGAGGTTCTCAAAATTCTGATAGAGCACCTTACCTGTTGGAATTCCCTTCATGGCTAAATTTTTGACTTGTTCCTTTTCCACTTCTTTGATTTTCTTATCATAATCCTCATGTTTCATCAATTTTTCATTAATAACTAGAGGATTAGGCAGACCTTTCTACCTCAAAACATCAAATTTCACCATGAATCTGGTTATGGAAAACTCCATGTTATGACACTTGTATTCAAGTTTTACCATTAAGTTCCTTTTAGAAATTACCTTCCTAACTTCTAGGATTGTTTCTGTCCTGTCACTAATTCCAATTTCTTATAATTCTTGTTTATTATTGCAATTAAGAAACTTAATGATTTCATTGGCCTCTTCTGGCTTTTTACCAAGTTCTTCCTTTACTTTCTGAATGGCTTCAATTGTTGCTTTGATAGATCCTTCTATTCATAAATAACTTGAATTGATGGCCAAATATCATTGACAGATTCAATGATACTGGCCCATAGCTTCTGCTTTGCCTGAGCAAGTGGTTCTTTCAAAGTTAACTCTTTCTCTAACTTATGAACTTTCTCATTCAATCTGGTTGACTTCTGTACTTCATTCTTGTGCGTGATTTGTACTATTTTCTTCTCATCCTCTAGAATTTTGATTTTTTCTTTAAGTCTATTTATTTCATTAGTCTGTATGGACATTTCTTGCATTTCTTTAACTAGTTTACCTACTTCATCACTAGGTTGCGCTGCTGCTGAAGATGATTCTGTAGTTGATGTAGTTGGAAGTGTTGTAGCTACTGGAATTGGTATGGCCACTGAAGTTGATAAATTAGAAAGAACTGTTGTAGTAACTGTAGGAATAGCAGCGACAGGTATTGCTTCCATGCTAGTCTTTTTCTTCTATACTAACTTATCCAGCTCATTTTCCATTTCTTTCAATTGGGTAGTTAATTGAAGAAGGAGGTTCATCATATCATCTTTTTGGCTTTCATCATGTAATACCTCTTTGGCCCATAGAAGTTCAGTAGGTGGAAATTTAGTTGTTTCTTCAATGCAACAATGTCTGCATTCTTTTTCTTAATGAGTTCTTCTGCAACTTTGATAATTTTAGGATAATATCCTACCTCTATGACCAGTTATTCTAGGGATTTGATTCTGTTATCCTTGGCGTGTGAGGAAGCCTTTTCTATTTTTAACTGTCCTCTAATTTTTTCTAGAGTATTTTGCATCTTTTGAACACTCATGGATTTATTGGTCATGATATAATACAACATTTCACCAGCTTGCTTATGGAATTCTATTTGGTCTATAGGATGAATATCTTTGGCTTGAACTTCATATGATGTCTTCTTATAATCTTTTGATGACTTAGGATGTTTCACTGTGAGCTATAAGAAAGTCATCTGCATCTTCCTGGTCTTGTAATCAAATGCAAAAAGTAACCTGCTTTGGTCACTTGGTGTCTGCTTCCAGTATTGGGCATAAGTATCTTCTTTTAATGCCTCATTTATAGGTCTGATTTCCTTTTACTTTTGCATGATACCATGTTATTTATCTACTGGTTTACTTGAAGAAGACACTTCAACACTAGGCTGGTTTTGAATAATTTGAGTGTTAGATGTTGAAGGCTGGTGAGTTTCGTTTGAAACTGTTGGAGGTGCATTATCTTTTATCACTGTGTCAGTATCAATGATCTCAATAGTCTCAACCTGTTCATTTACAGGATTTAATTTGGGCTTCTTCCTGTACATCAATTTGAATCTTGTTTCAGTGGTGGTTTGAGTTGAGTATGATCCTTCTTCTCTGACTCTTTTGGAGTTCCTATCTTGTGGGGCTGGAGTCTACAAGATTGAACTAGTATCACCTTGCTTCTTTGTCTCTTTCAAAGTGTTCTTCAACCATTTAGACTGATTGGAGTGTTTCTCAATGTCTAGCTTAGACTCATGGACAAAAGGAGTTAGTTTAAATTTGATCCTAAGCTTGCTAATAACTCCTAAAGGATCATAATTCCATTTGAAACATTCACTGAACTTAAATTCCTGAAGACACTTTTCTGCCTGTTGACCAATATTCGTGTTATTGCAGATGAAGGGACCAATCTGGTTTTTTTAATCTTAAACTGTGCTTTCCTTTTGGCTGAAAAGAAATTTACTTCATCAGAGTTAAGGATCGACCTAATATATTCAAGTGTAAATAACCTCATTGGGAGGTATTTGGGCAGTTTATATGGAGTGAGTTGAGATCCATATACCCTAATCTCATTGTGGTTTTGGTAAAGATACCAATATTTTGTCTTAATGTGTTATGATAATTGCAATACCTTTCTTATTTCATCACTAACTCTTGATTGAATGTTGTTGTTCGACATGTTGAAAATTGGATAGATGAATGAGTCAATGAAGTCTTTGTAAGTAAACTCTGTGGAATCTTTCATGATTAATGAAGTCCAAAATATTACTGATTGAGGATTACCTTCAACATCCATTTTTTCAAGGTTGATTGAAAATCTATTAGGGGAATTTTGAGGTCTAAAATGGGATTCGTAAGATTTGATTACATCATCAAATTTTAGAGGGAAAAAAGAAAAGCTATTTTTTCAACTCGTATTTTCAACTTATCTCCCAAATTGTTTACTCAAATTTAGAGTGGGAGTACTCATTGGATGCAAAATTTAATTCCTCATCCAAGGAGTACCCATGTTTCATACTTTTGATAGATCCTTCTATACGAAAAATGAGAAATACATGTAAAACGTGATTGCAATCACATTTTTCATGTATTTCTCCATTTTTGTGTAGCAGATTCCATCAAAAGTATGCAACATGGGTACTCCTTTGATGAGAAATTAAATTATGCATATAATGAGTACTCCCGCTTGACATTTGAGTAAAAAATTTGGGAGATAAGTTGAAAATATGAGTTGAAAAAGTAGTTTTATTATTTTATTATTTTTTAATACTTTTATTGTTTTACTCAAAAAATAGTGAAAATATTGGTTGACATCATCATCTTGAATCTTATTGGTTCTTATAAATTTTATTTTGGTTGTACATTTTTCTTAGGAGGCCCATTTTAGACCTCAAAATTCCCCTAATGTTTCAGATTGAAAATATAGGAATACATGGAACAAAATAGATGAATACTTGAACACTCCCTCCTCTGGTAATTTAACCAGTTGTTCATGGATTGTATCAAATAGGTACTAGGAGAAATTGAATGTAGAAGTAGGAGTCTAACCAGGGGAAAAAATAGACAGAAAACCTAGGACTGAAGCATCCACATGCTCATCAGTGAAATAAACCAGAATACATAACAGCATTGTGATAATATGTCTAGTTCTTTCAGAGAATATAGCAGTTGGATAAGGAGGGTTAGTCTTGGGAGTATCTACTGATGAGGGAATGAATGTTTGGAATATCTGGAACCTCTTTGGGAAGTCCAAATTTAAATACAATTAAGTGATAATATCAATAGAAAGTGGGGCTTCATCAAGCCTAGGATGGATTTGTAGCATTTGGTTTATTGATTCAGATGTGATGGTGAATAAAATCTCTTTACAAAGGGTTACAAGGGCTCTTTTGTCAGGCAAATAAGTATTTTGGCAGATTTTGATAGCCTCTGCACACTAGAACGTCTGTGGGACAATATACTTGGAAAATTTGACTCCTAAAGGAAAACATCATCAACTTGGTCAATTGACTTATCATGGCTCCAATAGTGGAGCTTAAGGAGGTTGAAATTAGTGACAAGGTCACTAATTTTGAAGTCTTTGTCTGCAATGGGAGTATGTTCCACATCTACAACTGGAGGTTGCAGGGGATTGACTATTACAATACCTTGGGAAGCCATATTTATTTAGTTTTATCAATTAATTACTCTATGTGATCAATAAATAAGCTCAGACCCTTAGAACTACTGTGAATAGATGAATTAGGTCTGCAAAAAGGGGCTTGGAGGCAACAATAGATTTTATGTGGTCTGCAAAGCATCAATTGATTAAAGGATTACTTTCTTTTCTTTAAGAACATGCCTTTGCACTGAGGAATACCTGGAATAGGTAATTTATATTTGCAGAGGAGGTTCTGGAGGCAGCGGAGGCTTTCCTGGTCTTTATATTTCTTTAAACAGCAACGTCTTTAGCAGCAAGAAGTGTTGAATTATGGTTGAATTTGGCTTAATAACAAGTCGGCACCGGTTCTTTAACTGAAATCAGGTCGGCATGGCTTCTTCTCTACAAATCTTTAAACAGAATAATGGTGAATAAACATGGAAAGGGCAGCTTTATGTTTTAACCAACATTGATTAGACTTTAAGGGTGCGGGGTCAAATTCAAAATAGATGGGTAGTATCATTTCAATGGGCTGAAAACAACCCGGTATTTTTTGCATCAGCAAAAAGCTGGTAAGCGATTTTTGGCATGAGGATGTGATGGAATCAAAGGCTACCACGTAGCATGGAGCGGGGATGCTAAAACATATTATTTCGCAAGCCCTCGGTAGTGTTAATGAACTGGAAATTGGAAATACAATAAATGATATTGGCCATTGGATTTAATCAATCAAGATTCGACATATGAACGAATGGGAGGAATCCATCAAGGATTTGATAGGAGGTGGGGCTCGGGTTAGGATATGTGATGAGTTATGTGATATAAGAAATAGGCAAGGTTTAAACTATAGTGATAAGGTTATATGATATGGGAAAATGTTTATATAAAGCGGAGTTATAAGGTAGGCCTAGGATATATCAATTGCGGGAAAATTATACTATAAGTTATAAATACAATAAGGGGTTGGGGAAATATATATAAATGGGTGTTAATATAATAATGTGGGTTAATAAGTAAATTTGGGTTAAAATGTTAGCGGGAGTTAATATATAATGGTTAAAAAAGTATGCGAATGGGTTTAACCATATATATTAAACCGGGTTAAGTGAAATATGATGTGGGAGTTTGAATATGTGAGGGAATGTAAAATACACTAAGAACTAGTGTTTAAATTGATATTGGGAAGGATTTTTCAATGTGGGACCTGACATATAATTTAACCTTTAGACTTAGAATAAGTGTATTTTAGGGGGTATTTTGAAAAAAGGGAAATTAGTTAAACGGATTTTTACTTTTCCAAAGGTAATATGTTTTTTTTTTAACTAAGAAAAAAGGGTTTTTGTAAGGAAAAATGACTGTAGTAAGGGGAAAGGTTAATATAAAGGGGAAGGGGTATTTTTACAAGGGAAATGAGTTTTTAGTAATATGAAATGGCTAATTTCTACTATCTATGCCTTGTGAAAACTGCTTCTTCCTACCCATTTACCGTAAAAAAATTTCTTCATTTATTTGGGTGCATTTGAGCTTGCACACCCTTTTTTATTTTATTTTCTAAGAAAACTATCTAATTCTAACCTTATGACTTCCAATGGCTCATATTTATCTGTTGAGCTCATTTTTATTCTCTACATAACTACTGATCTACTAGGATTAAACAGTTTGGCTAGATCTTTATTCTCTAACTATCAGCATGAAATTTAAAACATGAATGAGTCAAGATTAAGTTGTTTGACCATCATGGATTGTGGCATTTTTGACAAGCTACACACAATATTATTTTGCAAAGTGAAGTAAAAAGTAGTGGAATTTGAATTTGCATCACTTTCAGGATCTATTTTTTATCTCTTTTTTGGTGGGGTTCATATTTTATATTCTTTTTTTTATCCTTTTCTTTCAATCGTTTGATTTTTCTTTTAGGACTTACCCGCTTTACATTTTTTTAATATGGGAAAAAAATTTGCAAAAATAAAAGTATGTACAATATTACAAGACTAATCATAGTTAATTCAAAATTATGAATCCTATTATTATAGGACCCTAATAATGGCTCGAAATGGGGATGGCATTTCCTGGTGAAATGTCAAGAACTTTAAGATCAGTAGCCTTTGAACTTTGACTGTGCTTGCCTTGAAACTATTTTCTGAGCTCTGATTTATTCATACTTATGATATTTTGTCTTTCAAATCTTAGGGCCTTCTCTTCGGGCTTCAACTTTGCAAGAAAAACATCCAATCCAATCTATGCTCTGTAATGTTATGTATAATGAGAAAATTAAACAAAGTGAACTGAAGGTTAATCTAGAGAAAAGTAACGCTTCAACATTCTACCATTGACAGGTCCACCTAGTAGATCTGATCCATCTAACTCCTTCAAAAATAATGCATTGTTACCTCTGTAACAATAAATGATATAAGGAACTTTCTATAGAAAATAAAATTTACCATGTTTACCTTTTTCTTCTCTTCTAGAATCCCATTTAAGCACTTTATCACTTGTGTAAAAATCATCTTCCTTTGTTTTCTTGTCAAATATCTTTTTAATTTTATCTTGGATAACTTGCGATTTGACATAGACTTCTTCCCTGGTTTGCTGCAAATGTATATTCTGATTTATCCTTCTCTAAATATCATTTGTTTCTACCTGCAGCTCTTGGATCATCTTCATCACTCCTACTCCTAAAGAGGATGGAAAAACAACATCCATTCCATCTAGTAGCTGATAGGGAGATGTACCAATGGACTTCTTTGTGGTGAGTTTGTCTGCCCATAAGGCATTAACTAACCTTTTGTTCTAGGTATTCTTATTGTCTTTTAACAGTTTTTTGATGATATTAAGCAAGCGTTTGTTTGAGAATTCTACAATTCCATTACCTTGAGGGTAGTAGGCAGTGGAATGAAAAAGGCTAATGTGATATTTGTTACAAAATTCAATCATTTTATTAAATTTAAAAGTAGTTGCATTATCAGCAATGAGCTTCTAAGGGCATCCAAATCTAGAAAGGATATTATTTTCAAGGAATGAGATGATGACAGAATCAGTGGCTTGTCTAGAAGGGATGGATTCTATCCACTTGGTAAAATAATCAATGGTTGTCAAAATCCATTTATGCTAGGTTGAGGAGGGTGGGTGAATTTCACCAATGAAGTCTAAACCCCATTGCTGAAATGACATTTCTGTGGAGATGGGCTTGAGGGGTAAATGTAATAGTTTTTTCTTCCCTTCAAAGATTTTGCATTTGTGACAGGAGGTCACATACTTTCTAACATCTACAAAAAGAGTGGGCCAGTAAAAACCTGCTCTCAAGATTTTATCATCAGTTGATTTCCAATAAAGGTGTCCTCCACAGTCAGCTGCATGAAACTCTTGCATATCGTTATCAACTTCATCTTTTAGTAAAAAGTTTAATAAAATTCCACCATGATCTTTCCAAAATAAAGCACTATCTATGATACAATATTTCATTGCCTTTAACTTTAAAAATCTACCTTTAGTTCTAGACAAACTAGGAGTAGCCTGTAAGTTTAATAAAAAAAATATGATATATGCATACCAAGGTGAATCTAAGAAAGGTTCACTGATCTATGGAGTCACCATCTCTTCCTGATCATCTAATTGAGCAATAAAATTTATATCTAAGGTATGAAATTTTGATTCAGCAATGATTTTGGCTAAAACTTGGCCTTTAATGAGTTTGGTGGGCTTAATTTCAATTTCATATTCCAAAATAGTGGTAATCCATTTGCATCTCTGACCATCAGGACGATTCTGAGTCAAAATTTCCATTACTACTGAATTTGGAACATATGCAATGATGTTGAGTATAAAATGCACACGCTGAAATCTTTAATAGCCTTCACTAAAGAAAGTGCCTATTTTTCCATTATTTTGTACTTTAGTGTTGCATATCTTAGGGATTTTTTTGAAAAAAAAATGGGTTGTTCATAACCCTGATCATTCTTTTGCAGCAAGACTACTGCAATGGTATATTTTGAAGCAAAAGAAAAAAATAATAAAATGTTTTTTGAAATTAGGACTTATTAGGACTGGTGTTTTGGTAAGGGCTTGTTTGATTAATTAAAATGATTGTTTGGCCTCTACTATCCATTTAAGTATTGAATATGTATTTAACAAGTTATCCGATTCTCTAATTAATTTTGCTAAATTAGAAATGAATTTTCTAAGGAAATTGATTTTCCCTAAGAATGTCTACAATTCCTTGATATTTCTAGGATGACTTATGTTTAATATTTCCTCTATTCTATCTAGATCTATCCTAATTCCCTCTTTTGAGATTATGTGTCCTAATAGTTTACCTTCTTCAAGTCCAAAGAGTGTCTTTTTGGGATTTAAAGAAAGACCAAATTTTCTGCATTTAGTGAACACTTGTCTCAAATGATCTAGATGTTCATTGTCTATTTTGGAGAATATTGTTATATCATCTAGATAAATTACAAGAAAATCATGGATTGCTTTGGCAAAAGATATGTACATAGCTCTCTGGAATGTAGCTCCTGCATTCATTAATCCAAAAGGCATTTTTAAATACATGAAAGTACCCCAAGGAGTAGTAAATGCAGTCTTTGGTTGGTCTTCTGGTTGAACTAAGATTTGATTATATCCAGATAATCCATCAAGCAATGAAATCCTAGATGATCCTACCACCCTCTGTAAAATATGGTCCATTCTGGGGAGAGGATAGTTATCTCTTAGGGACTCTTTATTTAAGTTCCAGAAATCAACACAAAGTCTGATTTCCCCTATTTTCTTCCTAGTGAGAACTAATTTTGAAACCCAATCATAGTATCCGATAGGTGCAATGATTTATCCTTCATACATCCTTTTTACCTCTTTTTCAATCAAAGGTATAAGAACTGGATTGATTCTCCTAAGATTCTTTTTAAATGGTTTCTGATCTTCTTTGATCGGTATTTTGTGTTGTATGATGTTGGTGTCATAGGATTTAAGGTCTTCATAAATCCATGCAAACACATCTTGAAATTCTTTAAAAAAAGCTATGTAATTGATCTTTTCTTATTGAGGTAATTCTTTGGAAAGTTTGATAAGCTTAGGTTTGTGTTATGTTCCTATGTTACATTCTTCTATGTTTGATCTTACTGGTTTCATTTTTGGTTTTCTTGCTACATCATTTGAATGAAAAAGATCTTATAATGGGGCTAATGCCTTAGGTAAAGAGTTATTCTTAAGGTTTAAAATCTTAGAATCATCATTTGTTATTTCTTCTATTTCTACATTTTATAATTTATTTATTTCCACTTGAGTGAATTTAATGGGTTCAGTCAAATCTAAATTATTTACATATATCTCACTATCTATAGGTTCATCTACTATACAATCATTATCTATGTTACAATTTTGGAATTCTTCCTCAGCATTCATAAAGTTGTAGATTTGAGCATCCCGTGAAAATATCTTCCAATATTTCAAGTTGTCTGGTATAGTAGGCCTGTGCCTTACCTCTATTGTGTATTGGTTATTTGGCTGAAAAGGCAGTTTGCAGGTGCTAGCAAAAGTAGCCAAATTGTGTGCCTGCATGTTTTGTTTCCCTAGAATAACAACAAAGTCAATTTCAAGCAACTCTTTAATCAGATCTAAAATTATTTCTCTATATTGGGTTAGTCTAGGATTATATGCAAAATACTCTCCTCTGATTTTTTTTATGATTAATTCTAAGTCTCCCATGATAGAAACTCTTTTGCCTCCTAGATTTATAACAATCTACAGTCCTAAGAATAAAGATTCATACTCTACCACGTTTTTTGTACATTTAAAGTTTAGTCTAAAGGCATGACCTTCAGAATGATTGTTTTCCATGTTATGAATCCAAATTCTTGCTCCTTCTCCTAGTCTGTTCACTGAGCCATCAAAGTCTAAGTGCCACATTTATTCATGAAATATATTGTCACTATCCACTTATTTACGTTTCTATTTTAATGTTGTGTTTTTGTTTGTGCCAGAATCTTAATCACATAAAATGAAAGAATCCATATTAGAATGTACAGAAGAAATAGGACAGTTTTGTGGTTCTTCTGTACTACTGACCATGTACTTCATTAAAGTATCTCTGTAAAGCTTTTTAGGTTGACCAAAAACTAAAATTGTAGCATAAGACATGTATAAATATAGAGATCCCTGCAGTTTTTCTCCCCATGAGCATGATAATAGCATTCAATACTTTAGAGGGATATCATCAACTACAATATCCATAACTATAATTTTCCCTGGGTATTAGACTAAAGTGACTCATAAATATTTTATTAGGCCAAGACATTTTACTTTACTAGAATCAAATGAGAAAATATCTTTGTATGGTCTAGTTATATCTAAGTTCAATGTTTCCATGATTTACTTTGGCATCAAGTTGTTAGAGGCTCCTGAATCTAGAATAGCATTGTGTAAGATTTGATCATGAATACTCAAGCTAATGTAGAAAGGAGGAACACCACCTTCTTGATGTTTTCCATTTACCTTAGGGCCAAATAGTAGCTCTGGTTGATCATCATTTAGATTAGAAGAGTCTTCTCCTTCACTTATGTTCAATGTTTCAGTGATCTGTGATTTTTATAAATCATGTTTTACCAACTCTATTAAAGGAATTGTTATTTTCAATTTGGAAATTTTAGTTTGGATGTTGAATGGTACTTGCATTTTTCCTAACTGAATGATTTCTTCTTTACTAACTGTAGTTTGAGTGTTTTTTGCTTCTTTTTATACATTTGGTTTTTCAGTGTGTGTTTCCATTGTTTTGCTATTTTCAATCTTCTTTTGTGGAACAGTTTGAGTAGAAGTGGTAGTTTTAGCAGTTTTTGAAGTTTCAACAGCTATTTTAGGATCAACTAATTTTTGATCCGAAGTAGATGTTTTAGGATCAGCTAAAATTTTAGCAGAAACTGTTGTTTTAACAGAGGTTGTTGTTTTAGTAGTAGAAATTTTTTAAGGATCAACTGATGTTTGAACAGCAGTATCTGTAATGTCTACAATTTTTTGATTCGGTGCAATTTTTGGACTAGAAATTTTCTGATTAGGACTAGAATTTTTTTGAGTTGAACTAGAGTTTTGCTGGGTTTCTCTAGGGAGAATTTGCAGTACTTTGGTTGTAGGAGCTTCTACTATTTTCTTGGTATGAGTTTGAGCAGTTTTCTTAGTAAGGGCTTCTACATTTTTCTTACTCCTAAGGTTATATTGCTTGTCAACTTCATTAATGGAAAATTTATAACCTTGTTTATAATCAAAAGACTCTCCAGATTCTAACAGTAATTGTTGAAGCATGTATAATTCATGTATGATAATACTATTTTTCTATTGTGTAAGAAAAATAGTATTATCATCATTGGTTCCCATTAAGTTAATCTAAGTGTCTTCATCTTATTCATTTTGGTGAGAAATTTCAGCATATTTCTCTTGGAAATGTGGTCTTATTTGTTGATCAGGTGTTGATTCTCTAGATTTACCAGTGTTGGGATTCTTTCTAAAGTTTTGATTTCTTATTTGAGGACCTTGTTGTTGATTATCCCACTATGGTTTTCTTTCCATATTTTCTTATCTATCCATCATTTTTTCCATAGTTTTTGATAAACTATCTATTTTTCTATCTAATGTAGATGGTTCATCCTTTATAGTTACTCTTCTTTCATTTCTTATTTTGGCTATTTTAGCTAACAAATTTTCTTCTACACTAACTTCATTGCTTTGCATTTGTTCTAGTGTTTCTGGGTTTCTTTCTCTCAATTGGTATGACATATCCATATCAAAACCATCAGGGAATTTTATTAAAGCTAGTTCTAGCGGGGGTTTGATGTTTGCTGGAATATCATTATAGATGTTGTTGAATCTAGTAAAATAGTCCTGAACTGACTCATTAGGATTTCTTCTAATGTTGTCATATTCATATAATATTTGTAAAGGATTCTTCCTTTTCTCCCATATATTGATAAAAAATCTATGGAAAGCTTCTAAATCAACAATTTGATTGGCAGGTAAATCTGTAAACCATTTCTTTACATCTCCACCTAAAGTTGGGGCAAACAGTCTCATTTGAACATCAACTTCATCAATATCATGCAATTCAAAGTAATCAGTCATTTTGTTAACATGTTGTTGTGTAGTGTATTGACCAGTACTATCAAATTAAAGGATTTTTCTTTGATAATCTTGGGGCATGGCATGTAATTGAGCTGGTAGGACCAAAGGGGCATTTCTGGCTGCCATGGCTAGAATTATAGCTTAGATATAAGGTCAATTTTTGGTGCTTGATGATGAGGTTGAAGTACTTGTAGATGAGCTTGGGACACTAGAATATGTGCTTGGAAATTGTTAGTGTCAGCCTTTGTAGCCTTCCTCCAGTGATCAAACATGCTCTTACAAAGTGATTTTAAGATGTCAAGGTCAAATTTTGTCATTTCAGTAAGTCTTCAAGCAAAATTTGGTCACTAGGTATTAGGTCTAGGGTTTGATTTTACTCTTGTCAAAGTTGTCCAAATGTCGGTCCATGTCACCATTCAGCTGAGTGTACCATCATTCAGAGGGTTTTCATCATCATGTCAAGTTCCAATGGGTCATTTTACACCTTGTTCATGCTTCAGTTGTGCCTAGGTAAGGTTCATTTCCCTCTCTTAGGGTTTTGAAGGTAATTTCTCTTGGATGGTCAAATCATCAGCAAAACTTGTATCCTGATGTTCATACACCTTCCCTATCCTTAATGTACCTTATTAAACACTTCCCATCACTAAGATCCCCCAAATTCCTCATTTTTGCACAAACCCTAGTTTCTTGCTACAACTTGGCAATTTTCTAGGCTAGCCTGTGTTTTTCCCTTTTGGACCCATTCCCCTCACTCAATCTCTGAAATTCCACTTTCCCTTGCTTCCTAACATCCCTCCCTACTTCCAAAAATTTTCTCAAGAATTTAGAAGCCCCTTATCCCCTTCATTTCACTTCATTTCGACAAATCCCTTGTTCCACACATCGGAATAGGTTTCACTAAAATGATGTTTCTGAGCAATAAAAGATGAATTTTGGACAACTGAGAGATTTTTTTGTCCAAATAATTCCAAAGAAGAAAAAACTCCTTCACTTTTTACACATGTATCATGGTTTTAGAGAAATGTCAAAAATATCGTTGCCTCAGGAGAATTGATGCACCTCTAAAGTGACCTTGGGAAAATCCATATTTCTCCTAGATTGGTTGGCCAAATGACTTTCTTGATGAGTCAAATGATAACTAGAAAAAAATATCTTTCCAATGAGCTATCATGAGCTCAATTTGGAGTTGAGGAAGACCTTCAACAGTTGACTGCAACAGCACTCTGCCTTGAGGCAGCCTCATTCTGCTCATTTTGACCAGTTTTGGGAGATTTGATTTTTGACAAGGCAAATGAACTTCAAATTGAAAAATTATGGTTGGGTTGGAAAATAGACTCAATAATATTTCCAACGAGCTATCCCATGCCCCATTTTGACACCGGGAAAGCCTCCCAAAGCCTCCTACAAAAGTGCGCTACGCATTGAGCTTGGTGCGCAGCGCATTGAGCTGAAACACAAAATTTTTTGCCATTCCTCTCCAACATCAAATTTTCTTGTTTTCTCCATGTTTGAGTAAGTCAAAGTCACTCCTATATTTCTCATAACTCATGCTTGGTGTTGATTATGAGTTTGATTATGAAGATTTGAGTGCAAAACTAAAACCTACTATCTTGTTGAGAAGTGCCTCCTTAGGGTTTTGCAACTTGTTTTGGTGTCAATCATCCCACCTCCCCACCTTGTTTTTTCCATCTCCCATCACTGTTATCTCATCTCTACACCATGCCATATATCCCTGCAAAAATAGACAAGATTCATCATTCAGCCAAAAATCAAAGTGGAAACGAAAAAACAGAGTTATGTGAGAGTGCCAAAGTTTCAAACATTGCAAAAGTGGGTGTGCCCAAATCAAAAATCAAAATCCCTGTCATAAGAGATATGTTTGTGTTCCAATAATCCAATTACATGCCAAAAGACATCAGTGAAACCAAGACAAATCATGGAGGAGTGAAGAAATCACGTTGAAGGCCGAAAATGTGTTGCAGTTGCAGAGCGCGGCGCATTGGGCAGTTTTCCGTAGTGTAAAAATACACTGGCGCGACGCACATGGCGTGCGTGGCGTGGTGGGCTGCTGCGCGGCGCACAGAGCCAGAACTCACATTTTTGTCATTTGTTTCAAAAAAATCCAATACGCTTGGTTCTTCTCACTCGAAGAAGTTTATGAAATTTCC
The DNA here is from genome assembly GCA_034641835.2 of Pinus albicaulis. Taxonomy (NCBI): domain Eukaryota; kingdom Viridiplantae; phylum Streptophyta; class Pinopsida; order Pinales; family Pinaceae; genus Pinus; species Pinus albicaulis. The sequence goes on from JAXQQM020063429.1 coordinate 69,822, forward strand.
ATTAACATGTTTGGTGCTCATTGAAGTGGATTATGAGATTTTGTGATGTCAAATTGCAAACCCTATTACTTTTTTTAAAGCTGCTCTTTAGCGTTTTGAATTTGAGTTTTAAAATTGGTTTTTGGTGCAAAAATTTTTCAAATTTATTTCCCTATCTGTTGTTCCTTTCCCATTAGTGTTATATTATCATTATATCCTATTTTTTATTTCCTTTTACATCTCTAAGAGGCATTCACACCTAAAACCCTATTCCCTCATATCCCAAGTTACTCATTCCTAAGTCCCATTACCCCTATCCCTAAATCCTTTCATTCCATTTTCTTATCCCTTTCCCTATCATTTACAAAAATTCCCCAAACCCCACATTCCCCAAACATAATCAAGTGAATGTCTTCACATTATAAACTTCACTTGGTTGGAACATATTTTTCCCACAGTCCACTATACTCACTGTCCCTATTTACCACAGTTATTTCCTATACAGTCCCTTCCTATTGGGCATATTTTGGAAATTGAAACAAGGCACCAATTTTTCAACAAACCAAACATACACTTGGCATATACCTTGCAACACCATGACGGACACCGACACATCTTATGAACAAGACAGTGATTCCGCCACTGAACTGCATGCACCAGGAGTGCACTAAAACTATGAAAAAGGGAGGATAGACTTCGAATCTTGGCTGAAGCTTCTTTGGATGAGCATGATACTTGATGGTGGACCTTCAGTCCAAGTTTCAAGGAATTTGGAGAAAAGTTTGTCAATTTTGTTTTTTTGGTCGCAAAACAAATTTTCTTGCCCGACGTGTCGCGCCACCTTGCGCACGCTTACGTTTGAGAGATCTTCTAGAGGAAAAATTTAAATTTTTGAATTTTTTATGAAAATTTATGCATGCTCAGGAATGGCATAAGGATTTCATCAAGTTCTAGGTGGTTTAAAGGGTCAAAAACACCTTGAAAATGGCCTTTCTGCCACCTTTCGCACACACAGGAACTAGTCATGAGAGATTGAAGTTTTGGAGGGGACAATGACATCCAAATATAGACATTCCACTTGGGTTGGAAATTAGACAGGTAGGTCTTTCCAACGAGCTATCATGAGCTCAATTTTGACTTCGGGAAGTGCCTCAAAATCACCTCCAAAGTGGCGTGATGCGTTGAGTTTTCTGGCGCGGCGCATAGAGAAATTTAGCCCCATTTTCACTCTTCACCTCAGAAATTCGCCCAGTTTTGACTAGTTTTACATTTTAATGTAACTATTGATCTATCTTGATGTAATTTGATGAATATGATGTAATTTTGGCACATATTTACTTGTTCTAGAGGATTCATTCACTAAAAGGTGAAAATTAAATGAATGAATCAATTTCCTTCCATATAGAGGCAAGTTGTTTGATTGCATAGATTTCAATTCCTAGTTTAGAATTGGTTGAAACAACTCCTAGAAGGATGAGCTCGACCCATAGAGGCATGGGAAGGGGTTAGGATGGTCTATATCATGTATTTTCTGAGACATTTTTAGGGTTGGACTCTTGGGAATAGTTTGGCACCTCATTGTATATTCATTTCAGCATTTTTGGCAAAGGAAAGACCAGAGTTTTGCAGCACTTGTTGGGATTCTTGTGGCTCTGAGTTTTGATGATGTTTTTCTCCATATTTTTCATTAATGTTTTATGTATGATACATTTTGAGGGTTGGACTCTTCAGAATAGTTTGGCACCTCGTTGTATATTCATTTCAGCATTTTTGGCAAAGGAAAGACCAGAGTTTTGCAGCACTTGTTGGGATCCTTGTGGCTCTGAGTTTTTGATGGTTTTTTTCTCCATGATTTTTTAAGTTCATTAATGTTTTATGTATGCCATTTCCCTTCTTGTTGCTTTTGAAATTAAACAAATGAGTAACTAAGGTAGAATTCATCAGTTTGTTGGTGCTCTGCCTTAAAATTTTGTTTAGTTTTATATGTTTTCGTCAGTTTGAAGAGGATCCTTGCACCCTCTTTCCCTCTTCAGCTCCTCAGCAATATTTTCCATCCATTCATTGAATCTAAGACATCAAATCCATTGCCTTCCTTGCCCTAACTTGAAATCTGCAAGAATTTGGCCTCATCCCCAAGCCCAAAAATTGCCTTTCCCTTTTTCCAACAAAAAACCCTGAAAAATCATTCCAAACTCCTTGATTTATATACCTAGCCTAAAATTAGCTTTCATTTCAGTCATCTCAAGCCCTATTGATATATTTTTCCTGAGATTGACTCAGAGAGAGCCCTCTCCTGTTTTGGTAGGGCTAGCTACCAGACTGAGCGTGGTTTGGTGTTACCCTGAATCTCGCCTTCCTTAAGCCTAAGGTGGATTTAGGAAATAAAATAGTGATGACCATACTGGGGATAAAATGGTTTTCTTGTTGGTGTTATTTGTTTTATAAGCTACAGACAGAGCCTGAAGTTATGCCAGATAGCCTTCAAAATGCTCTTGCTTTGAAAGTAGATAAATGTTGCTTTAGTCAGTCTCCGGTCTAGTTTGTAAACGTAACATCTATCTTGTGAATTGCCCTAGTACATGTATCAAATTCAGAACTGATGGTTGAGGGTGGAAAACGATCAGACATAAGAAGGCTGAAATCTTTCATCTGGTGACTCCAACTTAATGTAGTGACTCCACTGGAGGACTAACTCTTTCTCTGAGAAAATGGAAGGATCTTACACAAAGTTCAGGTATCCAAAGTGGAATGGTATTCAGGATCTAGTCTGCTTTCTTGTAAATTACTTCTTTGCTGTTATTGAAGCTCTCCTGAAAGTTTTTCGAAATTTGTTGTATGAGAAAGGTGATCAAAATTTTCACTTGACCTATTCAAAAAGTGTAAATACTAAGTTTCCCTTTGATCCTGGCCTCCTTAATTTTCCCACATCTTATGATGACTCTCTTCAGAGTGATGAGCCTAAAGAAAACAAGACTGATCCCGTAGCTCTTGTATATACCCCTACACCTTTTATAGTCCCGGATAGGTATAAACCTCTTGTTTTACCTTCTGTTCTTCATGCTTTCCCTAAAAATTATGACCTATATCTACCAAGATTTGAGGGTGAATGTAACAATGTCAACGCTGAGCCACATGTGCAGAGTGTCAAGACTTTTCTAGACCTTTTTGAAGTTGATGACGAAGATGTTAGTATTAGGCTTTTTGCTCTTTCTTTGCAAGCCAAAGTCAAGAGTTGGTTCAAAGCCCTGCCTGATGCGAGCATCTCAGATTTCTAGTAGTTCGTCGAAGTTTTCCTCGACACGTGGGTGGTCAGACAGAACTTTTTCTTGAATATAGAAGAGTATAACCAGCTGAAAAGACTACCAAGGGAGACAGTACAACATTTTTCTGCCAGATTTAACCAAGTATATTTTTCAATGCTAGCTGATATAAGACCTTCTCCTAGATCTTCTCTCTTGCACTACCCGGGTGCCTTTGATCCAGAAATGGAGTTTTAGTTGAGAGAAAGGAATCTTGCAACACTTCAAGAGATGCAGAATAGTGCAATAAATGTAGAGGCTCATTTGCTGATCCGAAGGGAAAGGTTGAAGGAAGAAGAGATGAAAAACATGGATCCAGAGAAATCGATATCTCTAGAGGTAAATCTTGACATGTTGGTAAGTGCAGTGGAAGAGATGATGCAAAAGAACACCACAAGGAATGAGTATAGTGTTCAAGTCCATGGCTCTCTGATTGAAGAAGAACACGTTGTTGATCCAAAACATTTTGTTTCTTATCCCAATTGTCGTAGTTATTGTTTTATAGATCATCTGGGAGAAGAGAGAGTTGTTGATATGATGTGTATGCTTGATGATTTGCCTCATTTTGATTAGTATGATGATGATTATGTTCTCCAAACAGAAGCTAATCTTGCAGACAAATCAGCAGCTAGTTTGTGGAAAGAGGAAGTTCACTTTCAGCAGCTTGAGTACAGTGATCAACCGATGCATATCAGCTATGACAATAACAAGGAAAGTGCAGAAAATTTTGAAGTAAGTGAAGGATATTTGCCTTTTTGTTTTGATTTGTTTCAGTTCATCAGAGACAACTTCCATACAATCAGAAATCAACTGTCGACAAGTCTTGATTTGGACCATCTTGAGGGCAATAAAAACCTTGTTCAAGATTTCCCATACCCAGATTTGCAATCCCCGAGTGCCATTGATTGTCAAGTTGTAGATGAAGCCATGGAAACTGGCACATATGATCAAATGATACAAGATGACTCCGTACCATTCTGTTTTGAATCATTCCATTTTTTGAAGGGTAAATTGCATAGTAAATCTTCAAATGAGCAGCCTATAAGAAATCAACAATCTCTCAGCTTTAATGTTGATGATGAGACAAATAGCGAAATTCTTGAGCAAGTTGTTAATGAGAAATATTCCCCTGAAACGACTAATGAAATAATTCTGGATACAAAACTCTCCCTAGCATCAGATTTGCAGCCACCAAATGCAATGGAAGGTTAGATTACAGATGAAGGCATGGAAGATGAAATACATGATTTAATGATGCAAGAGGATTCTGTAACTTTTTGTTTCGAAGCATTTTAGTTCATAAAGCAGAATCTTCATAATATCTCTCAAGAAAAATATGAACAGCCAGTAGGATGTCATACAGTTTCAATGGATACATCGCAGCAGTCTTCTCAAGTTTTTGATGATCCTATTGCTCGTGTGTTGGAAGAGGTTTGCTGTAAAAGTTCTTCTCCATTAGTTAACCATGTGCCGGAAAATAATGTTGATGATAATTGTTGGGTTGTGAAAGAGGTATGAAATTATTATGTATTTGTTCATTGTTTCACCATAGATATACTTCTTTTTGTCTTGAAAAGGTAATTTATCAAAAAAATTGCAGTTAATTTGGAAAGGTTTATTATGAGCTCAAAAAGATGACTAAAGACTGTCTTTATTGCCAAAACAGGAATTCGAAGAGGTGAGCTCTTGTATCAAAGACGTGGCTGAGAAAAATCTGACTTCTACTCCATTCGTGAAGAATCATAGTCAGCTGAAGCCAAGAAAATCTGAACGGATTGCCCAAAAAGGGCAAGAAACAGCTCAGCCTTGAACAAAGAAAAAAGAACAGTGATAAAACAAGGGAGGTGCGAATCCCTCAGGATCGGAAGATCCTGAGGGATCGCTGTGCAAACTAATCACATTTCCTGATTTTTCTGTCCAAGGATCAATATAAAGGCATGATCTTTAGTGACAGAGGGGAGAGTTATTTCTTTTGTAAACGAAGCTTTTGTTAACATAAAATTATTCCTTTAAATGATTATTGACTCTCTGTCGTGAGAGAACGATGTTTGTAATGATTTTGGATTAATATAAAAATACAGGTTCTATCTATTCTTTAGAGTTCTGAGTTAAGCCCAGCGGTACTTCACTGGCGCTAAGGACCCAGTTCCGGTGGATTACTATGTTGTTGTATCATTAATCTTGGTTTGTTAATGCGTGAAGTGTGTTAATACGTATTTTCATTACAGAATTGTTTTACCGATTGGAAAAGCAAGTGCAGAGCTATTGTTGTTTTATTCTTTATTGCAATTCCATTTATCGATTAAGTTTTCTTGTCTGGATTTGTTGTTCTGTAATTACAGTGAGTTGTTGTTCCATTTATTTACGGCTTGTTGTTAGATTACAATTAGACTGTCAACAGGCTTGAGTTTAATTACTTGAATTGTTGTAGAATCATAGTTGCTGTTTCTTTCAAGTTGCTGTCCCTTTCCTAGATTTCATTTCCTTTAAAGTGTTTTAATTGAATCTGTTGTTTCACTTGCTCTAAGATCTCCAAACTGCAGAGGATAGAGGTATCTACTCCAAGTCCCCAGATTTTTCCATCTTACATCGATTTCTAGGGGAAAGAGTTACTGCTACTGCATCCCTGATCGATGTCCAGCAAGATTGCTGTAGTGTAGCCTTTACATTCTTGTCATTGTAATTAGGTTCCTTTCCAAGCATTTATTACTTTTGTATTTGATTTTCTATGCTACATCCTCACAAGCATTACTCTTAGACAATTGCAGCCTCAGACAGAGTGCACTCTTGGAATAAAAATATGCTCCCGGATTAATGATTAATGTAGGCTAATCAGGTGTTCAAAAGAAACCTTTTTATGGTCCAAAATTTTGGCGCCATTGCTGGGGAGAGTGTATGCCATTTTACAGGAGTAATGCATAGGTGATTTCCTTCTTCCTGCGGAGAGTCCATATTAAAGACGGAAGGTAAGAACCTGCGCACTGGGCAAGGAACATACTTGCTCGCAGCTCGCTTCACATCAGAAGTAAGTAAGCTTTTCTTTTGGGTAGGAATGAAGAATTTTTTCTTTTGAATGAATAAACCAATTAAGCAAAACAAAATTTCTCCTAAAATTGAAAAACATAAGGGACCGGTGACCCTTGGGCGTGCGACCTTTATTGACGAAATCCTTAAGAAAACTGAATCTCAGCCCTCTGTAGGATTTAAAAGAACTACTTCTAGACAGCCTACTAGTTCCCTTCAGGCTACAGAATCACCATCTGAAGCCTTCGCTGAGATATACATTCAAACAGAGGGAATTAAGCAAGATTCCCAAGAAATTGATAATCCTTGCATAAGTTTCCTTCAAGAAGGGAACGCTAGCAATCTCCAAGAAGGAGAAGGGGAAACAGGAGAAAACACAAACCCAAAATCACCTATTAAAATTACCCAAACATTAAATATCCCAAATAGGGGAAGTGCTGTTCAACCCACTCAGAACCAAGGTCTTGAATCACCTCAAACAGTAGGACAATAGGGAATACTTGTTCCATATAGAGGAAGTGTTGTCAAAGTTATTTCTACCCCTATTTGACAACCTAGAAATTCCCTAGAGATCCTAGAGGGGTATTGGCATATCTTCGATCAAATGGCACATAACCAAAATCCAAATCAGCAGGCACCCCAGCAAACCTCTACGCTGCAATACCCTATAGTAGACACTGCAGTTAACGCACCCATGAAAGCCATTCCTCTCCAACATATTCCTACATTTCATGGTTTTACATCAGAAGACCCAGATGCGTTTATGTTTGAATTTGACGTGTTGTGTAGAGGGTATGATTACACCATTGATGCCCAAAAACTGAAGTTGTTCCCTTCTACGTTAAAAGGAGCATCCCTACAATGGTTTATGGGATTAGGGGGGGGTGTCATAACTGATTGGGATCATATGAAGGCTGCGTTTTTGAAGAAATATCAAGATTATTACAGGTCTCAAGAATTAAAAGATGAGATATTCTAGATGACAGCAAAACCAAGCGAGACCTTGGAGGAGTACGTGGAACGATTTCAGTACAATCTTCAAAGATCACCCTATGCGTCTTCACCCTTACCTGATAACGTTTTGAAAACTGCATTAATTACGGGAATGAAAGATCAATGGGTCGAAACATTAAATCTTATGGGAAAAGGTGATATATATCAAGAAAGTTATCCTGACATTATTGATTTGTGTATCAGGTGTTTAAGAGGAAATACAAGGTTGAAATCAGCTGAACGTGACATCATTACAAGGGAAAATAAAACTTCTAATGAAGGTGTGACTCGTGCAGAGATTGGAAATTTGTTAGAAGACTTCAAGACAAACATACTGGGGACTTTAACAACACGGTTTGACATCATGCAAGCCAAGCAGAAGCAGGCAGAAGCAGAGAAAAACCTGGCAATATTCTGCCCCAGATGTAGAAAGAAGCATAGCCACAAAGAATGCCCATTGGATGTGGTTAAATCCTGCGCCATTTGCACGAAATATCACCCCACAGAAGGATGCACGTCGCTTCCTGGCCTAAAGGCAGTCTATAAAGAGGCGGAAGAAGAATCAGAAGTGGTATGTCTGCTTAACCAGCGCCGACAGTGGCAGCCACGACCATCAGGTATGCCAAATGATCCATTTTCTTTTCAGCCTCCTCAATACAATGCTCAACAGTATAGTGGAATGTGGCAGAATCAATCACCCTTCCCTAATTGGTCACAATAGCCATTTCCCCCCACATCTTGGCCCAACCAAACAAATCAAAGTAATTGGCCTAATTTTCCTTTCTATCCACCTTTTTGGCCTACACAATGGTCCCCTTCTACTTCTTAGAATCAGGCCTGGCAGTCAAACTGGAAAAAATATCCAAATCAGCCAGCTAGATCAATTCCTCTCTCTCAACCTACACTGCCAGCCCCTTACCCAAACCCCCAGACTAATTTAAGACCACAGCTCCCAGCCCAGCCCAACCCAAACGCAAACAATATACCAGTTTAGATTGTACAAATAATGGAACCTCCAGAAACAGAAATTGAACTCAGGGAGTGCAATGACCTTCAATTAAGATCTGGGCGTATAGTGGAAACAAAGAGACACAATGATGAACGAATTGAAGATCTGTTACCTGAAGAACAAATAAAACACAATGAGAAGGAAGTTCAACAAAAAGAGCAACAAAACTAGCAACAACAAGTAACAACTTCCTCTCCACCATTCCCAGAATGATTAATTATACCTCGTCCATTAGAACAACCAAAATTTGATCTTCTGGGAGAATTAAAAAATCTATGTATAAAAATTCCTCTCCTCCAAGCCATTCAAGATATTCCTATATACGCAAAAACCATTAAGGAATTATGCATAAAGAATCCCAAGAGGAGAACAACAACCAATCCTACTGTCCAAATAGTTGGCACCTTATCTGATTTATTATCGGGAATGGAAACACCTATTAAATATGAAGACCCAGGAAATCCTATCGTGACAGTTTAGATCAATGGCCAATCATTTCCAAATGCCTTAGTTGACTTGGGAGCAGCAATTAATATTTTAACAACAACCACTTGTCAAAAACTTGGCATTACATCTCTAGAACCAACAAAAACCTTGTTGGAATTGGCTGATCGATCAGTAGTCAAACCAGAAGGCACCTTACAAGATGTCATGGTATATGTAGATTCCTAGGAATACCCTGCTGACTTCCTGGTTATCAATCCTAAGAACCGACTAGATGGACATCCTTTAATTCTAGGTAGACCTTGGTTGGAAACTATCGATGCCTATATTGGATGCCGACAAGGCAACATGACCATAACAAGGGGAAATTATGTTAAAAAACTAGCCCTATATCCCCCATCCCAGCCAAGTCTATCAATAATAAAAACAAGAACACCACCTGCATCATATTTTATGGAAAACATGAGGTCACCTCTAACTATAGAAGAAGCTCTGGATTTTAAAGATCAAATAGAGGATGATGTCATTAGCAATTTTGTTAATAAATCACAAACTGAACCTCACTTGCAATGTCACATGATTAAGGCAACATTCGAAAATAAAGAAGAAGAAGATCCTTTCAAAGACATTCATGATCAAGCAATACCTACTACCACTGTAAATAATACCAAGACTGTAGAAATTGAGTCGGGAAAAACTTTGAACATCAACAAGAATCTAACTACTGAACAAGAAGAGAAATTGATCCAATTACTACGAAAATACAAAGCAGCCTTTGCATGGGATTACCCCGATATGAAAGGAATTGACCCACATTGATCACTACATTTATATTGAAAAAGATGCAAGACCCATTCGTCAACCTCAAAGGAGACTAAATACTCACCTTAAGGACATTGTGAAAGATGAATTACAAAAATTATTAGATGTTAATTTCATCTACCCAATATTTGATAGCAAATGGGTCTCCCCATTAGTGGTGGTACCAAAAAAAAAATGGGAAGTGGAGGATATGTGTAGATTATCATGAAATTAACAAAGCAACACAAAAATACCACTTTCCCCTTCCTTTCATTGATCAGGTATTAGACACATTGGCAGGAAAGAAATTATTTTCATTTCTGGATGGCTTCAGTGGATACAACCAAATACAAATTGCCCCTGAAGACCAGGACAAAACTACCTTTACCTGCCCCTGGGGCACATTTACCTACCGATTCTTACCTTTCGGCCTATGCAATGCCCCTGCTACTTTCCAGAGGGAAATTCTCAGCATCTTTGCAGACCTAATAAATGAAGGCCTTGAAGTATATATGGATGATTTCACCCCTTATGGGGATGACTTTGAGCCTACATTAAGCAACCCAGAAAGAGTATTGCAAATATGTATTGACACTAGGCTTTGTTTAAGCAATGAAAAATGTCTTATGATGATGACTGAAGGAGTTATCTTAGGTCATTATATTTCAGCAGAAGGAATTCAAGTAGACCCAGCCAAAATTCAAATACTCTTGTTAATTCCTACACCTACTACACAAACAGAGGTACGCAGCTTTCTTGGATTTTCTGGTTATTATAGAAGATTTATAGAGCATTATTCTCGAATAGCTGCACCTTTATATTTGCTGACTGGAAATACTGATTTTTCTTGGACAGACAAATGTGACAATGCTTTTAATGATTTGAAGAAGATCGTTGCAACAACCCCTGTGCTGAGGGGCCCAAATTGGAATTTGCTGTTCCAAATTTCATCCGATGCCTCAGACACAGCAATTGGAGCTGTACTTGGGCAAGAGGAAGAAAAAAAGCCATACGCAATTTACTACATTAGCAAAAATCTAACCCCTACTGAATTAAACTATATTGTGACTGAGAAAGACTTTCTAGTTGTAGTTCATGCTATAAATAAATTTAGACATTACATAACTGGGTATCCTGTAGTGCTTTACACATATCACTCTGCCATTAAGTTTTTAGAAAATAAACTTGTTACAAATGGAAGAGTGACTAGATGTTTGATTTTACTGCAGGAATTTGATATCACGATCAAAGATCGACTGGGCAAAGAAAAACCTGTAGCTCACTTTCTGTCAAGAATGCCAAAGCCAACAGATGTAGAAGCAGTTGAAGAACACTTTCCGGATGAACATCTCTTCGCTGTTACTACCAGGACACCATGGTATGTTGATATAGAAAATTATTTGGCAATAGGTAAATTACCTAAACATCTATCCCTTAATGAACGGAAGCAAATAATACACCGTAGCACCCGTTTTTCTTGGATTAGTGGCCACTTATTTCATACAGGTGCAGATATGCAAATAAGAATATGCGTTAGGGAGGATGAGGTATATGATATTTTGAAAGCATGCCATGATGGACAGTGTGGCGGTCACTTTGCAGACCGTAGAACAACCCATAAAGTTTTACGAACATGCTATTATTGGCCTACTATCTTTAGAGACGCTAAAGAATTTGTGTAGGCCTGTGATAGCTGTCAAAGGGCAGGTCGCCCTGGGCAGTATGATGAAATGCCCTTGAACCCTCAACTAGTGATTGAACCTTTTGAACTTTGGGCCCTTGACTTCGTTGGTCCTATTAGCCCTCCATCCAACCAGAAAAAATATATCCTAGTTGCCACTGAATATGTTACTAAATGGGTTGAAGCAGAGCCTCTTTCAAAGGCTACATAGGATTCCGTAATACAGTTCCTTTTCCAGATTTTTGTGCGCTATGGCCTCCCAAGAGACATAATCGCAAATGGAGGACCACAGTTTGTAGGTAACAAATTAGCTGAAACATTGCGAAATTATCATATTCAGCATAAAATTACAATGCCATACCACCCACAGGCCAACGGCCAAGTAGAAAGTACGAACAAAGTAATCGAATCTATTTTGACAAAAACCGTTGCTTCACATAGACGAGATTGGGCCTATAGACTTCCAGAAGCATTGTGGGTGTATTGGAAAACATGGAGACCTACCACAGGATATTCACCATACCAGTTGGTATTTGGAAAAGAACCCATTTTTCCTATCGAATTTGAAATTCAAACATTAAGAATAGCTCAAAAGGTGGGTCTGAATTTAGATGAAGCCCAAGCAAAAATACTGCAACAACTTAATGAATTGGATGAAATTAGGCTCTCTACTCTCCAGCACACAGCATTAATTCAGCAACAGAGAGCAAAATGGCATGACGCCCACATCAAAGAAAAGATCTTCCACGAAGGAGATTGGGCACTCCTATATGATTCTCGGTTTCAGGATTTCCCCGGAAAGCTCCAGACAAGGTGGCTTGGACCCTACGAAATTCAGAAATTGCATGATAACGACACTCTCACACTAGTCACCATTGACGGATCTGGGCATTCCTTTAAGGTAAATGGCCATTGAGTTCGATTATATCACAAGCCGCTTTCCCGCGAATCCTTTTACCAGTAGTTACGGGAAGATTCCACCATGGAAATTCTTGCAAAAGGGGAAAATTCCTCCCCACCACCAGTTTGATTATTCACTTCTTTTCAATTTTGTACATAAATCATTTATTTCTTGTTTTTTTTATTGTTGTTTTAGGCAATTCATTTTTTTCTGTTAATACTTCTTTATTTCTTTATCGTTTGAATTTGGTTTCTTTAAATATGAAAACAATAAAAAAAAAATTGTGTTTTTCGCGTTGATGTTCCTTTCTAACAGAACAACACTTCTGTTGTTCCTTTCGAAAGGAACAACAGTTTCGCAGTGTGTTTTTGTTGTTCCTTTCCAAAGGAACAACACTTTCGCATAGTATTTTTCTGTTGTTCCTTTTGAAAGGAACAGCAGTTTCGCGCAGTGTTTTTTCTCTTCCTTTCTAAAGGAACAACATTTCCACAGAACATTTTTTTTGTTGTTCCTTTCGAAAGGAACAACAGTTTCACAGATTTTTTTTACTGTTCCTTTTAAGGAACAACACTTTTTCGAATGATTTTTTTTTTGTTTGTTTTTTGAATTTGTGATCATTTTTTTTTTCAAGGAAAAAATATCATAAACAATCATACAAATTAAGGATTACTGCAATCATCAAATCAAAAGAAATCGTCATCTTTAAGGGAACTGCCTAGTAATAAAAAGAGGAAAGGGGCATGAACAATAACACAACATTGCTATTTTGCTACTATTTAATTAATCTGATCGATTATTTTTATCATGGTTGGTTCTTTCCCATATAATATAGCTTTCTTTGATATTTATCTTTGAAATGGAAATAAAGGTATATTTTTCTCTATTGAGATGTTCAGACTTCTTCCACCATTCCTACTCTTAAGGAGTGTTGAGCCATCCCTTATGAATAACTGAGGAAAAAGTGTTGTTTGAAAAAAATATTGACATATTTAATGTTTTTGAAGATGGAGGATAGGGGGTCTCATTAAGAGCCAGCCTACCGTGATCATAGAGAAGATAGTGAAGTGGCATTCCCATTATGGCCAGCAAACCAGGGAAATGGTCCAAAAGACAATTGAAAAAGTTCTTGGAACAGGAGGTCTCATCACGAGCCGGCCTGCCCACTTTTCACTTCCTCCCGGTGAACGACATTGTGACTTATCTGGTCACCAAGCTAGCACAATGGCCTCCGTCTTCATATTCAATACAAAAATACAAAGAAAGAAAAAGAAGCACTTCCTCAAGTATGCATAAAGGACAATGGTTCCATGGGTTACAAAACAACTCTGTCAAGGTTATGGACACCTGTGGGCAACAAAGCTCTGTTGATGGTATTGAAGTCATATTTATACACATCAATAGTTACTTAACCCTTTTTCCTATATCTTTATTGAATATCAAATGAAAAGCATGAATTCCCTATTTCTAATTTCGAACCTATTACACATGAAAATTATTATAAATCGATCATATTAATTTAATATGGTAAATAATGCAATTGTATTCATGTCAACCATATGTTGTCCCTTCGCCTCGTATTTTAATTATTACAACGCGATTTCCTCATTATTATCGATTTATCTTATGCATTAATTTTAGTAATCGCTTAATTTGATTGACTGTATCATAATTGCGCCTTTTTTTTCACTGTTGTCCTATTGCTGTGCCACACATGCCACCCTTAATCGATGGTCGAGGATGACCTATCATTCATTGGGGGGCGTGGATGTCTGCATGCAGATCAAATCTCCAATATTTCTTTACCTGTATCTTCGCAGTCGATTCCTATGAATTAAAACCCCCGCATTTTCAGAAATAGTAAGTTTCAACGAACTGTGTTGTTCCATTGAAATTACTGTGTGTTGTGAAGAGTTAACAGAAGCACAGAGATGGGAGGACACCCAATTCGTAGCTAAACGCAGGTTTTGATCATCTCTGATGCTGCACGAGCAATCTTAGAAAGACTAGGGTGGATTACATACTTCATGAGAATGCAGCAACCCCATGAAGCAGTGGCCACCGAATTCTTGTTAAAATTACAGGAAGGATCCTCCACAGTCAGAAGAAGGCAGATAGATGTGACCGATGAGATCATTGCAAAGGTGTCCAGAATTCCCGCGTAAGGAACTGTTTGGACTCAAAAGAAGATCAGGATTCGTGAAGCCATAAAAATCTTTCAAGATGACGGACGACCGCTAGTCGTCAAAGGTAGAGGAGTCCACCCAGCATCATTAGGCGAACCATGGACAGAATTGGCCAGGATCGTGCAGGCCTACATAACATGCGACGGTAGAAAAGATGTGGTAAGACCTCGCCACCTTAAGTTGCTAGCCGTGCTAAAACATAAATTTACTATTAATCTGCCTGCATTCTTAAAAAATTTATTGCATAATATTGCTCGTAGAATTAGAAAATCCCAACATGCAGATATGGTGGTCAGCCACCATTGTTTGATTCGAATGATAGTAAGTTATAGCCTCACCTAGCAACAGACCAGCTGGGAAGAATTTATTGAAGAAGGATTGGCCCTGCCTGCTCCAAGACGGAAAAGGATGGCCGGATTAATAGCGGGGCCTTCCACTCACAGACAATCCCTCCGATTGAAACGAAGCAAGAAGACAATGGAGGAACTCCCGGGTAGTAGTAGCCAGCCCCAGGAATTGAACAGCTCAGATGAAGAGGAACAGCCTCCATAATTGGAAGGAGAAAGTCCTCGTACTGAGGAAGTAGAGGAATTGGAGGGGAAAATTTGGTACTCAGACGAGGAGGGAGTTAGTCACCATACCAGTAGCGAAAAAAAACCAAGTGCAGAGGAAGAAGTTAGCTACTCGGATGAGGAAGAGGCAAGTTACCATACTGATGGCGAAGAGAAACCCAAAGAAGGGGAAATACTTTATTCAGATGAAGAGGAGATTGAGGGAGATTCAGAGGAAGAAGAAGTTTAAGGAGAAATTCGGTATTCAGATGAGGAGGAAGGAAGTTATCACACCTGTGATGAGAGTGAAGGTAATCTTAGCAGCAATAAGGATGAAACAGAGTCCACTGAAAATGTTAATGTGAGCTCTTTACATGAAGACCAAATGGCCCAGATTTTGGCCAACATGAGCAATTACGCACGGCCTCATAGCCCTTTGGACCCCAACAATGACATTAATCAAATGCCAGAATACTCTGCCATTGATAAAGGTATAACTGATGAAACAAAAAACCCTAGCGAAGCTAGGGTTGCTTCTCCTGAGAGGCATGAACAGGAAAATGAACACATTGAGCCAACATCTCGACCTGGAAGCCCCCAGGAAATTGCAGAGTCAACTGAGCAAAGGATTCCTGAGGAACCTAGCCAAGAGCATGAGAGCATGGAAGAAGAAACCTAAGAAGAGGAGTAGGAAGAAGATTTCACTGATGGCACGACTCAAAACCTTGCTGAGCAAATAGGGTTGGATGAACAAATTGTTGTCCCTTTAAGAAAAAAGAAGAAAACAACCGAAGTCGAGAAGCTTCGCAGAGGGAGGAAAAAGCTTCATAGACTGATAGAGCAGCTCAGGAAAACCATTAGGGTCTTAAGAATGAATCAGACACCTAAGCGAACCCCTAAAAGAAGAAACACCGTCATTAAACGAAGATCAAAAAGAAGAAGGGTAACCGCTAATAGAAACCCTTAAATAGAAGAAGAAACCATACCTGAGCCTAACTATGAGGATGTGGAGCAGAAAATGGCTGTCCCAACACCTGTTGTTCCAGAAGAACCTTTGCTAAGAGAAAACATCCAATCTAGCAGTCAACAAACCTTTAGTGATCCAACATTAGTTAGAATGCAAGAAGAATTGGTACAAGCCCGAATCGAGCGATAGAAGTTGGAGGAAGATACTGTCCCAAGGAAGAGATATCAAGAATTGTAGCAGCAGATGAAAATTATTCATGAGGTAAAAGCTGAAGCTCATGAAAAAATTCGAGAGGCAGAGATAAAAGCTGACAAGGTAAGCAACCAATTAAAACTAGCACGAAATCAAATGGACACTCTCTGCTCCTTGTATACTGATGTCTTAGCTTGTAGGTGCCCCGCCAAAAAATATGCTTTATTTCTGTTAGAAAGATATTTTCAATTAAAAATCAAGGCAGTTAGGGCTAGAAAATCAATAGAGCTAAGAACCATAAACGACCTGATATCATGATGCAAGCTTTACGGGGACAAAGTACAACGCCTGTTATGTGAGTTTTATTTGCATAATTTAATTCTTGAAAATTACTGTGAATCAAACCCTAGCGCTTTCATTGGAGATGTACAGTTTCAAGCATTCATTTCTTTTGTCGTAAATCAATTAAAGTGGCTTAAAGCCTACAATGCCTTTCAAAGGCAGGAAAATGAATTGGATCTATGGGTCAGAAGTGAACCTCAGAACCCATTTCAACTTTGGGCCAATCAGAAACGTTTAATGACAAATAAAGGCGTTACCCAATATCTGGGGCCTGTTCATAAGTCAATCATTTTAAAAGGAACAGACTATTTCTCATCTATTAGGGACCAGGCTTATGTAGCAGCCAAGATCCGGTGGAAGACCTCGAGTCAAAATGTACAAAATAGGGAGCCACACAACTATAGGAATTTTGGACTAGCTGCAGACCGTTTCATTGCCTATAGCCATCTTGTTTTGAAATAAGGACCATTCTGGTTAGGGTGTAGGTTTCGCAGCCCCATTACTTGGTACCTTTCTTTGGATTACAAAACTATTTATGAGTTTCCCGAGGGATAGACAGAACCTATTCTCGAAGAGTTAGCTGCACATCATGGTTTTAGGCCTTTCAATGACAAACCTTCTCCAGCTTACTCTTTGACTTCTCTCCATGTAAATTATAGTTTTCATGAGGGCATGAAAA
The DNA here is from genome assembly GCA_034641835.2 of Pinus albicaulis. NCBI lineage: Eukaryota > Viridiplantae > Streptophyta > Pinopsida > Pinales > Pinaceae > Pinus > Pinus albicaulis. The sequence goes on from JAXQQM020063429.1 coordinate 86,867, forward strand.
AGGTTAAGCAGGGGGGTATGTTGGGCAGTGAAAGAGGTATGAAATTCTTATGTATTTGTTCATTCTTTCACCATAGATATACTTATGTTTGTCTTGAAAAGGTAATTTATCATAATAATTGCAGTTAATTTGGAAAGGTTTATTATGAGCTCAAAAGGATGACTAAAGACTGTCTTTATTGCCAAAACAGGAATTCGAAGAGGTGAGCTCTTGTATCAAAGACGTGGCTGAGAACAATCTGACTTCTACTCCATTTGTGAAGAATCATAGTCAGCTGAAGCCAAGAAGATCTTAACTTATTGCCTGAAAAGGGCAAGAAACAGCTCGGCCTTGAACAAATAAAACAGAACAGTGATAAAACAAGGGAGGTGCGAATCCCTCAGGATCGGAAGATCCTGAGGGATCGCTGTGAAAACTAATCACATTTCCTAATTTGTCCATCCAAGGATCAATATAAAGGCATGATATTTAGTGATGGAGGGGAGAGTTATTTCTTTTGTAAACGAATCTTTTGTTAACATACATTTATTCCTTTAAATGATTATTGACTCTCTGTTGTGAGAGAACGATGTTTGTAATGATTTTGGATTAATATAAAAATACAGGTTCTATCTATTCTTTAGAGTTCTGAGTTAAGCCCAGCGGTACTTCACTGGTGCTAAGGGCCCAGTTCCGGTGGATTACTATGCTGTTGTATCATTAATCTTGGTTTGTTAATGTGTGAAGTGTGTTAATACTTATTTTCATTACAGAATTGTTTTACCGATTGGAAAAGCAAGTGCAGAGCTATTGCTGTTTTATTCTTTATTGCAATTCCATTTATCAATTAAGTTGTCTTGTCCGGATTAGCTGTTCTGTAATTACAGTGAGTTGTTGTTCCATTTATTTATGGATTGTTGTTAGATTAAAATTAGACTGTTGACAGGCTTGAGTTTAATTACTTGAATTGCTGTAGAATCGTAGTTGTTGTTTCTTTCAAGTTGCTGTCCCTTTCCTAGATTTCATTTCCTTTAAAGTGCTTTAATTGAATCTGTTGTTTCACTTTCTCTAAGATCTTTGAACTGTAGATGACAGAGGTATCTACTCCAAGTCCCTAGATTTGGCCATCTTACATCAATTTCTAGGGGAAAGAGTTACTACTACTGCATCCCTGATCGATGTCCAGCAAGATTGCTGTAGTGTAGCCTTTACATTCCTTTCATTGTAATTAGGTTCCTTTCCAAGCATTTATTACTTTTGTATTTGATTTTCTGTGCTACATCCTCACAAGCATTACTCTTAGACAATTGCAGGCTCAGATAGAGTACACTCTTGGAATAAAAAGATGCTCCCAGATTGATGATTAATGTAGGCTAATCAGGTGTTCAAAAGATACCTTGTTATGGTCCAACAATAATTTTATTCAAAGGTCGCCTTCATTTTCTTGTTTAGCAAATTTTTCATTGCAAAGCCCATATCAAGGTTTGCAGTCATATGATGAGATTGATAAAGGAGACTTTTGTTCTGTTTGCAATCAGCAACAAAGTTTGGTTATTCATGAAATTCAGGATCCTTTTGACAGCCTGCTGCAGTCACCAAAGAAAGATAGCATAGATATGAGGAAAATCTTAATATCCAGCTATGAAGATTACTTGGACCAAAATATTAATGTGTTAATGGGAATCAATAGCTATGTTTATGAAGATCCTTTCGCAGTTTTCTTGAAATCATCTAGTCAAATCATGCTTTGCAAGTTTATCAGCAATCAACTTGATTCTGAGTTTCCATGGGAGTTTCCTTTCCATTCTTCCCTTTTCCTACGCATCAGAAAGCATTCGGGAAGAAACCAAATAGCAGCCAGGATGCTTACATGGTTGCATTGGATGTTCCATTTCACTTGATCGGGTGGTGGAAAGAACAATTAGAGTAGGTTGTATAGAATAAGCTCTACTCTGAGAATCTTTTCCAATTTTTCAGTTTTGTTTAAGTATCGAGTCAGTTTTTAGTTGAGTGAGAGTCAATTTGTGTCGTCAAGTCATCAGTTTTCAGTCATGCATTTCATTTTGAGTTTTTGATTCCATAGCCCAATGGACGAAGGCACTATCTATCTCTCCCATAGATCTGTCGTTCTTGGCACCTCCAAGGAGATACCATCCCCATTGGAGCCAATGTTAGTGTCAGCCTTTGCAGCCTTCCTCCAATGATCAAACATGCTCTTACAAAGTGATTTTAAGATGTCAAGGTCAAATTTTGTCATTTCAGTAAGTCTTCAAGCAAAATTTGGTCACTAGGTATTAGGTCTACGGTTTGCTTTTAATCTTGTCAAAGTTGTCCAAATTTCGGTCCATGTCACCATTTAGCTGAGTGTACCATCATTCATATGGTTTTCATCATCATTTTAGGTTCCAATGGGTCATTTTACACCTTGTTCATGCTTCAGTTGTGCCTAGGTAAGGTTCATTTCCCTCTCCTAGGGTTTTGGATGTAATTTCTCTTGGATGGTCAAATCATCAGAGAAACTTGTATCCTGATGTTCATACACCTTCCCTTATCCTCAATGTACCTTATTAAATACTTCCCATCACTGAGATCCCCCAAATTACTCATTTTTTCACAAACCCTAGTTTCTTGCTACAACTTGGCAATTTTCTAGGCTAGGCCTGTATTTTTCCCTTTTGGATCCCTTCCCCTCACTCAATCTCTAAAATTCCACTTTCCCCTACTTCTTAACACCCCTCCCTACTTCCCAAAATTTTCTTAAGAATTTAGAAGCCCCTTATCCCCTTCGTTTCGCTTCATTTCGACAAATCCCTTGTTCCACACATCGGGATAGGTTTCACTCCAATGATGTTTCTGAGCAAGACCAGATGAATTTTGGAAACATGAGAGAGGTTTTTGTCCAAAACAGGCCAAGGAAGAAACACCTCCTTCATATTTTACACAGGTGTCATGGTTTTGGAGAAATGTCAAAAATACAGTTGCCTCAGGAGAAATGATGCACCTCTGAAGTGACCTTGGGAAAATCAAGCTTTCTCCTAGCTTGGTTGGACAATTGACTTTCTTGATGATTCAAATGATAACTATACAAAAATATATTTCCAATGAGCTATCATGAGCTCAATTTGGAGTTGAGTAAGACCTTCACAAGTTGACTGCAATAGCACTCTGCCTTGAGGCAGCCTCATTCTGCTCATTTTGACCAGTTTTGGGAGATTTGATTTTTAACAAGGAAAATGAGCTCAAAATTAAAAAATTATGGTTGGGTTGGAAATTAGACTCCATAATATTTCCAACGAGCTATCCCTCTCCCCATTTTGACACCGGGAAAGCCTCCAAAAGCCTCCTGCACAAGTGCATGATGCATTGAGCTTGGTGTGCGACGCATTGAGCTGAAACACAAAAATTTTTGCCATTCCTCTCCAACATCAAATTTGCTTGGTTTCTCCATGTTTGAGTAAGTAAAAGTCACTCCTCTATTGCTCATAACTCATGCTTGGTGTTTATTATGAGTTTGATTATGAATATTTTAGTGCAAAACTAAACCCTACTATCTTGTTGAGAAGTGCCTCCTTAGGGTTTTGCAACTTGTTTTGGTGTCAATCATCCCACCTCCCCACCTTGTTTTTCCCATCTCCCATCACTATTATCTCATCACTACACCATGCCATATATCCCTACAAAAATAGACAATATTCATCATTCAGCCACAAATCAAAGTGGAAACGAAAAAACAAAGCTAGAGTGAAGTGTCAAAAGTTTCGAACATTGCAAAAGTGAGTGTGCCCAAATCAAAAATCAAAATCCCTGTCATAAGAGATATGTTTGTGTTCCAATAATCCAATTACATGCCAAGAGACATTAGTGAAACCAAGACAAATCATGGAGGAGCGAAGAAATCACGTTGAAGGCCGAAAATGTGTTGCAGTTGCAGAGCGTGGCGCGTTGGGCTGTGGCGCGGCACACATGGCGTGCGTGGCACATTGGGCAGTTTTCCGCAGTGTAAAAATACACTGGCGCGACGCACATGGCGTGTGCAGCGCGTTGGGCTGCTGCATGGTGCATAGAGCCAGAACTCACATTTTTGTCATTTGTTTCAAAAAAACCCAATCCGCTTGGTTCTTCTCGCTCCAAGAAGTTTATGAAATTTCCATTAACATGTTTGGTGCTCATTGAAGTGGATTATGAGAGTTTGTGATGTCAAATTGCAAACCCTATTACTTTGTTTAAAGCTGCTCTTTAGGGTTTTGAATTGGAGTTTTAAAATTGGTTTCTTGTGCAAAAATTCTTCAACTTTATTTCCCTATCTGTTGTTCCTTTCCCATCAGTGTTATATTATCATTATAGCCTATTTTTTTATTTCCTTTTACATATCTAAGAGGCATTCACTCCTAAAACCCTATTCCCTCATATCCCAAGTTACTCATTCCTAGGTTCCATTACCCCTATCCCTAAATCCTTTCATTCCCTTTTCTTATCCATTTCCCTATAATTTACAAAAATTCCCCAAACCCCATATTCCCCAAACATAATCAAGTGAATGTCTTCACATTATAAACTTCACTTGGTTGGAACATATTTTTCCCACCGTCCACTATACTCACTATCCCTATTTACCACAGTTCCTTCCTATACAGTCCCTTCCTATTGGGCATATTTTGGAAATTGAAACAAGGCACCAATTTGTCAAAAAACCAAACATACACTTGGCATATACCTTGCAACACCATGACGGACACTGACACATCCTATGAACAAGACAATGATTCCGCCACTGGCCTGCATGCACCAAGAGGGCACTGAAACGGCGAAAAAGGGAGGATAGACTCCGAATATTGGCTGAAGCTTCTTTGGCCGAGCATGATACTTGATGATGGACCTTCAGTCCAAGTTTCAATGAATTTGGAGAAAATTTTGTCAATTTTGTTTTTTTGGTCACAAAACAGATTTTCCTGCCCGATGCGTCGCGTCACCTTGCGCGCGCTTACGTTTGAGAGATCTTCTGGAGGAAAAATTTACATTTTTGGATTTTTATGAAAATTTATGCATGCTCAGGTGACTGCTACGCAATTTGTCACCGTCCCTACCATTCCCCGTCCCGCACAATGGAGGACCCATTATGTGACCTGTGAACACTGTCATGCCTTGAAAACATCATCAATGCATCCCTCCGAGTATGAGCTTCATTTCCCCTTGAGACATCTCCTTGCAAAATCCATGAAAAACAGCTCTTTTTGCATTGGCGCGGGTAGACAGTTCAGTACTCGCGCCACTCAGGGAAATCCTGTAAAGAGGTCGCGCCACTTGGCGCTCTGTCATAGAGCAACAATCGCGCCACCCATTTTAGGGACTGTTTTTTATATATGGATGGCGGAAGTTGAGTTCAAACAAACTCACAACCACTGCCTATCTTGAGTTGGGAGGTTTGGCTACCGGAGTTCTATGGAAGGGAAGTAGTTTTGCCACCTTCTATGGAACCTTCCTTGTTGATAGGGCCAATCCCATAATAATAGGGATCCCAACTCCCTCCTTCCCCATCTATAAAAGCTTGCTCAGATCCATGGCAAGCTAGTCTTGAAGTGGTGAAGCTTTGCATCTCCCTATTCCCAAGTGCCTTTGTGCTGTAAAGAATCCCTTCTTTCCCTTAAGGCCCATTAAGCAAGGAGACCATTGTTACGAGACTCTGGAGAGGTTTCCCTTTCCTTGGCGAGCTTTACGAGACATGGACAACCGGGGACCCGTACGAAGGAGGCTGCGACGTCAGAACTCGGTTGTAACTTCTATTCGTTTATTACTTTAATAGATGACTATGATTATGGTTCCACTCCTTTTGCAATCATGTTAATGTGAGTAATATCTTTTCTGACCGATATTTAGTTACGTATGCTGGTTCCTATGCATGTATCTGTTCGTCTCTTCTGTGTGCAGGTGTTCGTCCACGGAGATCGTGGAAGGATTGTGATCTGCCAGGGCTGAAGGACTGGGGCATCTTCTTCTTCAGATCTAGCGTTGGAATCCAGGTAGGCTCTTATCCCAAGTCTTTCATTTCGTAACTAGGAGCTTGCGTCATAGCATTGTTTGTTTGTTGCTAGACCCCTGCTGGGCTAGTAGGGATCACCTCTGTCCGCAGAGGGGATTTACCTCCTCAACAAATTGGCGACTCCACTGGGGAACGTCCGGTTTTCCTTGTCTCGTTTATGTTGTTTCGCTTTGATCGTTTTTCCTTGCTTGATGAGCCTTCTGGGTTGGGTTCTTTTTGTGTTTTGGCTTTTGGTTCAGCCCCCATAGGATCAGATCTGACCTCTGCTTTTCCGAATTTTCACCTTTTCATAGTTGGCTTTATTGGCGCGAGTTTAGCCCTGACAGTCGCGCCAGTTGGCGCAGGTTGTTAGTTTATCACTCGCGCCATCCCCTGTCTGGCGCGGATTACAGCCAGACAGTCGCGCCATTTCCTGTAGGTGGTAGGGTTACCCTTGTTCGGAAGCTTCTTTTGGTCAGTACTTTGCTTCCGGGTTTGTTTTAGATTCAGCTTGAAGTGGGAAGTCTGGTCTTGGTTGGGAGAAATTCTTTGTTTTTTCATTTTCAGGCAGTGGCGCTTGTTGTCAGTTAGCAACCCGCGCCACTTGGCCATTGGCGCTATTTTTCAAGTAAAAGTCGCGCCAAGTGGCGCCAGTTGTCAATGTACAAGTCGGGCCACTTTCAGGGTGTATGAAAATTGAGTTTTTTTCCCTTAATCCTTCAATAGTGCGTCTTTCCCTTCGGGTATTTCCTCTGTATGAGCATAGATTACATTGCTCATTATTTGGAATGTCTTCTTTCTATGATTGTTTGATGTAAAAGGGATGAATGCCTTGTTTTGATCTCTTGCTTTGGAAGTCCTTTTTGTGTTTGACCGCATATGTCTTGTCAACTTTTGAGGGATTTTGTCACAAAGTATTTTGAAACAAAGGTTGCATTCTTAGTGTTTGTTTGCATCCCTTTTGCCTTCATCCTTCATTAAGGAGATTTGCGTTTATTTAGTTTTCGTCTCAAAGTGTTCTTTTTGTTAAAATGCATTAGATCACATTGCATTGAAAAGTATTTTTTGAGATCCATCATTGAACTTATATTACATTGTTTAATGATTGAAAACTAGAAATCGCTTTGAGTGCATTCTCTTTTATTGAAAGTATGCATTAAGTAGATTCTCATTTCATCAAAAAATGCATTGAGTGCATTCGTATTATTTGAAAAGAAAAGGAAATTGTGCATAGATTACAATTGCATAGTTTTCGGAAAAAGAATTTTGCATAGATTACATTGCATAATTTGCTTCGTTGAATGTTTTAGAATACTTTTGGATAGTGAAAGTCATCTAGTTTGGAAAAGTTTCGTTTTCAGTTTTGCTGTTTGTTGCATCATTGTTTGAAGCTCTTCCTTTAACTAGATAGCATTCATCGAATTAAAAAGTTTTCTTTTCTCATATAGTTTTGCATTTAGGAGTCTTTTGAGACACTACATACGGTAGGGCCTGGAAATTGAAACTTAATTGAAGATCAACTGTAAAATTTATTCAATTAACCTAAGGCAACATTGGAACTTAACGAAACACATTTAGAAGGTCTAGGCTAGAGACGTGTTCCGGCGTCGTTAAACCTAGCAGCTGTCGTTCGCCTGTTGGCTTTTGACAGCGCTAGTACGGACTTGCGCTCCCCGTACCGTCGCGTATATAAAGGGAGACCCCTATAGGTTTTCAATCCTTTATCCACAGGAAGCCGAGTCTGCCGCCCTATACCCGTGATACACCGAACACAGCATTCGGGGAGACTACCTGCACGTACCGAAAGTCCTTGGTCGATTTCTGTTTCATTATTGAAACCAAGGTGTATATTGCAGTTCACGGATATTTGGTACACCCTTTGTGCCTAGTTTTCCTGAGCAGTCATTTGGTCTTTTCTGACTCCCTAAACTTGAAAAGACCGTCAAGCGCTTGTCCTTTCACGCTTGTGTCAACTCCGAAAGAGATAGAGTCATCTTTTTATCGTTTCTTGACTCTTAAAACATGAAACGGTAGGATTTGTTTATTTTCCAATGTCGTAAAATCAATCTCCCACGATTACACACCCAGTTAGATATTGCTTGTGACTGTTTGATCGTGTGTCTTAACTCGTTTTCAGCCCGTCTGTGGTTTTGAGTTTAATGGCAACTTTTCCAGAGTTCACCAACCAAGGAATCCCCTCAGAAGGGAATCCTGGTCATTTTCCTCCTTTTGGAAATGTTGGTGCTCCTTACATGGCGACGTTGTCCCTTCCCGGGTTAACTGTTGGGTTGCCTGTTTGGTTGTTCTCAACCTCTGTTGTCCCGAATGTCTCCACTACTGTTCAGTCAGTTCCTCCACCGGAACAACATCATGTTGATTCCAAGGTGGACCTCTCCCCTTCTTCGCCCGTTTCTGCGTCCTCCTCTTCTACTTCGCCTGGTGAAAGTCTGGATTCGAGTAACCAGGTGGCTAAGAAGAAGAAGAAGAAGACAAAGAAGAAGAAGTCTGATAAGCGAGAGATTAAAAGTGCTGCTATTCCTCCTGAAACGTCTCCTCTTGATAACCCTTCCAACCCTCCTCGGAAAGTCAAGTTCCCCTGCATGTTGTGCACGGGAGACCATCTTCTTCGAGACTTCCCTGGCATTCCCAAGGTACTCGAAGTATGGTCCAACGGTCGCCCACCGTTGTCTTTGGCTTCCGGGAGTCAGGTTGGGGGCACTGGTAAGGCTCCTAAGAAGCAGGGTAAGATCACCAATCCCTGTAAGTTGTGTGAAGGGCATCATGCTATTCACCTTTGTCCTTACATGGATGAAGCCAAGCGAGTCTTGGACAACCTGACTGTTTCTACACCACGCCTCCCGGCTGGTTATAAACAGCTTTCTTTGAGTCTTCCACCGGCTGATGCCGTGATTGGTCAAGGGTCATCCTTGGTCGATCCCACTCCTCCAGAAATTCAGATTCAGGGATCCGTTCCTGACCAACCATTGGTCGTGGGATCGGTTGAACTGGCCCCATCTGCGGTGCACCAGGTCTTTTCTGTTGAGAGTGGACCCCATAACCCTCATGTTCTTCTGGTTTCTTCAGATTCTTCAGACTTGGAGAGAGATTCTCCTGTCCCTGTGCTTCAAGAAGCTGCTCCTCTGCCTCCCATGATGGAGGCTACGAAGGATATTCCTCCCACCTTCGAGATGGAGGTCATGGAGGAGGCTTCTGCTTCCGTAACATCAGGGGAAGACCTTCGCTTCTCGATGGTAGCCCCTCCGAGTAGTTTGGTCGCTTCCTTTGACTGGAATCGATTTGCAGGATTTCGCCTTCCGTCTTATGTGCCTTTCGAGATCACAATACAGGCTCTTGGTCTGGTTGTACCCAGCACCATTATAGACGAAGGTGCCTCTGTTAGTATTCTGTCATCAACTACCTGGCAAGCTTTCGGTTCGCCGCCGCTTGCGCCCGTTACGCAGAATCTGTTGACATTCAATAGAAGAACGAGTCAACCGTTGGGGATCCTTCCCAGGTTACCTATTACTTTGGGAGGCAAAACCGTCCATATGGACGTGATGGTCGTTCCAGGCCCCTTGGATTTCAATCTGCTCCTGGGGCGAGATTACACTTATGCCATGGGAGCGCTTGTCTCCTCCCTCTTTCGCGTGATGTGCTTTCCGCATGAAGGAAGGATTGTGACCATTGATCAGCTTTCGTTCTTTGGTCCTAATGTGGCAATTGGTCCACCATCACCCCCTTCGGGTTTTTATCCACCCGTTGTATCTGCTCCGCCGCAGGTCAACTATGTGTCTACCTACCCCATGCCTGTGCTCAGTGATGATGCCGTCGTGCATCAGGTGCTGGGGGCATTGGGTCCTGACTTCCAGGATGTTTTCCTTCCATCAGGAGTGGAACTCTTGGAAGCACCGCCTTCTTGTTCATTTTGATGTAAGTCGGTTAGAGCACGGTTTCCTCCCTGGGTCAAGCTCTTTAAAAAATGAAACCAGGTCGTCGGAGCATAGTTCCTTGTCTTGTGTCAAGCTCCTTAAAAAATGAAACAAGGTTTGTCGGAGCACAGTTCCTGGTCTTGTGTCAAGCCCCTTAAAAAATGAAACAAGGTTGTCGGAGCAGAGTTCCTTGTCTTGTGTCAAGCTCCTTAAAAAATGAAACAAGGTCGTCGGAGCATAGTTCCTTGTCTTGTGTCAAGCTCCTTAAAAAATGAAACAAGGTTTGTCGGAGCACAGTTCCTGGTCTTGTGCCAAGCTCCCTAAACCATGAAACAAGGTGTTTGAGGATAGTTCTTTTAATGTGTCAACCTCGTTAAAATAATGAAACACGTTCCCGTTCAATTCGAGTCTTTGTTTAGATCTCGTAAAATCCCAGTCGAGTCTTTCTCTTGATCTCGTCACTTGAACCTTCACTCCATCTGCCTTACATATGGACTGAATCTTGGGGGGCATGTACCTCGAATTGAGTCACCATGCTGGGGGCATGCTTATCTTTTCAAGCATAGTTTATGTCCGTTTCAAGCTTGTGTAAAAATGAAACCGGTTTCAAGCATAGTTTATCTTTGTTTCAAGCTTGTGTAAAAATGAAACCTTGCCCATTTTACCTCTTGTGATGGTCATTTTATCATCCTGTTTTTACCAGATGAGCCTTGGTTTTCTCACTCCATTGTCACTATCTGCTTGGCCGATCATATGCCTTCACTTGGTTGTTTTACCCGTTCCTGAGGAACCGCTGCTATGAGTGGTCTTGTTAGCCAGCCTCTCGACCTTTATTTGTTCAGAGTAGTTCCACCATTACCGGAACCAGTTGCTACCCTTTATACCACTTGTTCCTCCAGGAGGAGTCATCTTTCAGCTCTTTTCTGACTCTCTAAACATGAAAAGATTGCCAAGGCCCTTGTCGTTTCGATCTCGTTAAAATGGACACGAATCGACATTCACCCAGTATAAGTTTAACCCTTTTTCGGGCTGGGATGGATTGATTACGAAAAAGGAATACCCTAGCCTATCGCGACTAGGAGGCTTTCCCGGATATTGTTTTCTACCTTTTCGGATCTGGGAAACTATTTACGAAAAGGGACCTGTGGAGTTTTCTTTTCCGCTGTCTTTTCAAACTCTCTAAACATGAAAAGACGCCGAGTTCTTCCTTTGTCGGACTCGTTAAACCCTGATGACATTGGATTCCGTCGAAATGACGTTCTCCGAGTTTCTCCTTCCTAGGACTCGTTAAATGCACTAGGATGGATTCGCCCGAAGGGCGGACTTATATCACAAGCATATGCTATCCCCTTCAAGCTTGTTATCAAAAATAATTGGGGTACTCGCTAGAAATGGTGGGGGAAAAATGGAACCATTGTCGTTGTCGTCGGCAGTATGTCGCTCTTGAACATGGCACTTGTCTGCATTCGTGTCGGGTTGGGGACATCTCATCTCGTTGTTTCACTTTGCTTCCATGGGTTTGGGTAATCTCTTTTGACCTCTCATCTGTTCACTGCCTCGTCGCCATGACCTTTGATCCGTTGATGTCAAATACTGCCAAGTCCATTGTCGTGCCGTTCGTATGTTCAAGAGAAGTTGGCCTCTGCAAATATCAACCTTCCTCTGTTTCTCATATGGTCCTGATTCACAACAAAACATTATGTTCCTCTGTCTCGTGTCGATGATGTGGGAATCATTATGGCCCACCTTCGATCAAGGTCACTTCCTGCCGACTTCAACTCATTATCCAGGAAGTTGGTCTAGAGACTCCTGATGGTACCTTGGAGCCTGCATGCCTTAATGGCAGGTTCGTCGCATTCGAAGTGAGGTTTTCATCATTGGCCTCCGATCGGATGATTCTGCGGGTGTTCGACGTCAGCTCATTTATTCACACGCCGTAGATTGTACCTGTAGTACCTTGAGGACCATCGTCATTATTGGTGGTTTCTCTCGCGTCTGTTAACGGGTTTCATCATTGGCTGGTAATCAGACGATGTTCTTGCATGTTCGACATCAGCTCACACATTCGCATGCTAGAACTTGTACTTATTTGGGTCGAGATGGAGCGCAAGACCCTGGATTGTGTCTGTTGTAATCCAGGCTGCGATTGTGGATTATTGTCATTATGTACATGACTCAATGATTGGATGGCTGTGACCATACCTGAGTCTATTTGTTTGATCTTAGTTGGATGGCTGCGCCCATACCCTAGATCCGGATTATAGCATACTCTGTTCGGATGGCTACGTCCATACCATATATATACATCATGTACTTGAGATATCAGTTGTATCTTTCTGTGCAGGTTTTCCGACGGCGGGCCTTCAGTTGGACATGTTCTCGTAAAGCATTTCACCCCTCTCTCTCTCGGGCCTCATGCTTTAGGGGACATCTGTTACACAGTAATTTGTCACCGTCCCTACCATTCCCCGTCCCGCACAATGGAGGACCCATAACGTGACCTGTGAACACTGTCATGCACTGAAAACATCATCATTGCATCCCTCTGAGTATGAACTTCATTTCCCCTTGAGACATCTCCTTGCAAAATCCATGAAAAACAGCTCTTTTTGCATTGGCGCGGGTAGACAGTTCAGTACTCGCGCCACTCAGGAAAATCCTGTAAAAAGGTCGCGCCACTTGGCGCTCTGTCATAGAGCAGCAATCGCGCCACCCATTTTAGGGACTGTTTTTTATATATGGATGGCGGAAGTTGAGTTCAAACAAACTCACAACCACTGCCTATCTTGAGTTGGGAGGTTTGGCTACGGGAGTTCTATGGAAGGAAGTAGTTTTGCCACCTTCTATGGAACCTTCCTTGTTGATAGGGCCCATCCCATAATAATAGGGATCCCAACTCCCTCCTTCCCCATCTATAAAAGCTTGCTCAGATCCATGGCAAGCTAGTCTTGAAGTGCTGAAGCTTTGCATCTCCCTATTCCCAAGTGCCTTTGTGCTGTAAAGAATCCCTTCTTTCCCTTAAGGCCCATTAAGCAAGGAGACTATTGTTACGAGACTCTGGAGAGGTTTCCCTTTCCTTGGTGAGCTTTGTGAGACGTGGACAACCGGGGACCCGTTCGAAGGAGGCTGCGACGTCAGAACTCGGTTGTAACTTCTATTCGTTTATCACTTTAATAGATGACTATGATTATGGTTCCACTCCTTTTGCAATCATGTTAATGCGAGTAATATCTTTTCTGACTGATATTTAGTTACGTATGCTGGTTCCTATGCATGTATCTGTTCGTCTCTTCTGTGTGCAGGTGTTCGTCCACGGAGATCGTGGAAGGATTGTGATCTGCCAGGGCTGAAGGACGGGGGCATCTTCTTCTTCAGATCTAGCGTTGGAATCCAGGTAGGCTCTTATCCCAAGCCTTTCATTTCGTAACTAGGAGCTTGCGTCATAGCATTGTTTGTTTGTTGCTAGACCCCTGCTGGGCTAGTAGGGATCGCCTCTGTCCGCAGAGGGGATTTACCTCCTCAACACTTACATTTGAGAGATCTTCTCCGAGGAAAATTTACATTTTTTATTTTTTATGAAAATTTATGCATGCTCAAGAATGGACTAAGGATTTCATCAAGTTCTGGGTGGTTTAAAGGGTCAAAAACACCTTGAAAATGGCCTTTCTGCCACCTTTTGCACACACAGGAACTAGTATTGGGAGATTGAAGTTTTGGACGGGAAAATGACATAAAAATCTAGAAATTCCACCTGGGTTGGAAAGTAGACAGGAAGGGCTTTCCAACGAGCTATCATGAGCTCAATTTGGACTTTGGGAAGTGCCTCCAAATCACCTCCAAAGTGGCGCGACACATTGAGTTTTCTGGCGCGTCGCATAGAGAAATTTAGCCCCATTTTCACTCTCCAGCTCAGAAATTCGCCCAGTTTTGACTAGTTTTACATTTTGATGTAACTATTGATCTATCTTGATGTAATTTGATGACTATGATGTAATTTTGGCACATATTTACTTGTTCTAGAGGATTCATTCACTAAAAAGTGAAAATTAAATGAATGAATCAATTTCCTTCCATATAGAGGCAAGTTGTTTGATTGCCTAGATTTCAGTTCCTAGTTTAGAATTGGTTGAAACAACTCCTAGAAGGATGAGCTCGACCCCTATAGGCATGGGAAGGGGTTAGGATGGTCTATATCATGTATTTTCTGAGACATTTTCAGGGTTGGACTCTTGGGAATAGCTTAGCACCTCATTGTATATTCATTTCAGCATTTCAGCATTTTCAGCATTTTTGGGATCCTTGTGGCTCTGAGTTTTTTATGGTGTTTTTCTCCATGATTTTTTAAGTTAATTAATGTTTTATGTATGCCATTTCCCTTCTCGTTTCTTCTGAAATTAAACAAATGAGTAACTAAGGTAGAATTTATCAGTTTGCTGGTGCTCTGCCTTAAAATTTTGTTTAGTTTTATATGTTTTCGTCAGTTTGAAGAGGATCCTTGCACCCTCTTTCCCTCTTCATCTCCTCAGTAGTCTTTTCCATCCATTCATTGAATCTAAGACATCAAAGCCATTTCCTTCCTTGCCCGAACTTGAACTCTGCAAGAATTTGGCCTCATCCCCAAGCCCAAAAATTTCCTTTCCGTTTTTCCAACAAAAAACCCTGAAAAATCGTTCCAAACTCCTTGATTTATATACCTAGCCTAAAATTAGCTTTCATTTCAGTCATCTCAAGCCCTATTGATACATTTTTCCTGAGATTGAACCAGAGAGAGCCCTCTCCTATTTTGGTAGGGCTAGCTACCAGACTGAGCGTGGTTTGGTGTTACCCTAAATCTCGCCTTCCTTCAACCTAAGGTGGATTTAGGAAATAACAGAAATGATGTTGAAGTACTGGAAAATTTCGTAGCAGTGCTAGAAGGTGAACTTGAATTATTTGGAGATGGAAATAAAAATCTAGGTGGTACTAAATAAATATGAATTTACAAATTTTTAATGAATGGTAGAAGGCTTAGGGGTATAAGCAGATAAATCAGTCAATTCAGCACAATGTTGAAAATATGCTTCATCAATATCAAATGCTTCATCAATATCATATGCTTCATCAAAATGCTTGTTGATCGGAATCAAGTGAAACAATTTCCTTCTTTGTTTCAATAAATGAAATGAAATTAGGATCATTACACTATCATAAATTGAAATTTCTAATCTAGTTATAAACAAGGAATGTTCAAAAGATAAATAAAATTCAATATCTTGTGTTACAGGACAAATGACCTCCTCATTAGCTCAGAGGAGAAGGTAACATGGAAGGAAGAAAATGACATAGAAAAAACCCATTTCTGCGAAGGTAACGCACCCCAAAAACAGCTAGACAACGTTATAACACACCTAAGCCACGCAAAGGGAGCGTTAATGCCTAGGGTAATACTTTGTCTTGCCCAAGGGGCATCGTTATCTGTGTTTGAGTGTAAAAAGGGAAAAATCTTGCGGAAAAGTGACTGGAAATTCCAGATTTTTCTCACAAAGAGCCAATTCAAAATAGAAACTAAAAGGCACAAACCTTTTATTAGGCCTTGCCAAATATAACTAGACTCCTAAGGAAGGAAATAGCATGGAAAAAAAAGGAAACATTTTGATCTTTCCCGTTTCAAACTGGTTGAAAGGGTTGGCAAGGTTTGCCCTCTCCATCTCCTATAAAATGGAGTCGTGGGCTCTTGGTCTAAAGTCAAAGGTTTGATTATATGTGGAGTGGAATTTCATAGTTTTAGTGTGAGGCTTGAAGATCGTCGAAGTTCATTGCGAGCTTTCTGCCTTGAGCATCATCACACTCGGAGATAGAGAAAGAGAGAGAGGAATCGGAAGACTGAGGAGGGCTTAGTGCAACTGACGGTTGTAATCCTCCTTTTTAAAATTCAATAGAACTGTATCTGTTTTGTCCATTCAATGCATAAGTGTCTCAATTGTTTTACGATCGTCTATGTAGCATGATATGAATGGCTTAGATCTGTATTGTTTTATTTTATTTCATGTGCTAGCTTAATTGATAATAAGTTATATGGTTATAGAGATTACACGGGTGATTTGATTGATTGCAGGATCTGGTGAAGAAGGATCCCTACTTCGCGGCTTGGCATTCTCCATAGGATCTGTTATCTATAAAGAGGTAATCTTTCCATCTTACTTTTTTCAGTTATATACATTAGCATGAACATATGTGCAGTATCTTTGTGAACTTTACAGTTAATCTGTCTGTCTACCTCGGGCACCGAAAAGCCCTGAGAGGGATATTTAATAACCACCACCCAAGCATATTACCCTATAGCAGAATTGGTGACTCCACTGGGGAGTAAACCCCAAGTTTCTAGGTTGTTCCTATCACTTTACCTTTTTCCTTCTGTTCACATATCCTTCTGACAGTTTATATGCTCAGTGAACATCTTAAAAGCTCACAGAATCCATATTAGTCCCTACTTAGCCATTTGTGCAACTTTACCCTGAATAACGCTTCTCTTGTAAGTGTTTTAGAGAATTATAATGTGGCCTATGCTTAGATATAGTGTGTTAGTCTCAATATTAACACTTTGTAGCCTCTGGTTGCCAACGTTACCTAGCCAAAATCTGTTGTTTACACCTTTGTTGTGTTTCCCTTTGGCTGTGGAGTTTTTGGCCATCAGAATAGATTCTCTTGCTAGATCCTTGTGCTTGTTTACTAGCTAGCATTTTTGTCTTTTGTTCTTGTTTAAAAAATTTAATGTCAATCGCATCTAATTTTTGAAGAAGAAAATTTATTTTAGTTTTCCGAACTTAGCTGAATTAATTCTGAATTTTTTTTGGTTAAAAAGATGTTAAGAGAAGATAGATAGATGTCTGAATCTTTAAAGCTGAGCTGTGTTATTTGAATGTTTGGTGCATGGATGTTGAAAGAAAGTCTCTCCTTGTAGAAAAATATCTTTATTGAATTGGATATTTAGAGCATATTTCTGCATGGTTTTTTGAGTCAAAGTCTCATCACATTTCATTAGTCCACTCCCCCTCCACAAGACTAATAATCAAGTACACTAAGAATCAAGCGATAATAAAATTAATCATATAACTTTTTCTGAGCTCACACCAACATTAGTTTAGGCTAGGATCTTGGGGTAGGAGAAGTGAGAAAATCACCCAAGATCTCAAAACTTGAGACTAGAGTCATTAATAAGTGAAATCCTACTGCACTCATATTATCGGGACCACTCCACTACCACCGGAGTTAAGCGCGAGACAACACCAGGGTACATGAGAAGGTAGCCCACCTTCAAGTGCATTCAGTGGGCATGCTATATATTTGGGTTCCCTTCGGGGATGTTGAAACTATATCGAGGATCTAGGTGTTCTGCCCATATAGCGTGTTGTATACAACCGTGACCCCCTTGATGATGTCTATGATTTGAGGTATCTTTAGTGGCCAAAATTTTTAGGGACTTACACAAGGTGAATGGGATGGGCTATGTTGGTACCTAAAACAGATAGACCTACTCTGTCTTCGATCTTTGGGAGGGTACTTATCTTCATGAGAGTGCTTACACCTATTTTCTGAGGTTCGGGCGAAGCTCTAGAGTAACCATAACTGTGTTTACGACTAACCCTCTCTGTATTCTATTGCGATACTAGGCTTCATCTCCAGCAAACGATAGTACTCAGACAGGGCCACCCTGTTCTGGCTGCTTGTTGATTGATTTTAGAAAGTCATTTTTTCTTTTTTCTTTTTTAGGTGTGTGGTTACTATCACTCAGACTTTATAATACATCACAAATAATTAAAATTGTCTAAAAATAAACAGGTCACCGTGGTGTCTTTTGACCCTCCCTCCGTTGACACCGGAGGAGGAGTTGAGTCTCGGTGAACCCATGCCTTCTTCGAAAGAGCAGTCTACAGTGACAACCCCTGATTTTCACATAAACCTCGTATCACACGAAATTTCTAGAGGATCCTTTTACGGAAGGAGTTGTACCTCCTTGCAATCCTCCACTCACTGATCCATCGACACCAATGTTAGTTGAGATTACACCAAGCCAAGATATGTCTTCAGCTATGCCAACATCCATTTCACAACCGGCACCCATAGGGTCAATGTCAATGGCAACCAACCTAGGTTCTCCACCATCTTCCCCGTTGATAGTCAATTCTACGCTAATAATCGATAGCCCCAGTAGCTAGTCTATGCCTAGTCCCAACACTATGGTGACCACAACTGTTGGTGGATCTTCGAGTCCTTCAAGATCTACTCCTATAGTGACTACACCGAAACCCATGGTTCCCTCTCCCACAAGCGGGGCTTCTTTGGTTCCTTTTAGCAACCCTTTCGGTTGGAACCATTTGCTGAGTTCAAACCCCTTGGCCACCATGCCAGGGGGTAGTGTCACCAACACAAAGATGACAGGGGGCACTTCTGTACCCCTGCAATTATTAGAACAAATAGGAAAAACTATTGTTAACATTGTTCCTTTGAGTGGTAAAAATCTCGGTGTAGGGTCTATGCCATTGCTTAAATATGCACATAGCAGCCTACCTTCGGCTAGCTCTATTACATCCATATAGGCAAACCAACCTCAAAATCCCTTTGGACAAGGGGGAAAATTTTATGCTGGGGGAAACAACCGTTAGCCCCATAGTACAATATACCCTATGGACAACAACCATACATCCCTACACCCCCGCCCACAAGGAAATTTTATCAACTAAGTCCTACTTATCCTGTTGGTAACACATTGATGGGCAGACCCTATGGTCCAAATATTTAGCCAATACTTCCTTGGCTAGATCTGGGGGAAAACACGCAATTGCCATTTTTGACAGCTCTAGATATCCTCGACATCTACAAACTAGTCAATGATCCCATCAATCACAACCCACTCTGGCCTCCACTACCGCACAAGATTCCGTTTGACATCCCTAAATTCAATGGAAAACAAGGGGACGATCCAGCTACACACGTCACCACATTTCATCTATGGTCTGTTTCTAAATCCATGGTGGATGATAGTATCTGAATTCGACTTTTCCCCCGTGTTGAGCGATGGAAAAGGTATGAATTTTCCATTTATTTCTTTATCTTTTTCCTTTAATCATAACTCCTTTGTATTATAAAATGGTAATATATCGAAGAATTATAATGGAATTAAGGAGATTAGTGATTATTGCAAATTAACTAAATATTGTCCTTTCTTCTATACAGAAAATAGAGGAAATGGGAAGCCACCATTTATGAAGAAAGGAAAAAGAAGAAGTAACTGTTGTCCCTTCAACAGGAAGCCATATCTAGACAAGAAAATCAAAATCAAAGCGCACAGTCAAAGAAAAGAAAGGAATAGCATGGCTTCAGTGCAAGAAGACAAAATGACAACTGGAGATATAAGATAGAGCGAATCCCTCAGATATTTCAATCCTAAGGGATCGCTGCTTCAAAGCTTATCTGTATTTCTTTTTTTTTCTGCCTGGATGTTATAAAAGGACAGTGCTTGTAGAAATCAAGGAGCATGTATTATCATTATTCAGATTTCCTTTTGTATTTTCACTTTTATCACTAACTCTCGTTGGTTAAAACAGAGTGCAACTGCCTGTGAACTTTTTTGCATATGATTAATATATAATTTGGTTGTCGTTCCATTATTTGATACTGGATTAGCTTGGCGGTGATTCACTAACAGCTAAGGGCCCGACCCTGGTGGATCCACTTGCTATCTGTACCATTACTTTACAATTCCAATTGTGTAATGGTTTGATTTAATGTTCATTTTCTCTAGTTGCATTGCTTTATAGATTCCATGTTTGATAGCTTACTGTTTCAATATTTTATGGAATTGGTTTATTGCATAAGTTGTGACTGAATCGTGTTGCTGTCCTTTCCACCATAACAAGATTATTATTCTTTGTAACATGTGTTGATATGATATTCCAATATAAAGCTTCGTTATTCATTCTAAAATTTGCTATTCATTTCCATTAAATAGCTTTGCTGATCATTTCTTTCCCGTAAGTATTTGGTTTTTCTTTGGAATGTTATTGCAGAGAGCGCGTTTCTTCCATTTCCATTAGCAGCATTATTTAACTCAATTATCATTTCCAATTAGTTTCTTTAGTGTGGAGTGTAAGATCAACAATTGTAAAGGACATTGGCTATCACTTTCTAGGTTCTTAGATTGAGGATCTTGTTTATGTTTGATTTCATTTACATCAGTTGACAGAGGAAAGAGTTATTACTACTACATCCTTGACTGATGATTGCTGAGTGAATAATTGAGTTTTAGAGCATTAAGTTTCATGTCATTGCAATTAGATTCCATCTTCAAACATCTATTTACTCTTGTATTTGAAACATTGTACTACAATTTGGAAAGCATTACTCTTAGATTAAATTTCCACCTCAGAATGAGTACACTCTTGAGATAAAAAAATCGTACCTGGATTGATAATTAATGTAGGATAAATAGGAGTTAAAAATACAAATTTACACAAAATTTTGGCGCCATTTCCGGGGAGAGTGTAGCTATTTAGAAAGAGTGATGTATATTTTATTTTCTCTGCTAAGGAAGAACTCGGTATTAAAAACAGAAGGTAATAACCTGCGTAATGAGTGAGGAACATGCTCATTCACTTGCTTGCTTCATAGAAGAACTGCGTAGAAGTTTAAGGTAGGAATGAATGCTTGCGTTTTTTGAATGACTAGAAAATATAAAAAAATACAAAATTTCTCCCAGACCTGAAAAAACTAAGGGACTGGTGACCCTTAGGTGAACAACCTTTATCGACAATATCATTAAGAAAGCTGAATCTCAGCCATCAGTAGGCCCTATAAAAATTGCTTCTAGACAACCTAATAGCTCCCTTTGGGCCACAGAATCACCATCTGTAGCTTTTGCTGAGGTGCATAGCCAAACAGAAGAGACTGAGAAACATTATCAAGAAATTGAGAATTATCGCCCAATATCTTTACAAGAAGGGAACTCTAGTAATCTCCACCAAGGAGGAGGAGAAATAGGGGAAATAGAAGAACCAAGATACCCTCTTGAAGTAATCCAAACACTAAGGAGCCCAGATAAGGGAAGTGCCGTCAAAATCATCCAAAACAAAGCTGAAGAACTTGAAGAACCAAAATCCCCTCAGATAATAGTCCAGCAAGGGACACTCATTATCCCAGACCAAGGAAGTGATGTTAAGGTCATCCCTACTCCTTCTAGTCAGCCTAGGAATAATTCCCTAGAAATCCCAGAAGGATATTGGCACATATTTGATCAAATGGCCCAGAACCAGCAACCACCCCAAACTTCCACACTACAATATCCCATTGTGGACACTGCAGTTAATGCACCTATGAAGGCCATTCCTCTCCAGCATATTCCTACATTACATGGATTAACATCCAAAGATCTAGATGAATTTCTGTTTTAATTTGATGTATTATGCAGGGGGTATGACTATACCACCGATCCCCAAAAGCTAAAATTATTCCTCTCCACATTAAAAGGACTATCTCTACGATGGTTTATGGGGTTAGGTGGAGGTGTTATAAATGACTGGGATCAGATGAAAGCTAATTTTCTAAAGAAATACTAGAATTATTGTAGGTCTGGGGAATTAAAGGATGAAATATTTCTGATGATAGAAAAATCTAATGAAACATTGGAGGAATATGTAGAATGCTTTCAATACAACCTCTAAATATCACCTTATGCATCTTTACCCTTACCTGATAATGTGCTAAAAACTAAAATAATTAAAGGGATGAAGGAACAATGGGTTGAAAAATTAAACATCATGGGCAAAGGTGACATATATCAGGAAACTTTTGCTGACATTATTGATTTATGCATCAGGAGTTTGAAAGGCAGCACAAGACTAAAACTAGCAGAACGTGACATGATCACAAGGGATAGCAAGACCTTCGATGGAGGTATAAACCGCACAGAAATGGGCAATCTACTGGAAGATTTCAAAATTGATATTTTAGGGACTTTGACGACACAGCTCGACATCATGCAAGCAGTCCAAGTTTGCACCATCTGCATGAAAGATCACTCCACAGAAAGTTTCCCCTCACTCCCAGGATTGAAAGTAGTCTACAAAGAAGTGGAAGAAGAAACAGAACCGGTGTGCTTACTCAATCAGCGCCGTCAATGGCAGCCATGACAAACAGGTATGCCCATCAATCTATCCTCTTCTTTTCAGTCTCCTCAGTATAATTCTCAGCAATATAATGGAATGTGGAAAAATCAGCCACCTTTCCCCAGCTGGTCACAGCAGCATTTCCTACATCGCCATGGCCAAATAAAACAAATCAAACAAATTTCCCTAACTTTCCTTACTGTCCACCATTTCAGAAAAATAATACATATCCAACAGAATGGTCCCCCTCCACCTCACAGAGTCAAACCTGGCAGTCGAATTGGAAAATATCTATGAATCAACCAGCTGGAATGATTCCTCTCCCTCCACCTACACTGCCAGCACCATATACATTGCAAAAAAATCCCCAGACCAACTTAAGACCGCAACTCCCAGCCCAACCCAACCCCAACCCTAATAATAGACCGGTTCAATCTGTTTAAATAATCAAAGCACCAGAACTAGAAACCGAGTTAAGGGAGTGCAACGACCTTCAAATAAGGTCTAGGGGCATAATAGAATCAGAGGGAGACCAAAATGTTCAAGTTGAAAATTCGTTACCTTTATAACAAAAATTACAAAAAGAGAATGTGGTTAGACAACAAACTCATGAGAAAGCAACCACCTTTTCTCCATCATTCCCAGAATGACTAATCATACCTCACCCAATAGAACATCCTGATTTTGATCTTCTGGGAGAACTGAAAAATTTGTGTATAAAAATACCACTCCTCCAAGATATCCAAAATATTCCAATTTATGCAAAGACCATCAAAGAATTATGTATAAGAAAGCCAAAGAGGAGAATAACAACTAATCCAACTATCCAAGTAGTCAACACACTATCTGACTTACTATCAGGAAGAGAAGCACCTGTAAAGTATGAGGACCTAGGAAATCCTATAGTTATGGTGAAAATCAATGGACAATCCTTTCCAAATGCCTTATTTTATTTAGGAGCTGCAATTAATATCCTAACAACTACCACTTGTAAAAAACTTGGCATTACATCATTAGATCCAACCACAAACTTATTGGAATTGGATGACCAATCGGTAGTCAAGCTAGAAGGCACACTACATGATGTAATGGTATTTGTAGACTCCTGGGAATACCCTACTGACTTTCTGATTATTAACCCCAAAAATTGGCTAGATGGACACCCTTTAATCTTAGGTAGACCTTGGCTGGAAACTGCTGATGCTTACATTGGTTGCCGACAAGGTAGCATGACTATAACTAGAGGGATTTATGTCAAGAATTTAGCCTTATACCCTCCAGCCTAGCCAAGTTTAACAATAATAAAACAAAGAAACAACCTGTATCATACCTCATAGAAAACATTAGATAACCATTAACCATAGAAGGTGCCCTCAAATTTAAAGACCAAACAGAGGATGACATCATTAACAGTTTCAATAGCCAACCAAAAACCAGATCCCATTTGCAATGTCACATGATTCAGGTAGCATTTGATAATGAAGAAGAAGAATATCACCTAAAAGACATTCATGATCAATAAATACCTACCACCTCTGTTTACAGTAGCAAAACTATAGAAATTGAGCCAGGAAAAACTCTAAACATTAACAAAAACCTGTCTGCTGAACAAGAGGAGAAGATGGTCCAACTACTGAGAAAATATAAGGGAACCTTTGCATGGGATTACCCAGACATGAAAGGAATTGATCCCCAGCTATGTACGCACCACATTGATACAGAAAAAGATGTTAGACCCATTCGCCAGCCCCAATGGAGATTAAACCCTCATCTTAAGGATATTGTGAAAGATAAATTACAAAAACTTTTGGATGTAAATTTTATTTATCCAATATCTGATAGCAAGTGGGTCTCTCCACTAGTAGTGGTGCCAAAGAAGAATGGAAAGTGGAGGATATGTGTAGACTACATAGAATTAAACAAAGCAACCCAGAAAGACCACTTTCCCCTTCCTTTCATTAATCAGGTATTAGATACATTAGCAGGAAAGAAATTATTTTCTTTCCTAGATGGCTTCAATGGATACAATCAGATTCAGATCGCCCTAGAAGACCAAGATAAGACTACTTTTACCTGTCCTGGGGAACATTTTCTTACAGATTTTTACCCTTTGGTCTATGCAATTCCCCTGCCACATTTCAGAGGGCCATTCTCAGCATCTTTTCAGATTTAATAAATGAAGGGCTCGAAGTATATATGGATGATTTCACACCTTATGGAGATGATTTTGAGCCAGCATTAGAAACATTGGAAAAGGTGCTGCAAAGGTGTATTTCCACCAGGCTCTGCTTAAGCCATGAGAAGTGTCACATGATGATGACCGAGGGACTCATCTTAGGTCATTATATCTCAACAGCTAGAATACAAGTAGATCCAGCTAAAATTCATATAATTTTGTTAATACCTACTCCCACTACACAAACAGAGGTACGTAGTTTTCTGGGATTTTATAGTTATTATAGAAGATTCATAGAGAATTTTTCTCAAATAGCTACAACTCTATATGCACTAACAGGGAATTTTGATTTTATTTGGACAGATAAATGTGACCATTCTTTTGAATATCTGAAAAAGCTTCTATCAACAGCCCCAGTGCTAAGGGGCCCAAATTGGGATTTTCCATTCCAAATTTCATCTGATGCCTCAGACACAGCTATCGGAGTAGTCATTGGGAAGGAAGAAGATAAAAAAACCATATGCAATTTATTATATTAGCAAGAATTGACCTCCTGCTGAATTAAACTATACTATGACTGAATTTTTTTTTTTAGCTGTAATACATGCTATAAATAAATTTAGACATTATATAACTGGGTATCTTGTAGTTTTATATATAGATCACTCTGCCATAAACGTTTTAGAAAATAAACCTATTACAAATGGTAGAGTAACAATATGTTTTATTCTATTGCAGGAATTTGACATCACAATAAAGGATCGACCTGGAAAAGAGAATCTTGAAGCTGATTTTCTCTCACGAATGCCAAAACCAACGGATGCAGCAGTAGTCGAAGATCAGTTTCCATATGAAAATTTGTTTGTTGTTACTGCCATAACCCCATGGTATGTTGATGTTTCAAATTATTTAGCAGTAGATAAATTACCCAGGCATATAATGCCCAATGAACGAAAACAGATAGTGCAGCGCAGTACCCGATTCTCTTGGATTGGGGGCTACCTATTTCATACATGGGCAGATATGCACATCAGAAGATGTGTCTGAGAAAAAAAAATATTTGACATTCTGAAAGCATGCCACGACAGGCCGTGTGGCAGAAATTTTTCAGATCGTAAGACTGTTCACAAGGTTTTACAAACAGGCTATTACTGGCCTACAATTTTTAAAGATGCTAAAAAGTTTGTACAAGCCTGTGATAGTTTCCAAAGGGAGGGGCACCTTGGATAGTTTGATGAAATGCCCTTGAATCCATAGTTAGTAATCGAGCCATTTAAGTGTTGGGCGCTCAATTTTATTGGTCCTATTAACCCACCATCAAATCAGAAAACATACATACTAGTTGCAATAGAGTATGTTACTAAATGGTTTGAAGCAGAGGCACTTCCAAGAGCTACAGAGGACTCTATAATACATTTCCTTTTCCAAATATTTGTGTGATATGACCTCCCGAGGGACATAATTACAGATGGAGTACTGAAATTTGTAGGTAATAAAATCACTGCAACATTAAAAAATGACCACATTCGGCACAAAATTACAACCCCATACCACCCACAAGTAAATGGCCAAGTAGAAAGCACGAATAAGGTGATAGAGGCAATACTTACAAAAACAGTTGCATCACACAGACGTGACTGGGCTTCAAGATTGTTGGAAGCCTTGTGGGCATACCGAACAACATGGAGAAATAACATAGGGTATTCACCATATCAGTTAATATTTGGAAAAAAACCCATCTTTCCAATAGAATTTGAAATTCAAACATTAAGAATAGCGCAGGAGGTGGGTTTGAACTTAAATGTGGCCCAGGTTAGCAGATTACAACAAATCAACGAGTTAGATGAAATTAGGCTCTCTGCCCTTCAACACATTGCATTAATTCAACAGCAAAGAGAAAAATGGAACGATTCCCTTATTAAAAAGAAAATATTCCACAAAGGTGATTGGGCACTCCTATATGACTCCAGGTTTCAGGATTTCCCCAGAAAACTCCAGACACAATGGCTTAGAACTTATGAGATACAAAAAGTGCATGACAATGGCACCATTACATTAACTACCATTGATGGATCTGGACATTCTTTCAAAGCAAACATTCATCGAGTATGACTTTACCACAAAACACTTAATTGGGAATCCTTTTACCATCAATTACGAGGAGATTCCACTATGCAGATTCTGGCTGAGGAAGATAACTCCTCCTCAGCATTAATTCATTGAACAATTCCTTTATTTCTAAAATTTGTACATAAGCTTTTCTCTTTAATTTCGCTTGTATGAACTGTTTTTGTACATATTTTTTTTCGTGTTGTTCCTCTTAAGGAACAACAATCTTGCGTGCTTATATTTGTTTGTTGTTTTTCTTAAGGAACAACACTTCTGCGTGTCTATGTTTTTTCTATTCCTCTTAACGAACAATAGTCGTTCCTCTTAAAGGAACAACATTTTCGCCGATTGTTTTTGTTGTTCCTTTTAAAAGGAACATCATTTCCACCGATTATTTTTGCTGTTCCTTTTAAAAGGAACAACCCCTTCGCCATTTTTTTCACTTTCTGTTGTTCCTTCTAAGGAATAGTAGTTTTGATTTGGAATGTTTTTAGGCTGTTCTGCCGAAGGATCAGTATTTTATTTTGTGCTTGTTTTAGCTGTTGTTTCGCTTAAGGAATAATTGTTGTTCCTCTTAAGGAACAACAGTTTCGCGTGTATATTTTTATTTTATTTGTTGTTCCTCTTAAAGGAACGACAGTTTTTTGTGCAGATGCTCTTTTTTCTATTCCTCTTAAGGAGCGACAATTGTTCTGTCTAAGGAACAAAACTTTTTGAGTGAATTTTCCTTTTTGTTGTTTCTCTTATAGAACAGAATTTTGAGAATTTTTGTGAATTCTTCATGATCCTTTTAAGGAAAACATAAAAATTTATGCAAGGACACAAAACTTAGAGGTTACTGAAATCAACAAATTAAGGAAAAAATGTAATTTTTAAAGAAATTGCTTTGTATTGATAAGAAAAAAGGAAAGGACACAACTATCTATATCACTTTGCTGTCTTTATCTTCAATAAAACTAATTTGATTGATTATTTTTATCATGTTGGTTCTTCCCTAATCCTCATAACTCTCTTTGACTTTTATTATTGAATAATAATAAGGGCATATTTTCCTCAATTGAGATGTTTAGACTTCTTCCACCATCCCTACTCTTAAGGAGTGTTGATCCATCCTCTATATATAAATAGGAAAGTGTTATATAAAAGAGAAAGAAAAAAATAAAAAATTTCTATATGATTACTAACAATTCTATGATTTTTCAGATGGAGGATAGGGGGTCTCATCAAGAGCCAGCCTACCATGATCATAAGGAAGTAGTGAAGTGGCATTCCCACTATGGCCACCACACCAGGGATATAATCCAATGGGCACATCAGAAAAATAAAAAGTCCTTGGAACAGGAGGTCTCATCACGATCCGGCCTGCCTACCTTTCACTCCTTCCTGGTGAATGGCATGGTGATTCATATGGTTACCAAGCCAGCACAATGGCCTCCATCCTGACATTACAAAGCACTTTCCTAGGCATAAATAAAGGATTATGGTTCCAAGGGTGAAAAAGAAACTTTGTCAAGGTTATAAACACCTATGGGAAACAGAGCTCTGATGATGGTATTGGAGTCATATTTTTCACAAATCAATAGTAATTATAAACCCTTTTCTTATATCTTTATCTTGATTTCAAATGATATTATGCTCCTAGACCCCTTTTTTTTTAACCTCTTACACATGAAATATTGTTTATAAATCAATCATAATGATTCAAAGTGAATAATGACCGCATAAGCACTTTATTTACATCATCTTTCATTTTCCCTATTTTTGCATCATTTCATAGCATTTCCATATTTATTCACGATTTTCATAATATGCCTCGATTTCAGTAATTCAATACTTTTTGTGATCATTTCATGAATACGCATGCCTTTCTATATTGTATGAATATCGTCCAGTTCGCTGCTCCTCCATTGCCGGTCGAGGACGACCTATCATATTTCAAGGGGGCATGGGTGACTTTATAAATACGCCTACATATGGGTCAATTCCTTATTTTCATCAGATCTTAGAAATCACAAGTTTAATGGTATTGATATTTTTCAATATGCATGGGTTGTTGTTCCATTGCCATTTCTGTGTATTGCTATGAAAAATTAACAATGTGAAGGGCTTAGACGAAATGGGAGGGTGAGCAGTACATATTGAACCACAAGTACTAACAGTTTCCAACGTTGCACGACAAATTTTGGAAAGAGCAAGATGGATTGCCTACCTTACACAACTGTAGCAGCCCCATGAAACTGTGGCTATCGAATTTTTGCAGAACTTGTAGGAGGATCATTCCATAGTAGGAGGAAGGCGAATAATAGTAATAGATGCAGTAATTTCTGAGGTGTCTGGTCTACCAGTAGTTAGACCCATACGGACCCATAAAAAATTGAGACTGCAGGAGGCCATGACCATCTTTCAGGACGAAGGATAGAACCTAACCGTCAAAGGAAAAGGAGTCCAGCCGGCAACTCTGGGAGAACCATGGGCATAACTGGAAAGAGTAGTGCAAAGATACATTACATGCGATGGGAGAAAGGATGTGGTAAGACCACGCCACCTCAAATTATTAGCAGTACTAAAACATAAATGTGCAATAAATTTTCCTACATATTTAAATTTTTTACTGCATGACACTGCTCGGAGCATAAGGAAATCCCGTCATATAGGAACGGTAGTAAGCCACCATTATTTAATTTGATTAATATTTAGCCACAGTCTTGCTCAATAGTAGACTAGTTGGGAAGAATTGGTATTTTCAATAGACGGGGGAACAACCTTACCTTCCCCGAAACAAAAAAGAATCACCAGCACAGCAAACATACCTCTAAAATGTAGATATTCCTCTCGATTAAGAAGAAGCAGGGGAATTTTGGGAAGCCTCCAAAGTAGCAGCAACCAACCCTTATAATTACCTAGTTCTGGAGATGAGCAACCCCCACAACTTGAAGGAAGAGGAAGAAATTAAGCATACTAGTGAAGAGGAAAGGGAGGAAGTGGAACCTCCTGTAACCTCCAGCGCAAGTCCACCATAGAGTCTATTGCAGGAGGATGAATTGGCCCAAATTTTGGCCAATATGTGTGAGTATATGCAACCCCAAAGTCCGCTCAACCTCAATATTAAGGTAGAACAATTAGGGAACATTATTTCCACAGCAAGGATACATCCAAGGAAATGCATGATGAGGAGGAGGCAGAAGCAGAAGCCCCCAGGAAATAGCAGATCAAACTAGGGTTTCCTCCCCTGAGGAACCTAGTCAGGATAATATGAACACTAAAGAAGTATTCCAAACGGAGAATATGGAAACGAGCCAGGGCAAAGGCACAGTCCCTGAAGAACAAAACCTAGCTGAGCAACCAAGTCCAGAAAAGGGAACAACTATTCCTCCCAAGAAGAAGAAGAAGACAAATGAACTTAAGAGGCTGCGGAGGGAACAACAAAAGCTGCTAAAATTAGTAAAATGACTCAGACAGAAGATAAGGGTTTTGAAAAGGGGGGAAATCTCTAAAATAACCCCGAAAATGGGGGATGCATCCATCCAAATGGAACCCCATAATACAAGGGCCATGGAGACTCAAACCGAGCCCATATTCATTCAAGATAGCAAGGAACAATGGGAAATTGTTACAGATGCAGTTGCCCAAACCAAAAATGCACAAGTCTATAATAAATATGTTCAGACAGAGGCATTGTCCTCTAGCAGTATGGCCAACCAGACATTTTGTAATAAAGAGACACAGACTGTAGGAACTCGATATTGTAATAAGAAAACCCAGGTAGATCTTCAACCCAAAAATGTTTTGTTGAACAATTACCCTGGTGTAGAAAAACTCCGAGAGGATCTCGCACAGGCTCAACTGGCTAGATAAAAGCTCGAAGAAGAGACTATTTCTAAGAAGAAATACCAGGAGTTACAGCAGAAATTAAGAAACATCAATGCATCAGAGGCAGAAGCCTTCAAAAAATGTCGGAAGGCAGAAGAAAAAGTTGAAGAGGTAAGGAATAGACCACAAACAGTCAGGAATCAAATGGATACTCTCTGTTCTCTATATACAGATGTTCTAGCATGTAGGTCCCCTGCCAAATTTTTTTTTTTTTTTTTGTTAGAAAGATATTTACAGTTAAAAATTAAAGTTGTTAAGGCAGGAAAACCTATAGAATTAAAAATTGCTAATGATTTTATAAACTGCTGCAAACTCTATGGAATAAAAGTTTAGTGCTTACTCTGTGAATTTTATTTGCACAATTTTATATTGGAAGAGGAAATGGACTTGAATCCCAGTCCTTTTGTGGGTGATGTCCAATATCAAGAATTCATTTCATTTATTGTTAACCAATTAAAATGGCTCAAGGCCTATAACACTTTTCAGAGACAAGAAAATGGGTTAGACCTTTGGGTTAGGGGTGAACCGAGACACCCATTACAACTATGGGCTAGGCAGAAAAGCTTAATGACAAAGGAGGATGTGATCTAGACATTGGGACCCATCTACAAAGCGATTGTCATGGATGGGGTAGAATATTTTCTTTCCATCAGAGACCAGGCCATAGTAGCAGCTAAACTCTAATGGAAGATTTCCAATTGGAGTATAAGATTTCCAATCGGAGTATTCAAGATAGAGAGCCATTCAATTATAAAAAATTTAAGTTAGTTCCTGACTGCCTGGTTATCTATAGTAACCTCATCTTGAAGGAAGGCCCGTATTGGCTAGGTTGTAGATTTTGAAGCCCTATTATCTAGTATCCTGCAGTAGACTATAAGGCCATATATGAATTACCTGAAGGGAAGACAGGGCATATTTTTGAATTTTTAGCTGCAAATCATGGTTTTAGATCATTTAATGAAAACCCCTCTTTGGCCTATTTTCTAACTTCTTTACATGTAAACTACATGGTTTTCATGAGGACATGAAAAAGGGTAAGTAGGGGGGTCTGTTGAGCGATGGAAAAGGTATGAATTTTCCATTTATTTCTTTATCTTTTTCCTTTAATCATGACTCCTTTGTATTCTAAAATGGTAATATATCAAAGAATTATAATGGAATTAAGGATATTAGTGATTATTGCAAATTAACTAAATATTGTCCTTTCTTCTATACAGAAAATAGAAGAAATGGGAAGCCACCATTCGGGAGGAAAGGACAAAGAAGAAGTAAATTTTGTCCCTTCAACAGGAAGCCATATCCAGACAAGAAGATCGAAATCAAAGCACACAGTCAAAGAAAAGAAATGAACAACGCGGCTTCAACGCAAGAGGACAAAATGATAACTGGAGATAGAAGATAGAGGGAATCCCTCAGATCTTTCGATCCTAAGGGATCGTTGCTTCAAAGCTTATCTGTATTTCTTGTTTTTTCCACCTAGCTATTATAAAAGGACAACGCTTGTAGAAATCAGGGAGCATGTATTATCATTATTCATATTTCCTTTTGTATTTTCACTTTGATCACCGACTCTCGTTCGTTAAAACAGAGTGTGATTGCCTGTGAACTTTGTTACATATGATTAATATATAATTCGGTTGTCGTTCCATTATTTGATATTGGAGTAGCTTGGCAGTGCTTCACTACTGTCTAAGGGCCCTGGTGGATCCAATTGCTATCTATACCATTACTTTACAATTCCAATCGTGTAATGGTTTGCTTTAATGTTCATTTTCTCTAGTCGCATTGCTTTACAGATTCTATGTTTGATAGCTTACTGTTTCAATATTTTATGGAATTGGTTTATTGCATAAGTTTTGATTGAATTGAGTTGCTATCATTTCCACCATAACAAGATTATTATTCTTTGTAACTTGTGTTGATATGATTTTCCAATATAGAGCTTCGCTATTCATTCTAGAATTTTCTGTTCATTTCCATTAAATAGCTTTTCTGATCATTTCTTTCCTGCAAGTATTTGGTTTTGCTTTGGAATGTTATTGCAGAGAGCGTGTTTCTTCCATTTCCATTAGCAGCGTTATTTAACTCAGTTATCATTTCCAATTAGTTGTTTTAGTGTGGAGTGTAAGATCAACAACTGTAAATGACATTGGCTATCACTATCTAAGTTCTCAGATTGAGGATCTTGTTTATGTTTGATTTCATTTACATCAGTTGACAGAGGAAAGAGTTATTACTACTGCATCCTTGACTGATGATTGCTGAGTGAATAATTGAGTTTTAGAGCATTAAGTTTCATTTCATTGAAATTATATTCCATCTTCAAACATCCGTTTACTCTTGTATGTGAAACATTGTACTGCAAATTGGAAAGAATTAATCTTAGATTAAATTTCCACCTCAGACTGAGTACACTCTTGAGATAAAAAATCGTACCTAGATTGATAATTAATGTAGGATAAATAGGAATTAAAAAGACACCTTTTATGCCTCAACACCCCACACTCTCACAGGCAACACTACCAAATGGTACATTGAGTTACAATGCGGAGCCGTCAACACTTTTGGCCCCTTAGCTACGAAATTTCTTAAGAATTTCCAATTACCTATTAGATACAAAACTGGTATCGAACTCTCAACCTCGTTGCACCAAGACACTGCCACCCACATCTCCAATCACATTCATGAATGGAGACATAGGTAGAGGCTAGTAAAAGAGATAATCTCATATCATCTCTTATCTAATTGGTTTTGTAAATCACTCTTACCAACCCTAGCTAAAGACATTTGTCTATTCGGTGTGGTCATAGAAGATCAATCCATTCGTCGTGCACAACATTCAGATTTGATCTATTTGAAATCTGGCAGGTTATATGATTTACTCCCCCATGCCCCTGGTATTTTGAATCCTTCGGCTACTCAGAAAGCTGGAGCACACATCGATGGTATCATTGGTGCAATCTCTAGTGTAGCCATAAAACAGCCTAGTGGGCAAACCTCCCAGCCATCTTTGGCTGCCACCACCCCTAACCAATTGACTACTCTTCCTACCATTGAGGTAAATTTTGTGAAAATTTCACAAAAACCTAGTGGCAAGAACAAGAAGAAAAATAAAAAGACCTATTCTTCGAAAGAGGAGTCAGATCATCAGAATAATCCCAATCATAAAAACGCTGCTAAGACTGACAAAGGGAAAGAGAAACCCATGAAATTTCCTTGCCAAATCTGTGCGGAGGACCACTTGACATATAAATGTCCTCGGTTGCAGGAATGCACAGATTTTATCACAAACAAGGACTCTAGGAGGACACCTTTCATTCTTCATAATCCCTTCCCTAATCGACGACAGCAACATCAACACATGGTTGCGAAACCACCATAACCCCCGCAAAGGAGAAATGGTGGTACACATCCTTCCGGTGAAGGATCATCCACCATTTATGGTTTAGAAAGTGTTCAACTTCAGCCATGAGCCAAAAAATATGGAAATCCTATCATTGATACTCAGGAACCTGGTACTAGTTCAAATCCACCACCGCCCAACGATTTGCATATCAAATGGTCTGTTGTTGATCCCATGATTTGCCACCCCTAAGGGACACTTCAATGCATGACTCATAACACCTTTGCATGTGCCGACCAAAACTACAACATTGTAGAAGATTTGGCATAGGCACCGTTAGCTATGTCTACTCTTGAAGTATTGCAAACTTTCCCAACACAAAGGAAAGCCTTGCTTTCGGCCATTGGTGGAACTGACCCCTAGGATTCTATGCTAGCTATCTTTGACATGGAGAAATCTAAACCTCTCCTCTCACACCAAATTTCATTCCAGGTGCAAGTTGTGTTGAAAGGGACACCAATCCATCATACTGTCATAGATAAAGGTGCTTCAACCTGCAGTATGTCAACTACTTGTTGGCTCGCTTTGGGTTCTCCTACTTTTTCCTTGCTATTGAATTCCCTTAATGCTTTCAATGGCCACACTTTCCTCCATCCAAAAATTCTACTTTGCTAGATTTCCCATTTCCCTTAGTGGGAAAATGATAACAGTGGACATCAAAGTGGTAGATCATCATCTCGAATATAATCTATTGCTGGGTCGCAATTGGTCTTACACAATGACTATCCTTGTTTCTTCGGTCTTCCGACTCATCCTCTTTCCATTGGATGGGAAAATAGTCAGACTGGATCAGTTATCCTTTTGCACCCTTGATTATGCCACGTTACCAAGTAGCATTGTACCCCTAATAGGAGGTGTTCCTAACTCATACGTCAGTATTGGTCTTGGTGTTCTGAAGGAATCTTCCCTGATGGGTTTCTTTCCTCTCCCACTGCTTGAGGTTCCACATATGGTTGCAATGATATGCACTACTTTGGATGGCTCTATCAACCCATGGATCCTACCAGCGCCTTCAAAACTTAATTCCTATGGATATCAGATGTCGCTCTCACCAGTCGAGTTGGCTTATCAAGCCATCCAAATTACATTTGTACCCTCCACAACTATGGTTTCGACCAATGGTACAAACCTCTTGCCCATCACAGTTCTTTCTAAGGATCTCCTCGATGAAGTCCTACCTACGGAAGAAGCTATTCGAGAGGTCGTATCTCTAGAAGAACGACCTTGGGGAGAGTTCCACCATCGCGCTTTGATGTTTGATTCAGACACGATAACTACTCAAATCCCATCTTTTGACCCACCTGAGTTCGTTCCCTCCGTTTACATGACTGTTCAAACTATTGATTTGGAAGGGAACATGGGAAACCTTTCTAAGACTATGCTCATTGATATCTCAGTCAAAACATGTATCATGGAAAATATTCAGATTGGAGCAGATTGCAATCCGGAGGAAATTTCACGCTTCACATCCCTTTTTTAAGGAATTCCGTGATATGTTTGCTTGGTCTTACGATGAAATTCTCGACATAGATCTGTCTATAGTCGAGCATAAAATAAAATTTTATGACAATGCAAAACCTGTTCGATAGAGACTCCAACCTATCCACCTGCGCAAAGCGACTGCCATTAAGACTGAAGTAGAAAAACTTTTAAATGCTGGTTTTATCTATCCCATTTCTTTGACTGAATGGGTTTCCAATATGGTTCCCATAGACAAAAAACAAGGCACCATTCGAGTCTGTTTTTATTATCGCGATTTGAACGCCGCTTTTCCAAAATACAATTATCCTACATTGTTCATAGATCAGATCCTTGATGATTCTGTTGGATGTGAGTCTTTTTCCTTTATGGATAGTTTCTCGGGATATAACCAGATTGCGATTAAAAAGGATGACCAACATAAAACCGCCTTCATTTGTCCTTGGGGCACATTCGTGTATCGTAAACTCCCATTCGTTCTAAAGAATGCAGGAGCAACTTTTCAAAGGGCTATGGACTACACCTTTCACAACATTAGGCATATTGTACAAGCTTACTTGGATGACCTTTCGGCTCATTCCAAGAAGTGATCCCATCACCTCACACATATGAAGCAAATCTTCGCTCGATATATGTTCTACAATATACATCTAAATCCATATAAGTGCGTATTTTTTGTCAAGTTTGGACGACGTCTGGGCTTTATTATCTCCAAGCACAGGATCAAGGTTGATCCCAATAAGGTTAAGGCAATCATTAAATTACCCGCACCATAATCCATTCTGCAAATCCAACATTTGCAAGGGAAGGAAAACTTTTTACGTCATTTCATAGTCAACTATGCCGAGATGATGAAAGGATTTATACATTTATCTAAGAAGGGAACACTATATTTGTGGGATTACCAATATCAAATTTCGTTTAACACCTTGAAACGAGCACTCATTTTTGCCCCACTTCTTAGTGCCCCCAACTACTCACGCGACTTTCTCCTCTACCTGGAAGCCTCACCATCCTCACTTGGAATGGTCTTGGTTCAAGTTCACAATGATGATAGTGAACATGTGATATATTACTTTTCAAGAGGTCTCATCGGACCTGGACTACGATATTCACATGTGGAGAAACTCTCTCTCACGGTGGTATTTTCTGTCACCCAACTCCGACACTATATATTATTGCGACAGACTACCATCATTGCTTTGTAGAACCCCATGAGACACATTTTTTCTCAACAAGTTATTTGAGGAAAATATTCCAAATGGATTGTAATCCTCCAACAATTTGACTTGGTATTCACTGCTGCCAAAGCAAAGAAATATCATGATCGCCAAATTACTGTAGGAACTTCCAGCTAGAATCGACCCAGAAGATGTAGCCCATGATCCATTTCCTGATAAATCCATCTACTTAGTTGATTATTCTGATCCTTGGTATGGAGACATTTTGGTCTACCTCCAAACTCAACGCTTTTGCCCAACTCTCACGTCCGACGAACGCCATCATACTTTCCACCAAGAGAAACATTATCTCGTGCTAAACGATACTCTATATCGTCGTGGTGTTGATACTATTATTCGACGTTGTCTCACTTTTAACGAGGTAGAACTCATTTTAAATGACTGCCACGTGGGGGCATATGGCGGGCATATTTCTGGCATAGCTACTGCCTAGAAAATCTTGTGTGCAGGGTATTATTGGCCCACTTTGTTTAAATACTGCATCACAGCAGTCCAAAGGTGCCATCCATGTCAAATTTTCATGAAGAAAATGCGTGCTCATCCCACCCCTCTCCATCTGGTTGTCTCTATTGGTCCTTTCTATAAATGGGGAATATACTTCGTTACATGCAATCCCACTTCAGTAGAGGGAAACAACTACATTGTAGTTGCAGTCAACTACTTCATGAAATGGGTAGAAGCCATTCCCACTTTTAAGGTCGATGGAGAAACCTCCGCTTTATTCTTGTTCAATCAGGTTATCTGTCATTTCGGTGTACCCCTTTCAATTGTCACAGATCATGGGTCACATTTTCAAAACCATATGATGACAGAATTAACTTCCATTCTGTTGGTGTTCCCATGTTTTGGACAGGTTGACAAGAGCAAAAGATGAGACAACATAGAACCACTTTTAGACCTTAGGATCTAGCCCTCCTAGGTCTTGAGAGGGATCTCTCTATATGAATCAAAGTGTATGTATTTGAGGCTCGAATGTTAAGGTTTTAGGCTAGTTATATGGCTCATGGTTGCTTGTTCGATTGTTTGTGTTTGGTTGTTGGGAACCAGGAAAGGAAGGTCCAATACAAGACAAGGATGAGCAAAGGGGGAGCTTAGGCAGAGATAGATAACTTAGAGAGCATCAAGGCCATTGGGCTATGGAGTCAAGAAAGGATTTATTTTTAATCAATGTACAAGCTTTCAGTTGGGCTAGTCATCTAGAGCATTTGGATCTTAAAGGATCATTGGTGGGATGGGAAATTAGGGATTGAAAATGAGTAAATGAGAACCATCCAACTCTGTCTATGGATCAGGCCAGAGGTCATTTAACTCCAAGCCTTCTTGGAAAAAATTAGAGGTAATAGAAGGGATCTTGGAAAGGTTTAATGAGATGGACAGATCCTAGTGAGGTGGAGACAGGGTCCTGGACCTCCTAGTGTTCTCAACACATACAACTAAATCCTAACAAGAACATCTAAACATAGACTTCATTAATTCATACATCAGAGAGTAGGCAATAACATCCACTACACTGGTTAAATCAATTAAAATCAATATTCAGATACACACTTAAGCAGAAAACATAAAGGCTGGGAGAGCAGCAACATAAGGTACCTATCGGGGATAAATCTTATGCCAAACTTCTGATGCGAGCCTAAAAAAACTTGATGAAATGAAAGCAAGTCAATCACAAATACATAGAAAGGAAAACATCACTAGCTGCTTTAGATCAGGATCCAAAGAAACATGCTTGTCATATTAAAAACAACACCAATCAGGTACATCATAGCCCATAGCTTGAACATTCAGTCTGAATGCATCGTATCTCAGCCAATCTTACAATATACACAAAGAACCTGTTTCAAGAGGAAAGATGCTTGCATTTCACTGATATCTCATCAACAACCCTACAATAATTTCCTTATGCGTTTTATAACAGAGGATGAACAGGATATCGACTCAGGTGGTAGGTGAATACTAAATGTTTCATTAAACACAGAAATGAATGCAGAGCCGAAACCCATTCCATTTGATTGTTGAGTATTTAATTTTTGTCACCTCTATGCGTAGGGATGATCTTCTTCAGATTTACCTTTGATCTATATATGACTTTGATGCACTCTGGTGGCCATACCTTGTTGTACTTGTGGGGAATAAACAAATGGTGCACAACTGCTGAGAGGTCTGGTTCATAAATGTCTGATTGTTTCTGAGCTGTAGTTAGGGCGGAAATTCTTTCAGGGACATTCTGCATAATAAGAGCTGTATGGGTACCCGGTACATGATGGAGAAAAGCATTTTGCTGATAAATAAACCCAGATGGTACCTGCTACTGCGCTCAGGACCTTTTGGATAGATCCTCGAGGTCTTCAAACTGCTGCTTTGCCTTCTAAACCTCTGATTAAAGTCTCAAGATCGTCACTAGCTCGTCTTAATATTCCTTCTTTGCACTGAAACACTTTGATGCTTGATCTCAGCCCCTGTCCGTGCATTCTGAGCTTTCAATGGCACCAGAAGGTTTTCACAAAATTTTGAGTCTGCGCCTTAAATGAAAATCTTGTCTCTGCCTTTCCTAGTCATTTCTCATAAATTATGCCATTGTAACTTATCTTCTTCAACCTCCCTATCCTTGAAATAGAGATGCACATCATGGCGGTTATTAGCTTTTGACAACCCTGCAAAAATGAAAACCGATTAAGAAAACAGACATGGGCGGGGTAACAGCCACGATGGAGATGACGGGGGTGACTGTGCAGAGTGGTGCCATGGTGGAATAATGTGGTGAGAGGTGAAGCGCACAGTGGGAAAGCATTCATGGTCACAGGTTGGTGCACTGCGGCGGAATAAATCCGAATGAAACAAAAAACCTTAAAAAACACGGATTTTAAACAAATATACGCGACGGGGTGGAATACGTGCAGAGGACACACGTGGAGGTGACGTGGCGGGTCTGAGGTCCGTGGAATGGTCAACGATGGATAAAAAAATTCTGACCATCGATCATGGTGGAGATCGACGACGGTGGGTGACAAACGGGGGACCAGGGGTACGAAGGAGACAGGTTAACGGGCGAGCAACTTAGGCAATCGACGATCGTTGGATGAGACGTTTAAGATCCGACGGCTGTCGTGCATTTCACTGTGAGGTTTGGGCTAAAAAATAACGTGTGGGAAGATAGTGGTTTTGCCACTTTACAAAAGACATGTGGCAGGTGCCCAGTGGAATCGTTGGGAGATGGAAGAATACCGCCAATTCGTAGATGGTGGTGCGGAAAAAACAACGGTTTTGAGCAGCGCGCGGGGACGAGAGTGGAGACCACTGATCGGAAGGGCTCCGCGCCATTGATTTATCAGGCAATCGAATGGTGGAGATGCGCTCAAGGATTTGAACGGGAAAAGCGAGAGGGCTGGAGATTTGATTACCACCGCTCGATCGGCTGAGATCAACGGTTGAGGTTGTGACTGAAAGGTTTGAGATAAGCACCTTTAGTACTGGGTTTTGGTCATAGCGCCGGGTTCTGTGGAAGGTAAAGGAGCGCGGGGTCAATGGGAAAAGGGCTGAGGCCTGCTGCAAGGTCAGAAGTGGGTTTTTATGCTTGCTTTAATGTATTTTATGATTTTGGCCCATTCTTAAAGAGCTTTAAGGTTAGCCCAAGGAAACGAGAGGAGGATGAAGGATGAATAAGCCAAAACGGGGGCAGGGATAGGATTTCAAAGGGATTTCGGGGAATTTATGCATAGAGAAGGGGAATCTTGAGGGGAAGAAAGGGAGAATTGTGGTATTTTGCAGGGATATGAAGGGTAAAATAGGCCCTTTGAAGAATGGATCATCGGAGAGGCTTTATATTGAGGCACAGCAAAAAGAGACTTCAAGGAGGATGGGTTTTCAGGGGAAAGGCATTTCTTGAAGGCTCCCGAACAATCTAACCCCCAGCTTGCTTGTCAAGATCTCCATAGGGGGGCTAACACATTCTAGGTTTTTGACAAGATCACTCTTCGTCCTACTATCCGCAAGCGAATGGTCAAGTTGAAGGCATAAATGGCATCCTCAAAACCATGATTTGTCAGTCAGTCAACAACCATAAAACCACATGGCATCGGAAGTTATATTCCGCATTATGGGAATACCGTACGTCAGTCAAAACTGCCATAGGTTTCACACCATTCCAACTTGCATTCAGCCTAGAAGCAGTACTCCCAATCAAGTGAAATATTCCATCACTCAAGCTCGTTGTTGAACTCCTACTCGACACCACCGCCACCGAAAAGCGCTTGCTCTCACTCGATCACTTGGAAAAAACTCATCTAGATGCCACACTGGCACTCGAATCTCACCAACGCTAAGTCAAAGCTCAATATGAAAAATCTTTCAAGCCTCGTTCTTTCCAAGAAGGTGATCTCGTTCTACTCTATGATTAGAGACACGACCTCTTGGGGGCAGGAACACTTCAACCATTATGGCTTGGTCCTTACATAGTCACCAAAGTCCTCACAAAAGGAGCTTATGAACTTCAGGACTATAATGGAATTCCACTCGCGGAGCCCCGCAACGGGCTCTATCTGAAGAAGTATTTTTCCTAGTTCTCCACTAGGCATATGCTTTGTAATTTTATGCATATGAGTTTTTCCTTTGTTTTGATGTCTCTAGATATTTTGGGTTTTTTAGTGGTTTTTCTCATACACACTCTTTCCTTTTATGCATATGCCTTTGTTATCCTTATCATACGTTGGATATGCAGACGATGCTAGTTGTCATACTAGGCACATTGCATTAGTTGCTCGGGTCGTCTACACACCTGAGTCAGAACTCCTTGGTTCCGGGGGAATCTTCTTGGGCAATGCCACCAACAACATTGCTGAGTACATGTCAGTGATAAAACTCCTCATGAAAGCTGCATCTTGCGGCATCTCCAATCTGGTGGTAAGGTTAGATTCCCAACTCGTAGTTACACAGTTAAACAATCATTACCGCGTCTTTCATCCAGTATTGTTACATTATTTCTTAAGGGTACGAATTCTATAACGTCACTTTCAAACCATGTTTGAGCACATTTCTAGATAATTTAATGCATTAGCTTATTCATTGGCAAATTATGTATTAGATTGGTATTTGTCACATTTGTTATAGAAATAATTCTACATGAGTGTATATTTTTTACCATAGAAAATACATAAAAATTAAAAAACACACAGGAACAAAGTTTCCAAAATATGTATATATATATATATATATATATATATATATATATATATATATATATATATATATATATATATATATATATAGATATATATATGTCATGTCTAGTTTAAGTTACATAAAAAAACTTCCCAAAACTTGGGAGTTTTACAAAAATTGGCTTCGCTAAGCCTCGCTATGAAATTTACACATCCATCCACTCCTCCTACTAAGCCTGCTGCTCAAAATAGTAGACAACTGCTATGGATATCCTCCTCAGAGGCACCAAGTATCTCTTCGGCACACCCACTATATGCCGCTATAGATGAATCGGGATCTCTCTCATGGGAAGAGGTGGCACACCCATACTTAAACCCTTTTGGTTTCTAGTAAGTTCATGCAAAATTTATGTGTCTTCACCCTCTTCGGCAGCTTCCAAAACCTCTACTGCTACGCTAGCCCCAGGAAGCTACATTCCTCACCTTGCATAGCGAGGGGCTCCGGCTGGATAGACAGGTGCCACATCTGTGTCAAGCAACAAGCTTCATGTCATCACACATTTTCACCCATTAAATTTTTTTTTGCATAAACATTCAAAATATATAAAAATACTTCAAACTACACTGATCAACATCTTTCTTACAATCTAGGCCCCACTGAGTTCCCAGGGGAAATACTAACTCTGGATCTCCTGTATAGTTAATCCTTGCATAGGGATAATATTCAATCATGATGATCTGGTCTTCATGCCACTTGTTGGGGCCCTTGTTTTTGTTCAGTTTTTGAAGTCTTGGCTAAGACATTTTGAATTTTGACCCCTTTTTGAGTTGCGGTATGAATACACATGGCAACCGCGACCGCGCCGCAACTACCAGGAGTCGCGGAGCTATCAAGGTGGCGTGGAAGCATGCGATAGTTGGAGATAGAACAGGGACAAGTGCAGATGAAGGAAACACACAGTAGAAGATAGAAAGTGGAACACGCAGATAATAGGAGAGAAGACAGGAGAAGATGAAGTAAAGACACAGAGGAACTGATAGTCGCAAGAGTGGGTGAATAAATAACAGTCACCCGGCTGAAACAAAGAAGAATGCTGAAGAGGTTGCGAGGCTCAAGACAGGGAAAGACGCACAGAGCGATTGTGGAAGAATAATGCATGTCCTTCCTACGGTTCCTTATCTTCTCTATTCTACCTTTCTGTTCTGAAATCCATCTGTATCAGATTTGTAAGCTATCAGTGAGAATTCCATGTAATCATGTGTTTGGCCAAGAGATTAATACAATGGAAGGTTGCTGTCTCAATAAGGTGTTCATGTGCTTGTAATGTGTTTATGCTGGTTTAAAATTTTATTTTCAAATGT
Organism: Pinus albicaulis; assembly: GCA_034641835.2. Taxonomy (NCBI): domain Eukaryota; kingdom Viridiplantae; phylum Streptophyta; class Pinopsida; order Pinales; family Pinaceae; genus Pinus; species Pinus albicaulis. The sequence continues at coordinate 129,727 of JAXQQM020063429.1, forward strand.
CTGAATGCTTATTAAGTGATCTTGCGTATATAACTCTGTATATGTAATGGATGCACTGTCCTTCATTAGTTGCGGGTTTGTTCCTTGCCATTGATCTCATCCCCTTCTGCATGTGGTTGCGGCATGCCTCGGGTGAGATGCACTGCTCTCCAGAGCAGGGTGAAAATGTCGGCGTGTTCCTAGACTACACCGGACCCCTTTGTTGGCCACAACTCTTGAACCTGGGTCTTGTCCGCGAGACCTGACTTCTCGCCAACAAATGGTTCCATTGCCAGGACCTGCATGTTCTGAGGGGATCTAGATCATGGTATCGAGGATTTTTGAAGGAGCGATACGACGATGGTGGGATGATCATCTTGACCAGTTCATTGCTCAGCAAGCAGAGGTGACCAAGAAAAAGGAGGCGGCGATCAAGGAGCTTGTTCTGTTCTCTGACTCAGCCAGTGATACGTACGAAATTTTCTGGGGAAGGTTCCCTACGGACCTTTACAATTGGTTGCGGAGGTTACATGCGATGGTGCCCCAAGAAGGCTTGCGGAAGATAAACCACAGGTGGGCGCACGAAGATCTGGTGGCACTGCATCGGGTAGACACTGAACTAACCCGCATGGTGGATTTTTGGGTAGGGACCACCTTGAAAGGATACGCTGTGGAGTTTGCTGCTGAGTGCTACCAATCCTTCTCGAAGGTCGAGGCTGTTTTCCACTCAGGGCAGAGAGGGAAGCTTTTGAAGGAGATTCCGCTGTGGATCAAAGCCCTGATGGTGGACGAAGGGTTGATTGAATTCCACAAAACGAGTATGGAAGCGTAAACCTCCCGTACTAGGGGAAGGGTTGAGGGAACCGATGCTGTGTAGAATGTGAAAGTGGGGGTGGGGAATGGATGTTGAAGCCGCATGCAAGTTGTGGGAGCGACGTGCACATCGGCGGCCACAGATCGCCGATAGGTGGCGAAGAAGGGTAATGAGAGATTTGAAGAGAAGAGAGATCGAGAGGAAAAATCAGAAGGAGGCACCTCAGAGGATAGGAACTATGGGTTTGGATACCCGGGAAGAAGATGGGACAGCGGTGGAAGTGCAGTGGGTGCATGGGAGCCCAGCGACACGAGAAAGAGAGATAGTGACTAGCGAAGATAATGGAAAGATGTGGCCCGAAGAGAGTTCCGATGATGAATGGCACGACGTGATGCAGTGGACGTTTCAAGATCAGACGGAACCCACCCCTCCAGGCAGCCCTACTTCTCACCTTCTGCATGGCCAGGATCCCGACCTTCCCCTGGTACTGTATCAACCTTTAAGTAATATTTTTATTCAGTTACAAGCATTGAGTCAGTCATACAATAGTTCATCAGCGTCAGTAACGTCTGGGAACAACAACGTTACTAGTAGTGGTAGTTTTCCTTGTGGGATCGTTACGCAACTAGGACCTGGAGGATTTATCCTGGTCAATTCTCCGCAAGTACACATGGCTGGATCTTTCACCCGGTATCCATAGTTCTCTAGCCGGGGCAACGATGATGTAGAACAACACTGGTACCTGTGCGAAGCCATCTGGAGGGCTCGCCAGACACCAGATGCAGGGAAGTTAATAGAACTCCAAACCACGCTCAGAGAGAGGGCTCTGCGATGGTTTATCAAGTGGTCCGAGGCTCATCCTAACCCCGTAATTGCGGACATGAAGCAGGATTTTGTCCGCGAATTTAAGCTTCCCCAGACAGACCAGCAGGGCCTGTCAGAGCTGTGGGAAATTAAGCAGAAGGAAGGTGAGACCGCGTGGGAGTTGATGCGGCGATTCAAGGACGCGATCGGGAAACTTAGCTACCCGATCGATCCAAACCACCAGAGGGACTGGTTCATCAAGGCTCTGCTCCCCTTGACACGAACCCCTCTCACTCAGCAGAAGATTGATAATCTGCAAGACGCTTTGGAGCAGGCCATGAAGATTGAAGCCATGGCGGGCTACCCCCAGGAATATCGGGGGGGGGGGGCGGCCTCGCAAGATCCTTCTTTGATAGGGTTGCAACACCAGATCGCCAGCTTGACTGAAAAGCTCAAGGAGCTTCAGCCAGTGAGACCAGCGCGACCGAATGTTTGGTGTACTCATTGCCTGGTCGAGGGCCACATAGCAACCGAGTGTCCTCGGTTGCGCGGCACAGGAGCAGGACCCTCAGTCGCAGCAATCCAGGGGGTTCCACCACCAGGTGGCGGCGCGGCAGTAAACCCGTAGGGAGTATACCAGCCGCAACAGACTTACGCAGGGTTCCCACCGCAACCGGGTTCCTCCACCACAGAGTACTGCGAGATTTGCCGGACGTTGGGGCACCCTCCTCTGATGTGCCTGATATTACAGAAGTACTCCACGGTCCCGAATAATGTATACTGCGAATTTTGTGTGTCCACGACTCACAACACTGAGCAGTGCAGGGCGCTCGACGCACTTGCGGATCGACTGGATCGTCCCTCCTACAGGGTGAACGAGGCTCCGAGGGGAAGAGGCGGAGGCTTGCGGGGAGGCCGCATAGGCGGACGCGGTCCGGTAAAATGTTACAACTGTGACCAGGAGGGTCATGTGGCTCAAGAATGTCCCCTTCCGCGATGACCCTGGTGTTCCCAGTGCTGGGTCAACGCCCATGCTACAGAAGACTGTCTGGAGCTCATCAAGAAGTGGGAAGAATGGGTGAGGCAGAGGGGAGCGAATCTGATAAACTCAGAGCCGCGAGGGGCCACAACCCCCGACATGCAAAACGTCGCGATAGTGACGAGGGGCAGAAAGAAGACTGGAGAGGACACCCACGGGAAGGAGCCAGCACGAGTGGTTCGGCCGGCATCCCCGAAGAAGTTGATCAGGCCCGAAGTCCAGAAGAAGTATTTCCAGGAGGCAGTTGAGGCGTTCGCCCAGTTGCGGAACGAGGGAGGTTTGGAGGAGCCCATGCTGCCAGAATCTAGTGCGCAGAACGTCGCAGGTACTATGGTCGAGGATTGGCTCCGGCTATTCCTCAGGATTGTCGACAGCGCTGCGCTACGACAGCAGCTCAAGCATGCTTTGGAAGGAGCACTGCAGGGGCACACAGAACTTAGAGATCCGGTGGATGCTGGCCCTCAATACGTGCAGTGTGTCAAGCGGAACAAGCAACGAACAGACAAAGAATTTTGGCTTAACACGCAGGTCGCAGGGTTCCAAATCAGCGACACCATGTTGGACTTGGGGTCCGACGTCAACATACTGCCACGAAAGACATGGGAGGCTCTTGGAAGGCCACGGCTAGCCTACTCACCTATCCAACTCAGGATGGCGAACCAGTATTTCATTTTGCCAATCGGCCGACTCGAGGGTGTCGAGGTCGAATTTGCGAGGGTGAAGACATACACCGATTTTGAGGTTATTGATATCATGGGCGACAAGGATCCCTATCTTGCCTTACTCGGCATTGATTGGGCTTTTGATAATTACGCTATCATCGACCTTAAGAAGGAGCTGATGATCTTTGAGGATGGGGAGGTATGGGTCACCCAGCCCCTCGACCCGTATCAGGGCCCGCGATAAACGGAAACAGTGGATAATCAGGAGGATGCTCAGATGATGGACCACCTTTATCAGATGACCGTAGGACAGCGGGATGACTATATCAACCCGATCGCGACTGGCTCTGTTAATTGGCGGAGTGTGCAAAGCTCGGAGCTCGGATCCGAACTCGCTTGGGAAGACTGGCAGCAAGGGGGGTATGAGACCACCACGCGGAGATGTGCCTCCATTGCCCGAGTCCGATGGGTAGGGACTGAGATCCGTGGATATCCCACCTTGGCAAACATGCGGGCAGTCAATACTTTTATTACCAAGGTGGAAGACATGGTCCCAGCTGAAAGCCGGATTCCACTTTTGGATGTGGCCTTGCAGTCAATGTCGGCACGGTGGTGGAAAAATCACCGCAACACTCTGTTGCGATGGGAGTGTGTGGCAGATGCTCTGCAGGCATGCTTTAAAGAGGACGAAGGACCCTGCAGTACGCTTAAGTATCATGGAACTTCAGACCCGCGACACCATTTGCGAGCCTGCGAGGAATAGTGGTGTATCACCCAGTACCCTGAGGAGTTGTGGGTCCACAGGTTTATCCAATCCCTAGGTACAATTCCCCAGGTCTGGTACCTGGAGGAAGAGCGAAAACGGGTCACTTGCTCTTGGTAGGCCGTCACGGACAAGTTCGTGCGGTGCTTCTTGTTCGAAGGGGAGACAGCGCAGGAGTCTCAGGCCCTACAGGCAGTCAAGGAGGTCTTGTTTTTCCACCATCCCGAGCCTGATGGGGGCCCGGTGGTGTCACGACCTAAGGTCAGGCGCGAGTTGGTTTGCCACCAGATTGACGGCGATCCAGATGACGATAGTCTAGAGGACCTCAGGCATCTCTATTTTGACGAAAGGGAAGGCGAGCGGAGCATCAGTGAAGAGCCGACGACTGAAGGAGTCCATTTACATCCCCTAAAGACAAAGAAGCTGAACATTGGAACAGACGAGAGACCCAAGCTCGCAACGGTGGGAGATTACTGGGACGAGGAGACAACAAAAGAAATTTTCAGCCTCCTCCGGGAATGTTGGTCCCCCGTGTTTTGACAGTTTGGAAAATCAAAAGACAGGGCAACATCAGAACCAATCTTTACAGTTCCAGGATCTAGTCCTCTTGTTCTCAGAGAGGGATCTCTCAAATGTTTGATCGCAAAGGTTTATCTTGTGTGCTTTTGAGTATGATTTTAGACTAGTTATTAAGTGCAGGTTTTTGTTTATTTGGTTGGATTGAGTTGATACAGCAGAACATGGAAGGTCTAGGAAAGGTATACAGAAAGAGGAAATATCTGGTTCATTGGGCGATGGAGTCAAAATAAGGTTATGACAAACTCATCAATGGATATGGGATATCAAAGGGCAAATCTAACTTGGCCACAGGATCCTTTTGTTTTTGGAATGAGATGAACATTAATGATTTGGAAAGAGAAGTTTAATTCTCAACAAAGGGAACTTGAAGAACATAACTCAACAATAAAGATATATTTGATAGACAGGGCGAACCATAAATCCTACAAACATTCTTTAAGCAAATAATGACTTCAAGACAATTTTTAAAATGAAATCTAAGATTCGGGGAACTCCCTATTTCCTCAAAGATTTTATTTTAAAGGATTTAGAAAACATAAAATATTCACTGATAATTGCAGTCATAGAAGAGGGAACACCTAAATAACATCTATGCTTACAACTATAATGACCTTCAAAACAACTGTTCAAGCAATGGCAAAGGGCAAGATCAAAACTGACCTCTTTGATTAACTCAAAACAATGGTACTTCAAAGGGAGACTTCAATAACAACTTTCAAGTGATAGTAGACAAGCAGGGAAAACCATAAATCATGCTAAAACCAACTATTTGAGCTATTAAGGAAATAAACAAGCATGAAGACTAAAGAGAAGGTTTAAAGCCTCTAAAATACTTGATCAGAAGAAAACATAAAACACTGAAGGGTGAACAGGTCTAAGGTGCTTCCAGGAGTCATTTCTTAGCCTAAAACTTTCAGCCTACTGTAGTAAGAAATTATGGAACATAATGAAAACAGGAGAAAAAATTTAACAGTTAGAATACTTCACCAACAACCAAGCTCATGAATCCAATGATAGAGCCTTCTCAGGAACGGGGATGCAACAGCATCATCAAGACATCCAAGACTTCAATTTGTTCTTCAACTTCAACAGACTATGTATTTATTTCAAAGAGTTTCAGTATTACAGCTTGTGATCAACAACAACCAACAACTTCTCATCTTATGCAGAAGTACTTATAGGAAGATGAGGAGGTGAGATTTTAACAAAATATCTCAAGGAAAATTAATGTAGAGTGAAGACTTCTCGGCCCTTTGAGAGGCTCGAGGGAGAAATTTACAGGTGGATCACTACATTAATTGTTTCATAATAAATATCAAAGCTCGGTGGAAGCTTTGTTTGACTTTGAGGCTCTGTGTATGTTTTGGAGTAACTCTGCAGATATTTATGCATTGGTTTCCTTGCAGAAATAACTTCTTGGCAATGCTGGAGACAGATATTTCTTCGAGCAATAACTTCGGCCTCTGTTCTGAATGGTTTGAGGCGACAGGTGGCTCTTTGTAGTAGCTGAGGAATCAATTCGCCTCAGTTGAAGCGGTGGAAACCTTTTTGTCAGCGAAAAACTTATGATTTTCTTAAATAGTGTCTTAATTTGGGGAATTAGGTTTTTATAAGCATTCTTAGCCATAATCCCCCAAATCTGTCTTCAGTCTTCTGTCCTTCCGCGCTCTGTTCTTAAAAACTTATACTCTTTTTAAAATCGCGTTAAAACGCAGTGTCTTGTAAATGTGCAGAGCCGCACCGGGCCTTTCATGGTATCGACGCCCATGGAACATCGATCAAATGCCAAAAGGGAACTCTGCAAATGGTTCTTTCCATAGGGCGAAGACATGGGAATCGTCATTCCCAACTCCCAGCTTTTCTTCAATAAACGACGGAGACCCTTTGAAACCTGCACAAAACATAAAAAAAAATAAAGAAATCCTGCGTTTTTAGGTTTTAAACTGCTTCAGATGGCGGGGGAGGAGCGTAGCCGTCAGATAAAAATATCTAAGGATAGATATCGGTGCATAACAGGAAAAGGAGAGCGGGGAGAAGAAATAAGGCGGGGTGGTTTTGGACCGTCTGATCTGGACACGTGTACGGTCCAGATCTAATCGGAGAATCGCAATCGGAGGGGGAAAACAAAGGGCGCGATTGGAAAATGTCGATGCGATTGCGCGATCGGGGATATTTGAGCGATTAAGCGATGACCGTTGATTTGAGGATCAGATCAACGGTGGGAAACGAATCGGCGGGTTTTGAAATGGCGGTAAGACTTGTGATCGGAGGGAATAAGGACCGTTGGATCGGCGGGAAATGGACGGACAGGATTAGATCGGAGCCATCGCAATCGGAGGGATCGCAATCGGAGGTGGCAGGTAGGAGCATGCGATTGAGTTTTTTGCGATTGTGATGGAGCGATTAGCGCAGGGCCGTTGGATCGGTGGGACAGATCAACGGTCAGGATAAGGTCAGAGATCGGAGGGAAGGACTTGCGATCAATCGCATCGCAATCATTTGCGATGGACCGATCGGAGGGTGCACATAACAAGTTGTGATTGCGATCGGGCGGGGTGCTACAATTGGCGCTCTACCGTCAGATCACCGCAGAAGATCAACGGTGCGGAACCCATCGCAAGACTTAACGTGATAAGACGATCGCATCGACAATTTTCAATATTACAAAGGATTTGTGCACCCGCCCGACTTCCGATTGCGATTAGCGCTTGGGACTTAAGCGCTTGGTCCTGGGGGAAGGGCATGTGGGGGAAGTGGTTTAGGACTTAGCCCAAGGGGCTTAGGTCCAAAAACTTGTTTTTTATGAAAATTTTCAAGGTTTTAAATGGATTTGGGGGTTTTGGCTTAGCTTAAAAATAGTTTTAAACCATGTCAGGAGGATTTTTCATGAATGGAAGGGGAAACTTATGAAAAGTAGAGGAATAATATGGAGAAAAAGGGGGAGAAAATGAAGGTTAGCTATGAGTGGGAGAAAGGGAAAAGATGATGGTTTCTTCAGCAGTTTCTTACATGAAATCAGCAGAATTAAGAGGAACAACAATGAGGATTTTGGACAGAGGCATGAGGCCTACAAGGAGTCTTCAAGAGCCAACAGTGTTTAGAAATGAAAAATTGTTCCTTGAAGGCTCAAAACATATTTAGCCACCTTTTGGTATAACAAAATATTATAGGTGGCTAACAGGGAATACGAAGATTTTTTCCCGTCTTCGGTTGCGGACTTGAAGGGGATCAAGGGGGATCTGGGCAAAATGTGCATCGTGTTGAAACCGGGGGCCAGGCCGGTGAAGCACCGACCCTACCGATTGAACCCACGTATCAAAGAGAAGGTCAAGATGGAGATTGACAAGATGCTGGCTGCAGGTCTCATCTTTCCAGTAGAAGAAGCAGAGTGGGTGAGTCCCATTGTCATCCAGAACAAGAAAGACAAAGCGGAGATCCGTGTCTGTGTAGATTACCGGAGCTTGAACAATGCCTGCATCCACGACCCATTTCCCACTCCTTTCAGCGATGAAGTCCTAGATCACGTTGTGGGAAACGAAGCTTATTCATTCACTGATGGGTTTTCGGGTTACCGTCAGGTGCGCATTGCCGAGGAAGACAAAGCAAAGATGACATTCACCACTGAGTGGGGATCATTCGCATACAACGTTATGCCGTTTGGTCTGAAGAACGCACCAGCTGTGTTTTCCCGGATTGTCATTGCTGCTTTCCGGGAGTACATTCACAAGTTCCTGGAGGTCTACATGGACGACTGGACCGTCTACAACCTGTTGAAGAATCATGCCTCCCTGTTGCGTGTTATGTTTGACCGGTGTCGTCAGCTGCAGATTTCCTTGAACTGGAAGAAATGTATTTTTGCAGTTCCATTCGGCACACTCTTGGGCCACGTGGTGTGCAAGCAAGGGGTCTGTGTTGATCCCACCAAGGTCGCGGTCATCGTCCATATGGAGGCCCCCGAGACCATGAAGCAATTGCGAGCACTGCTTGGGCACACAGGATACTACAGACGGTTTATGCGCAACTATGCAAAAGTTACGGCCCCTTTGGAGAAACTGTTTCGGAAGTCAAAAGTGTTTCAGTGGACGGCGGAGTGCAGGAAGGCACTTGACACATTGAAGGAGAAGTTGGCGACGACACCCATACTTGTGCATCCTGACTGGGAAAAGCAGTTCCATGTGCATATTGATGCATTCGGTATTGCACTCGGGGCAGTATTGGCGCAACCCGGGGAGACGACAGTTGACCACCCCGTATACTTCGCCAGCCGTCAGTTATCGAATGCGGAGAAGAATTACACCACGACTGAGCGGGAGGTGTTGGTGATGGTGTACTCCCTCCAGAAGTTCCGCCACTATCTTCTGGGCGAAAAATTCACATTCTTCACGGACCATTCTGCATTGAAGTATCTGGTGAATAAGCTTGTGTTGGAAGGAAGAATCTGTCGTTGGCTACTACTTTTCCAGGAATTCACGTTTGAGGTGACTGTCAAGCCTGGCAGGTTGAATGTTGGTCCCGATCATTTATCCAGGTTGGAGACGGGAGAGAATGAAGGCTCGTTGGACGATCAGCTGCTGGATGCTGACCTCTTCCGAGTAGAAGCAGTACCAGATTACCTGGCTGACATTGCCACTTATCTGACCATGGGACAATGCCCTCAGGATTACACCCCGCTTCAGAAATGCCACCTGGTTTTCCGGGCGGCTGACTACCAATTGATCGCGGGGAAGCTGTACAAACTGGTCCTTGATGAGGTGTTGTGCAGGTGTGTTCTTGACCACGAATGGGAAGCAGTGATGTGGGAATGTCACAGTGGTGTTGCGGGAGGGCATGTGGGTGCGAAACCCACCGCAAGGAAGGTGCTCCAAGCTGGCCTGTGGTGGCCGACGGTACATGCTAACTGTAAGGCCGATGTGAAGCGTTGCGATGTTTGCCAGCGGACGGGAAGGCCTTCGCACCGGGACGAGCTTCCGCTACACCCAGTGCATGTGTTGCGGTCGTTTGAAAAGTGGGATGTTGATTTCGTAGGTCCCATCGCCCCGGTCGCCAGACACTCCAAGGCCCGATACATCATTACCGCCACGGATTACCTCACCCGGTGGGCTGAGGCAGTAGTGGTATGTAACTGCTCAGCAGAGACCGCTGCCCGGTTCATCTTTGAACACATCATCAGCCGCTTTGGCTGCCCACGGAGCTTGACCAATGATCAGGGTACGCATTTCATTAATGCCATGATCAAGTCACTAATGGACACATTTATGATTCAGCATCATAAAAGCAGCCCATACCACCCACAGGCCAATGGTACTGTGGAAGCATTCAACAAGATTCTCAAAAAGGGCTTGACTAAAATTTGCAATGCTCAGCGCGACGATTGGGACAAGCGCCTCCCAGCGGCGTTGTGGGCCTACCGGACCACTGTGAAACGTTTGACCAACCAGATACCATTCCAGTTGGTGTATGGCCAGGAAGCTGTGATTCCCGCTGAGTTCACTGTACCCAATCTTTTGATCGCAACGTCTCTTCAATTCTCAGAAGAGGAGTCACTTCGGGAATGCCTCCAGGAGTTGCAAGAGCTGGACGAGGCCCAATTCCTGGCGGAATTCCACCAGAAGGTTCAGAAGGCCAGGCAGAAAGTGTGGCACGACCGCCACATCAAAACCAAAGCCTTCCAAGTTGGCGGCAAAGTTCTCTTATATGATAGCCGGTTCCAGAAATTTCCAGGCAAGCTCCAGATGCACTGGTTGGGACCCTACTTTGTCATCGAGATCCGCGACTCAGGAGCCGTTTGGTTGGCACAGCTGGACGATACAGTTCTCCCTAGGTGGGTGAATGGCGCACGCCTAAAACCCTACCAGGAGTAGGTACCTTTCACTTCTCATCAATAACTCTCGCAACCGAGAGAACCCATAGAATAGTTTAGTCGAATAACTCTCCCGCAACCGGGATGAGCGTAGGGAGTATTTTCCTTTCATAGGCAGTCTGTCAAATAACTGGTCAGTTGCGGGTACCTAACCGCAACCGACTGTGGTCGGGGCGGACCAGTCCAGCGTGTCACAGCGCCAGTCTAGCGTGTCGTCCGTGTAGGATCCATCCCCGTACCAGCGTCAGTCCAGGTCATTTCCATCAGTCCTTTTTTCAGTCCGTAGGATCGCTCATATTTGCTTCATAAATTACCATAAGTAGACAGTAATCGTACCGTAATCATTTTCCATCACCCGCAGTTCCCTCAGCCGTCATGTCCGCCCATCTCCCCATGACGCCGTCAGCAATTGTCAGATTACATACAGGCATGTGATTGATCGCACGATTATCGCAGGCTTGAAGGATAGCAAGAATTAATTGCCATTATGGAGTCTCATCAACTCCACTCGTGCCAGGGAATGCCATAACTTGCATGGAGACCAATTGCTCGCGAATGATGGACCAGTTCAATTCGGCAATTGCAGCGACTCCAGAGCAGTTGCAGCCTCAAAGCACTCCACACCTCGAAGGAAGCTCCTGAAGAATTCTCCAAGTTTACCAGCGCCGCGCCAAGATGCCGAGGGATCTCTTATCCGTCCCTGAACCAGTGTTGGACAGCCGAGTCCACCGCGTAGAGTCGCTAGTTGGCAAGTATGACAATGCAGCATGTATGGATGCCAACCTGTCCGACCCAGCTGAATTCCCCCACCTCCATTGGCAGACCTACATGGAGCATCATTACACGCCAAGCAGCAGCTCCAACAGCCGAATGCGACCAGAATTCAAGGGCCTACAACAGTCGTCCTTGATGAATTTGAGGACTCTTCCAGTTTTTGGAACTACGGGACCGGTCTTGCAATGCACCGGGTTCCTCCTCAGTCGGATACAGAATGGGTCCCTGTGGCTCAATGAGGAAATTCCAATTCATGCCGAAGACATTCATCAGCTTACAGGGCTGTCTCAGAATGGCGCGGATGTCTCCGCTGCCGGCCAGACATCCTCCAAGCGCGCCTGAAAGTCGGGTGACTCAGACCTGTACACCAAGTATGGCACTCGCCAGGGGGGGCAAAGGTGCCAAAATTGATTTGATCAATAAACCAGAAATTCGGTTCGCTTGCTACCTTATCGCTAGCAAGATGATGCGGCAATATACGAAGGGAGAGTGCACCCTGGATACAATCTCCATTGCGGAGCACTGTATCCAGGGCGTCAGGCTGAATTGGTGCTCTTTTGTGCTGAAAGAACTCTTCGCGGCCTGTGAAGAGAACTACAAGAAAACCACCAATTTCATTTACGGTTACTTGATTTTAGCTTTCGCCATGTGGAAATGGCACCTTCCTCCCATCCAAATGCCGGTGGAGACTACCGCGAGCCAGCCTCTCGTGATGAAATACACCCCCTGGCAGGTGTCCTCGGACCCCAGCACCAAACAGGTGAACGCGGAAGCGTTTCGGGCGTGGTACGGGTTGATGACAGATGTGGTGACTAACCATCAACGAGTGCCCAGGCACCTGTTGGATGAGTATAGTGAGCAGGTGTGGTTTGGGGTCAGCCACAGGCACACTTACCTCCGGCCAACTTGCGTGTCAGACACCACCTTCCACATGGCGCCCCTCAGATTCCAGTTGAATGATGACACTTTCCAACGCGAGGTATCTGCGTGGCCGGGGGTCACCAAGCACATCCACGACGGGATCACCCGATATAACTTTGAGCGGATGCTGCCGGCACAGCGACCTGCCGCGACCGGCGCAGGAGGGTCCTCACAGGTTGCGGCGGAACCTCCACAGGATGCAGCTGAGACCGCACAGGACCTGCCCGAATCACTGGTCCCCATCGTACAACACCTCAATGCCTAGGTACGATGACTTAACGTGGTAACCCAAGTTGCTTCAAGTGGTGCCCCTTTATTTCCCTCCTTTGCTGAATTTCAGATCGGTCGATCTCATGCTCCCTCCAACACCGCCCCTCTCATTTCTCCCATCCTCGCCAACCTGTTCACCTATGCCACCCCTATCATCACACTGATGGGCGAAACGGGCCCAGAACTCGATTCATCAGACCCCCCTCCATCCAAGAGGGCCCGCATTGTTGTCACCGATCCAGTGGTGGATCTTACCGAAAATGATCCACCGTCCACTCCACCCCCAGGAACGTTGATTCCGGAGGAACCCCTGATCGATCCATTAGAGTTCCTCAACATTCGTCTCCCCCATACCTCTTTCACCCCATCCACCGCTCCCTCCACCGGCCGTCCACCTGCCACCTCCTCCAATCCATCCAACTCGTCGGCCACTGTATCAGATCCTCTCATCCGGGAACTTTTTGGAGGTGACCACGGGGTGGAAGTCACCTCCAGTACTGCAGTCGTGGTACCTCCGGTTGACCCCGTGGCCACACCCTAGGATCCTGCCTCTACTATATCTACCCGGCTGGAAAATGTTGGGGTTGATTCGACTGACCCTCCCCTAGACCAGACCACGCAGCAAGACCGGCCGGAATCCGATATGGCCACCTCGATGCAGCAGTAGACGCCGGTCCATCCTCCTGAGACCTCAAACCGATCAGTGGCCAGTGGCCAACCTTCGCAGGAGCGGGTGCCCGGGCAGGGCGCACCTAGCACGACCAATGCAGAACCATGGAGTACAGCATAGCTGTACCTACTCATTCAGCGGGTGGCCCTAAAGGCCGAACAGATTCACACAGAGCTGGAGCAGCTGTGTACCGAGCAGCATAACCAGATCACGGTGCTTACTGAATAGCGCAATCAGCTGACTAGGGAGAAGACCTACCTACAGGAGCAGGTCACCATTGCTGCTCAGGCGTTCTCCGACTTATGGCCCGCTGCAAGGGCTCATTATGCCCCACTTCCTGCCAATATAGAGGAGGACAGTGTAGCAATCCAGGCTCACCACCTCAGGACTGTTTTCACTGATCTATGCAGGGAGAACCAGGAACTCCAAGCGGCGTTAGCCGCACGACCTACCCTTCCGGACCCACAGATTGTCCACTCAGAACAGGTGACTGCCAAGCAGACTCAGGCAGTTAGTATGCAGGCGACTCTCCATTCCACTGCGGGCGAGGCTTACGCCCTTCTGTGAAGTCTGCAGGAGTGCTCACTCGCTCTCACTGTCAAGATGCAGCCTATCGCTGCCCAGCTGCAACAAATTTCCAGTGAAATTCAGGAAACCGCAGACCCAGCACGGTTAGATCAGCTCTATGCCCAGGCGGACGAGCTTGAAATTCAAATGCAACAGACTGAGGCCGACTCGGCAGCGGCCAAACAAGTCATTCGGGAAATTCGTCCGCCCATCCGAGCCCGTGCCGACTCCATACAACAGCTGGATGCCAAGGCCGAAGCCCAGCTTGCCACGTTGTTCGGGGCTGCCCCGACGACTATAGACGAGGCCGCCACCACCCGGATCTCTGAAGAAGCCGACTTGCTTATGCAGGAATGGCAGCAAGCGATGGCAGACTTCACCAGGCTTAGAGATACAGCACTCCGTAGGGTCCCGACGTTGGGGACCTTGTTTGAACAACCACTTAGTGGAGCACAACAGGAAAGGGTGCGGGGTGAAGGCACAGCAGAATAGAGCACGGGAGCCAGCGGGGCAATGGAAGTGGAGACTATTATTTGTGATTGACTCGGGGACGAGTCAAGAAATTGTGGTCGGGGCCTGTTGGGGCCCTTGTTTTTGTTCAGTTTTTGAAGTCTTGGCTAAGACATTTTGAATTTTGACCCCTTTTTGAGTTGCGGTATGAATACACATGGCAACCGCGACTGCGCCGCAACTACCAGGAGTCGCGGAGCTATCAAGGTGGCACGGAAGCATGCGATAGCTGGAGATAGAATAGGGACAAGTGCAGATGAAGGAAACACAAAGTAGAAGACAGAAAGTGGAACATGCAGATAATAGGAGAGAAGCCGGGAGAAGCTGAAGTAAAGACACAGAGGAGCTGATAGTCGCAAGAGCGGGTGAATAAATAACAGTCACCCGGCTGAAACAAAGAATAATGCTGAAGAGGTTGCGAGGCTCGAGACAGGGAAAGACGCACAGAGCGATTGTGGAAGAATCATGCATGTCCTTCCTACAGTTCCTTATCTTCTCTATTCTACCTTTCTGTTCCGAAATCCATCTGTATCAGATTTTTAAGCTATCAGTGAGAATGCCATGTAATCATGTGTTTGGACAAGAGAATAATACAATGGAAGGTTGCTGTCTCAATAAGGTGTTCATGTGCTTGTAATGTGTTTATGCTGGTTTAAAATTTTATTTGCAAATGTCTGAATGCTTATTAAGTGATCTTGCGTATATAACTCTGTATATGTAATGGATGCACTGTCCTTCATTAGTTGCAGGTTTGTTCCTTACTATTGATCTCATCCCCTTCTGCATGTGGTTGCGGCACGCCTCGGGTGAGACACACTACTCTCCAGAGCAGGGTGAAAATGCCGGCGTGTTCCTAGACTACACTGGACCCCTTTGTTGGCCACAACTCTTCAACCTGGGTCTTGTCCGCGAGACTTGACTTCTCGCCAACACCACTCGAAGAATCCATCATCAAAATAGTGAAGGATTGGACCCTCTCCAGTCTGCGGTATCAAAGCTGCCCAACGAGCATGTCTTGGCTCCCGCAGGCCCAATGCATCCATGATCATTCTTGGCCTCATGGCTGGCACCCGCTCTAGTATGAATGACATGATCAGTGAACCGTACCCAAAATATCTTTGGTTCTGGGTCTTACATATTGTCAACTCTGCACAAACTTGGTGGACAACACCTTTACACCAGTAAAATACCCAGGTCTGCATACAATCCAATGCTAACAACACCTGGGCCTTTATGGCCACATGATGACTCTTGGCCCCAGCCAAGAGAACTATCATCCACAAAAGAGACCTCAACGGTCTCAATGCCACCCATGCAATAGGCACCCGGTTACTTACTGCCTCAGTATTTTTATGTAGTGAGTATGGATTAAATCAGTAGTGGTGCGGGGATCAACCTTGGATCCTATCATATTGGGCCTCGGTCCTCTGGATGGCAGGCCAGTCAAAAAGTAGATGTCTTCTTTCTAAATCAAGAGTTCATTTCCCCTGATATAAAATAAGTGTTGATGGTCATCCCACTGCTAGATTATCCATCTGAGAAGGTCGTCTTGTCCCCTCATCCGAACTAAACGAGCATACTTTAGCAATCTGCATCTACGGAGAACTAGAAATGTAGCTACTGTTAGCCACCTGTAAAATTTGATTATACCAAAAGGTGGCTAAATTTATTTTTTGAGCCTTCAAGGAACAATTCTCTATGACAAAAAACTGTAGGCTCTTAAAGACTCTTGAAGGCCTCCTGCCTCTATCCAAATCTGCACTGTTGTTTACATCCCAAAAGACCCTAAAATCCTACTGATTTCTAAGGCCAAATACTACTGCAAACACATTTTCCCATTTCTCTTCTCCCAAAACTAACCTCATCTTTCTATCCCCCTATTTCCCACAAAAATCCCTCATTTTCACATTTATGCCTTTTCCCCTCATCAAAATCCCCTTTATAAGGTCTAAGACCCCTTCTTAGCCTTATCGGAATCCCCAAATTCCTTTGAAAATCCTCAGAAATCATAAAAATGCATATTTTCTATGTATTGGGCTTAAGTCCCCTTGGGCTAAGCCCCTAGCCTTCCCACCCATACACCCTGGCGTCGTGACCGCGCACTGATCAGTCGGGTGCTTATTCTGTTTTAAATAAATATTTCGCAAAACATTAAAAACCTTTGAATATTTATTCAAACCGTTGAAATATCATTTTATTAAATTTTCCGCCCGTGCAATTTTTGGAGCAATCTACACCGTCGATCTGATCCACAGATCCGATGGTGCGGAGCGCGCCTCCCTGTGGACCCCCCAGCCGTGCGCCGTTTTCCCAAAATCGGCGGTATCCATCGAACCGCCTTCGGGCAAAAGGCTGTTTTCCCCCGA
Source organism: Pinus albicaulis (assembly GCA_034641835.2). Classification (NCBI taxonomy): domain Eukaryota; kingdom Viridiplantae; phylum Streptophyta; class Pinopsida; order Pinales; family Pinaceae; genus Pinus; species Pinus albicaulis. Next base: position 146,305 of record JAXQQM020063429.1, read on the forward strand.
TGGTTAGCGATTCCATACACCTGCCGCCACGCGTCCCGTGTACTGTTTGCAAATCACCGTCCATCCGTCGTCCATCGCGCGTTAACGTTCGGACCTGGATGCCCAGTGATATCGCTGTGGACTGTCCGATCTTGGCCCACTGATCCAACGGTGATCGCTCACCGAAGTTGCTCAATGGTTAACGAAGGTGCGCACGCGATAACCAGGCCATCGTACAATGGCAAATCAATCTCCGTCGTCGATCTGATCTGCAGATCGACAGCCCACATTTCATAGCCCGATCTCTATGATTGACTTTCCATTGCCCAAGCCCAATATTCGATCTATGCGTGATCGACGGCTCAGATTCATCCTTCTCCTCTGACCGCCTCGTTCAATCTTGACCGTCGATCTCTGCAAGATTGACGACTTGGATTTAATCCTTCTTTCACCCATTCCACGATCGCTCCCGATTAATCCTGACCGTTGGATGATGCCATCCAACGACTCCGATCTCTTCACACGCCCTCCATTGTAGTCAACCTATAAAAGCAGGATTTTTTAATGAGTTTTCATATTTTGCAGGGTTTCTTATCATTTTCTCACAATTTCCAAAGAAGATTCAGAGGCGAAGGGAGACGACCCTCCCGTCTTCGATTCGCCAAAGAAAATCATCCACAGGGTGGAAATGCACATTTCCTCAGTGTTTCCTTAGGCATGGATGCCTTATGAACCCTGCGCAGCCCTACATACCAGCGAGAAAACCATGGATTTAACACTGTCAAAGAGTATCAGAGACAAATACCAGAATTAACCATAACAGAGGAATAAAGATAGCTTTATGGGGATTATGGCTAAGACTGTTATCAAAAGCTTAACCCCCGATTTAAAACACAGTTAAAGAATAAAGCACAAAGGATTTTCATACAGGAAACCTCTCAGGCGACGCTGCTGTTAGCCCCCCTATGAAATTTTTGACAAGCAAGTAGGGGGCTAAATTGTTGTTGAGTCTTCAAGGAATGCATTTCCTCTGAAAACACAGTCTCCTTGAAGCCTCTTTGTGTCCTTTATCCTTTGAGCAAATCCCCTCTGCTGGTTCCCCTTTAAAAGCCTCTCTGTTGATGAAGAAATGCCCAAAGACCTCCTTCCCCCTTTATTTCCCCCATCTAACCTCTTTTTATCCCTTATTTTTGTCCCCTTCTATTTCCCCATTTACTCCTCAAATTCCCCCAAAATCCCCTTTAAACTCCTCCCCTACCCTTGGTTTTCCCTTCTTTCCCCTCTATTTCTCTATCGTTCCCCCCCTTCACCTTTAAAATCCATTAAAATGGGCAAATAACCCTCTTCCGACCTTATTATAGGGCTTAGCCCCTTACCGCAAACCCCTTAACCACTTCCCCACATGTGACCCCGTGCCAGGACCAAGTGCTTAAGTCCCGGCGCTTATCGCAATCGGAATCATCGGTGGGAGGGCAAAACCCTTTGTAACAACAAAACCCCCGATGCGATATGTTTTTAAACGATAAATCGGCCGGCCTGTTCCGCACCGTCGATCTTGGGTCCAGATCGACGGCTGTCCGCTAATCGCAACCCCCGCCCGATCGCCGATCGCAAGCCCTTCTCCCGACGCCCCGATTCAATCCTGGCCGTTCGTTTGTTCCGCGATCCAACGGTTATCGCTTAATCGCAGCAGCCTCCGATCAATCGCAAGTGTTTTCACCCGTGCTCCGATTGCGATCCTCCGATTCATTCATGACCGTTAATCTGTCACAAGATCCGACGGCTGGCGCTTAATCGCTCCTTCCCCTCCGATTGTGTTCCCCACCGTTGATCTCCCCGCCGATCCGACGGTCAGCGCTCAATCGCACCCGCCCCTCCGATCGCAATCGCAACACTCTTCGCGCACCCCCTGATTGAGATCCTCCGATTACATCGTGGCCGTCCATCTCCCTTCTGATCCGACAGTCATCGCAACTCCCGATCCCCCGATCGCACTGACCCTCCGATCTCATCCTGACCGTCCATTCTTCCCGATCAACGGTTCTCGTTTAATCGCACCTTCCTCCCGATCGCCGATCGCAAGTCCTTTTCTGTGCCCTCCGATTGCACCTGCACCGTTGATCTTCCCGCGATCCAATGGTCATCGTTCCATCGCTGATTCCCTCCGATTGTGTTCTCCACCGTCGATCTTCCCGTCAGATGATTGAATCTATCAATAATAATCATAAGTCTTCCGATCGTACCGCAACCATGTCTTCCGAATTTCATTGCGATGATGCGATTGAATCGTGGCCGTCCGTTCTCCGTCTCCTCCCGTATCCGACGGTTCTGACGGTTCACGTTTATTCTCCCTCCGCCTCCGCTGGGTCCCACTCCACTCATCCGTTCATTGTTCTTTGATGTTTTCCTGTGTAATTCGCCCAAACGCTGAACGTTGGGGTTTTACACTATGAGTCTGTTTCTCCGCTCCTCTCCACCGTTTCCATTGATTCTCCATTCTCCCGCCACCTTTCCACCGCCTCCACTGCATTTCTCCGCCACCACTGCCAGGTTCTTAACAGGTTTATTCATTGTGCAGATAGTACAAAGAGGCCATTTCAGCCAGCCAGCGAAGCAGCAGAAACAGGATTTAAAGGGGGGTTAATGACTATTGCTGATTTAATTAAGGTTAACCCCACAGTCCAAAGGAAAGGCACTGTTTGAAGACCAATGAGCGCACCAGGAAGCCATTACTGCACTACCTAACAGCAGAGCATGTTTACTCTAGAAGTACACCTTCCTACAACGTCTCCATGCTTCCTCGAGCCTATCAGCAGTAAATTGCACTGACAGAACTTCTCAGGGGACTGTCAAGCAGCATTAAAGAAGCATGGAGGGCCATGCAGACTTCCATCCAGTTCATTTATTTCAAAGATGTATACACAAAGCCTGCATATCCGGGCTGACTTCACAAACACCGTAGGTCAAAATCGGGACTCTAAGGTAGCCTCCAAACAACATGTGGTTCATACAAGGTCGTACCGCCATTAAACATGGGCGCAACACTTCCGCCGATCATCTTAATGAGATTCATTTATTGTATATCCTTACCTCCGTTGCTTCCTCTCCTCATAAAATCCCTGAGAACGAATTGTAAAGGTTGTTGTTGCCTTGCTGGGCATATTGCTGTTAGAGGGATTCATTCTGACTGTTATAACAGTTTTGGGAGAGAGTTGCAGAGTAGTTTGTATGTAATAGGCTGGTAGGAGAAGTCTGGACTGTAACAGCCATTGAGCTATATTGTACATGACTGGTTTTGCATTTGTTAATCAAAGCACATTTCACAGGATCCTGGTCTATTGCTATTGGTGATGTTTTCTGACTCTGTTCATCACATTTTCAGACTGTTTCATGCTCTTCTGGTAGGCATCAGAATAATGGTATAGGATTCGCCCTTGTTAGGTGCCCTATGCTGTCTGCTCTCCCTACCTTTGTGTTTTCTGCTTGATGTGTATCCAAGAGTAAATTCATGGGGTTTAACCAGTGCAGCGGATGTTATTGCCTGCTGGCTGATGTATGAACTTGGGGATTTGCCTCTTAGATGTTTCTTTGTAATCTTATCTCTGTTCTCTCCTTGGAGTTGCCAAAGCAGGCCTGGAGTTAAATGACCTCTGGTCTGATCTACAGGCTGCCCCTTTGTCCACCTTTGAGAGCTGCCTTTGAGTATGTCCAAGCAGGTCTGGAGTTAAATGACCTCTGACCTGATCTATAGACAGAAATTGGTTGCTTTCCTTCTTTCGCTTTCCTCCTTAATGTTCCACCCCATCATCTATCTAAAAAGATCCTTTAGTGTAGATGACTTGCCCTTTGGGAGCCTTGGCTAGTGGATGCAAGTATTTTCCTATCATGGCTCCATAGCCCAATGGATGGCACCGTTTAGGCCTACCCTCTTTGCCGAAAGGTCCCGCTTGTCCCTTTTCTCCCATTCGGTAATGAATTCGTGATCTCATGACTCAGATCCAAGAACCCTTCAACCAAATTATTGAAACCCCTCTTTCGTATCATAACTAGCCTAATATCTCAATTCGAGCTTTAAAGACATATCATTCTTTGCTCTATTAGAGAGATCCCTCTCCGGGTCCAGGAGGGCTAGATCCTAGGGCCCCAAAGTGGTTCTGATGTTGTCTCATCTTTTGGTCTTGCCAATCTGGCAAAAACATGGGAACCCCAACATAATGGCGACTCCGCTGGGGAAAGAACTGCTTTGTCTCTAGATTGGCTTTTCATTGCTGATGGTGGACAGCATCCTGCTCCAAACAGTCATATTCATCCACCTGACGACTCCACACTCCCTATGATCTAAAGACCAAATGACTCCACTGGTGAAGGACACTGAACTGGTTGAGAAGAGGCAGTAGCCTTCTTTGTACAAGCACCAATCCAAGCATGGACAGGGATGCAAAGTATAATGCTTTGTATAATAAAGTATGCAGAATAACAGAAGTGCTTGTCAAAATGCTGGAGACGCGCATGGCCAATATGAATACAGATGATGATTATTTAGAGCAGGCCATGTCGTTTTCAGAGCAAGAACAAACTCAAGATCTAGAAGATGAGCAGGACCTATATGATGCTCAAGAATCTATAGAAGATGAAGAGGAAAGTGATCAGGAACTGCCTGATTGCATACCTGCGTCTTGTATTATGCTGACCAAAGAACATCAGGACCTATTAGCAAAGGTTGATAGGGAAAGATGCCTTGAGGAAACAGGAGATAACATGGAAGAGGCAGAGTCTGATGTTGAAGAAGAGGCTCAAGAAGACATCCCGCCTCCCAGTCAGCTAATGCAAGAGAGAGAGGATTGCTGCTCTTCTGTCCATGATGAAAGGGAAACCCTTCTTTTGACAGAAGAAGAGATTGAATAGATATTAAATCAGCAGTCCACCTCTGAGGCCTTCTATAGAACCCATGCTCCTGTTCAGCCATTTTACGAGTTTGGTGATTCAGATTCAGAAGACTCCTCTGTGGATCAGAACGAAGAAATACTCGCCGCGCGGCCGTATCGGTGGACTTGGTCAAACCGTTTGCTAGACCTTCCGATAGGGAAAGCTACGAAAGCATCATGAAGAGTGTCATGAGATCGGAGGCCATCAGCCTTTTCCGTTAGAAGATGAGGAGGAAAGCAAAGAAGAGATTCTCGAGCAGGATGAAAGCAAAGAGCCTCCTCTTGAAAAAGAGGAAGCAAAGGAATACACCCCTGCTCGAGAATACATAGATCTCTTCACAGAGCTCAGCACAACAGAGCAGAATACATTAGAGCTCCGAGAGGACAGCACTACCATATACAATGAGTCTTCTAGTTCAGAAGATGAAGGAGACACTCTACTCCAAGAGAGTCTCATTCTTGGTCCAGTGGAAGAAGAGGAGATCCTGGTTGAATCCAGCCTGCCAGATATTCACAACGAGGTATCTTATCGTGATCCTTATGCACTTTTCCTGCAAACATATGAAGAAGGATCAAAGGTATTTTTGAGCAGCATGTTGCAGACAGAAAGAAAACTTTTTAAGGCTACTGTTGTTGAACAAAAAGAGTGGGAGCTGCCCTACCTATCCAGCCTACTCAAGGAGTTGAGCAAGAAGGACCAGTCATGGGATCACTTGAAGGACTGGTTACATTGGAAGACCATGTTTGTAAGCTAGCTTGTAAATATTTTAGTTAGAGTAGGGTAGGTAGGAAAAGATCAATAAAGCTCAGCCTATGAGCAAGTAGATTAGTTGTTTAGATTTCTGTCTTAGAATGTAGAGAAGAAACCTGCTAGACAGTCTAATCCTAGCAGGTAGTAGTATAGGTAGAGAAGCATATGAGACCAACAGTCTAATCTGGTCTCATGGAGTAATAAGGGTAGAAGTAGAGTAGGTTTATTTTTTTTTCCTGTTTGAAAGATTAATGATGTAAAGGGTCTGCAAGTCCAAATGAACCCAAGAAGAGAAAATGTTAGGACTATAGTGTGGGTAGGTAGTTGTTTGGAAGAATTGTACTGCTGATATGTTGTCTTCATAGTTTCTGGCAGCTGATCAAGAAAAGAAAAGGATGGTTTCAAGCAGTAGGCATCTGGCCTACACCAAGAAATCATTTTCTGGTTTCTTGGCTCCTTCAAGAAGAAGCCATCCCCATGTGGAGCCACTATTAGCCCCCCTATAAATTTTTGACGAGCAACTAGGGGGCTAAATTGTTTTTGAGCCTTCAAGGAATGCATTTCCTCTGAAAATACAGTCTCCTTGAAGCCTCTCTGTGTCCTTTATCCTTTTAGCAAATCCCCTCTGCTGGTTCCCCTTTAAAAGCCTCTCTGCTGATGAAGAAATGCCCAAAGACCTCCTTCCCCCTTTATTTCCCCCATCTAACCTCTTTTTATCCCTTATTTTTGTCCCCTTCTATTTCCCCATTTACTCCTCAAATTCCCCCAAAATCCCCTTTAAACTCCTCCCCTACCCTTGGTTTTCCTTCTTTCCCTCTCTATTTCTTATCGTTCCCCCTTCACCTTTAAACTCCATTAAAATGGGCAATAACTTCTGGTCCATCTTTATATTATAGGGCTTAGCCCCTTACCGCAAACCCCTTAACCACTTCCCCACATGTGACCCCGCGCCAGGACCAAGTGCTTAAGTCCCGGCGCTTATCGCAATCGGAATCATCGGCGGGAGGGGAAAACCCTTTGTAACAACAAAACCCCCGATGCGATATGTTTTTAAACGATAAATCGGCCGGCCTGTTCCGCACCGTCGATCTTGGGTCCAGATCGACGGCTGTCCGCTAATCGCAACCCCCGCCCGATCGCCGATCACAAGCCCTTCTCCCGACGCCCGTCCAATCCCTGGTCGTTCGTTTGTTCCGCGATCCAATGGCTATCGCTAATCGCAAATGCCTCGCATCAATCGCAAGTGTTTTCACCCGTGTTCGATTGCGATCCTCCGATTCAATCCTGACCGTTGATCTGTCCCGCCGATCTAACGGCCAGCGCTTAATCGCACCTGCTCCTCCGATTGTTGTCCCCACCGTTGATCTCCCTGCCAGATCGGACGGCTAGCGCTCAATCGGTTTCCCCCTTCCGATCGCAATCGCAAGTCTTCTCCGTGCCACTCCTATTGTGATGCTTCGATTTCATCCTGGCCGTCCATCCTCCCGCAGATCCGACGGTCATCGCAACTCCCGATCCCCCGATCGCACTGACCCTCCGATCTCATCCTGACCGTCCATTCTTCCCGATCAACGGTTCTCGTTTAATCGCACCTTCCTCCCGATCGCCGATCGCAAGTCCTTTTCTGTGCCCTCCGATTGCACCTGCACCGTTGATCTTCCCGCGATCCAATGGTCATCGTTCCATCGCTGATTCCCTCCGATTGTGTTCTCCACCGTCGATCTTCCCGTCAGATCAACGGCCAGCGCTCAATCGCAAGCCCCTCTCCGATCGCAATCGCAAACCATGTCTTCCGACCCCCGATTGCGATGATGCGATTGAATCGTGGCCGTCCGTTCCTCCCAGATCTGACGGTTCACGTTTATTCTCCCTCCGCCTCCGCTGGGTCCCACTCCACGCATCCGTTCGTTGTTTTTTGATGTTTTCCTGAGTAATTTGCCCGAACGCTGAACGTTGGGGTTTTACATTATGAGTCCGTTTCTCCGCTCCTCTCCGCTGTTTCCATTGATTCTTCATTCTTCCGCCACCTTTCCACCGCCTCCACTGCATTTCTCCACCACCACTGCCAGGTTCTTAACAGGTTTATTCATTGTGCGGATAGTACAGAGAGGCCATTTCAGCCAACCAGCGAAGCAGCAGAAACAGGGTTTAAAGGGGGGTTAATGACTATTGCTGATTTAATTAAGGTTAACCCCGCAGTCCAAAGGAAAGGCACTGTTTGAAGACAAATCAGTGCACCAGGAAGCCATTACTGCACTACCTAACAGCAGAGCACGTTTACTCTAGAAGTACACCCTCCTACAGCGTCTCCATGCTTCCTCGAGCCTATCAGCAGTAAATTGCACTGACAGAACTTCTCAGGGGACTGTCAAGCAGCATTAAAAAAGCATGGAGGGCCGTGCAGACTTCCATCCAGCTCATTTATTTCAGCATGGCTAGCACAGAGCTCCAGACATCCGAAGGACTTCACGAAACACCAGAGGTCAAAATATGACCTGACAGAGCCTCCAAACAGTCTACAGGGTACATACAGTGCTGCATTCTGCCATTAAGCAGTATGGGCGTGAACACTTCCGCCTCACTGTCTTAATGAGATTCATTTATTGTATATCCTACCTCTGTTGCTTCCTCTCCTCCTATAAAAATCCCTGAGAACGAATTGTAAAGGTTGTTGTTGCCTTGCTGGGCATATTGCTATTAGAGGGATTCATTCTGACTGTTAGAGCAGTTTTGGGAGAGAGTTGCAGAGTAGTTTGTATGTAATAGGCTGGGAGGAGAAGTCTGGACTGTAACAACCATTGAGCTTATTGTACATGACTGGTTTTGCATCTATTAATCAAAGCACATTTCACAGGATCCTGGTCTATTGCTATTGGTGATGTTTTCTTACTCTGTTCATTACATTTTCAGACTGTTTCATGTTCTTCTGGTAGGCATCAGAATAATGGTATAGGATTCACCCTTGTTAGGTGCCCTATGCTGTCTGCTCTCCCTACCTTTGTGTTTTCTACTTTATGTGTATCTAAGAGTAAATTCGTGGGGTTTAACCAGTGCAGCGGATGTTATTGCCTGCTGGCTGATGTATGAACTTGGGGGTTTGCCTCTTAGATGCTTCTTTGTGATCTTATCTCTGTTTTTCCTTGGAGTTGCTAAAGCAGACCTGGAGTTAAATGACCTCTGGTCCGATCTATAGGCTGCCCCTTTGTTCACCTTTGAGAGCTGCCTTAGAGTATGTCCAAGCAGGTCTGGAGTTAAATGACCTCTGACCTGATCTATAGACAGAAATTGGTTGCTTTCCTTCTTTCACTTTCCTCCTTAATGTTCCACCCCATCATCTATCTAAAAAGATCCTTTAGTGTAGATGACTTGCCCTTTGGAAGCCTTGGCTAGTGGATGCAAGTAATTTTCCTATCAGGACTCCATAGCCCAATGGATGGCACTGTCTTGGCCCATTCTCCTTGCTGAAACATCCTGCTGCTTTGTCCCTTTTCTCCCATTGCTTTCCCAGTCTATGATTTCATGACTCAACCCAGCAACCCTTCAACCAAATTATTTAAAACCCCTCTTTCTGTGCTTCATAACTAGCCTAATATCTCAATTCGAGCTTCAAAGATAAATCATTCTTTGTTTATTGGAGAGATCCCTCTCCGGGTCCAGGAGGGCTAGATCCTAGGGCCCCAAAGTGGTTCTGATGTTGTCTCATCTTTTGGTCTTGCCAATCTGGCCAAAACATGGGAACCCCAACAGCTGCCACCCGATTTTCATGCTGGGCTCTTCCCGGTTCGCTCGCCGCTACTAAGGGAATCCTTGTAAGTTTCTTTTCCTCCGCTTAATTATATGCTTAAACTGAGTGGGTGTTCTCGCCTGAGCTGAGGTCGCAAGTTGGAGCTAAATCCGCCCTACCCAATGGGAGGACAAGAGAGAGAAAAGCAAGTTCCAGGGATGCCACACAGAGCCCGCATCGGCTAACGCCGACTGCCCAACCAAGGGGACAAGATCACCGCTTGCCAACGCACGCCACGAAACATCGCCTGCCACATTTCAGCCAACCGCACCGCATTGGGCACGGACGACCACCTCCGCTGCTCCCTACCATATTGCAAGGAGCGCGTTTGATTAGGATGCGACGCCCAGACATACGTGCCCTCGACCGAAGCCTCGGGCGCAAATTGCGTTCAAAAACTCGATGATTCACGGGATTCTGCAATTCACACTAAGTATCGCATTTCGCTACGTTCTTCATCGTAACAAGAGCCGAGATATTCGTTGCCGAGAGTCGTTTCCGTGTGTTACCAAAATATCGCACCCCCACGAGAAATGGTTAAAAGCCAACCCAACGTACAATGCGTCGCAACAAGCCCCCTTCCCCCTCGAGACAACCGCACTCCATAACACCCACTCACCAAAGGGAAGGGGCTCGAACAAGCAAGAAGAGCTGCTTTCCAAACCACATGCCTTTCAAAAAGGGTAGAATTGTAAAGAACGATGACCGAGAAGGACCAGGGTGGCCACCCTGAAAACTCGCACTTCTTTTCGTCCTTCACGAACATCAAGCCCACTACAACTCCCCCTTTTTTCTACGTAAAGACGGGGGTCGGAACGACGAAAGCAAGAAAAACACATGAAAGAAAGAGAAACAAAATTGTCCACCCACTCGAAGGAGGAGGCCCAAACAGATAACAAACACTTCGCGAGCCCCGCGCCCTCGCAAAAGGGGCGGAATCGCAAGGAACGACAATCGGGAAGGACTAGGGTGGCCAACCCAGGAGCTCGCGCTGCCTTTCATCCTTCGCGAATGCCAATCCTCAACGATTCACCCTTTTCTCCGTAAAGCTAGGGGCCGAAAGGAGGAAGAGAAAAAAGCAACCCAAAAAGAGAAAAGAAAAAGAGAACCAAAACATGGCCGAGGCTCAAACACAAAACAGGCTTTCAAGGCCCCGTGCCCTCGCAAAAAGGCGGGAACTGCACAGATCGACGACCGAGAAGGACTAGGGCGGCCACCCCAGCAGGAACTCGCACTGCTTTTTCATCCTTCCGAAAACGTCAAAATCCATGGAAATCCCACCTTTTCTCCGTAAAGCTAGGGGGAACAAAACGAATCACAAGGGGAGGCTCAAACACAGTACAAGATTTTCCAAGCCCTGTGCCTTGGCAAAAAAGGGGGGAACTACAAGGAACGACGACCGAGAAGGACTAGGGTGGCGAACCCGGGAGTTTGCACTGCTTTTCATCCTTCTCCGACACCGACCCACAACAATTCTCGCTTTTCTCCATAAAGATGGGGACCGGAAGGGAAGAAAATGACGACAGGAAAGAAAGAAAAACCAAGCATTACCCCACCATAACACTCGCGACAAAAATCCAATTTGAGAGAAAGGGGGCCAAATTTCAAGCAACGCTAGCTAGAAAAACAGAGGGCCAACGTCGCGCGAGGGGACGTTGGCTTAACCAAAAAGAAGGAAAACAAGGCACCCAATCAAAAGCATCCCACGTTTTCGCACCCTTCTACATACTACATTGCGACACAACATCCTTTCTATC
>JAXQQM020063429.1:162500-175000 GCA_034641835.2 Pinus albicaulis
CACCAAAAGGGGAGGAGGTGAACAATATAGCGAGGAGCCGATTTCACGAAGCCAACGAGACAAAAGCCCACCTCTCCAACCCACCAAAAAGGGACGAGGTGAACAATATAGCTAAGAGCCAACATCGACGGAGCCAACGAGCGAGCAAGGGGCATGAGAGCGACATAGGCGACCGGCCAGTTGTCTCAAGGAGCCACACACAAGGACCTCATCCAACTCTGAGAACACAGAGCGAAAGGGTAACTCTTTTCACATATGCCTCCCAGGATGAGCATGGCCAACATTACCACTCATGTGCTACCGAGTGGGGATGGAGGGAATATGAATGTCGACCACCCTACAAATGACCCAAGGCCACTCTTCAGGAACACCCGAACAAGCAACTCAATTTACCAACCCACCTTTCACACGAAAATCCAACCCCTCCCCCCACCAAAAGGGGAGGAGGTGAACAATATAGCGAGGAGCCGATTTCATGAAGCCAACGAGACAAAAGCCCACCTCTCCAACCCACCAAAAAGGGAGGAGGTGTACAATATAGCGAAGAGCCAACATCGACGGAGCCAACGAGTGAGCAAGGGGCACGAGAGAGACATAGGCGACCGGCCAGTTGTCTCAAGGAGCCACACACAGCGACCTCATCCAACTCTGACAACACAAAGTGAAAGGGTAACTCTTTTCACATATGCCTCCTAGGACGAGCATGGCCAACATTACCGCTCATGCGCTACCGAGTAGGGATGGAGAGAATATGAGAGTCGATGACCCTACAAATGACCCAAGGCCACTCTTCAGGCACACCCGAACAAGCAAATCAATTTACCAACCCACCTTTCACACGAAAATCCAACCCCTCCCCCCACCAAAAGGGGAGGAGGTGAACAATATAGCGAGGAGCCGATTTCACGAACCCAACGAGACAAAAGCACACCTCTCCAACCCACCAAAAAGGGAGGAGGTGAACAATATAGCGAAGATCCAACATCGACGGAGCCAACGAGTGAGAAAGGGGCACGAGAGCGACATAGGCGACCGGCCAGTTGTCTCAAGGAGCCACACACAGCGAGCTCATCCAACTCTGAGAACACAGAGCAGAAGGGTAACTCTTTTCACATATGCCTCCCAGGACGAGCATGACCAACATTACCGCTCATGCGCTACCAAGTGGGGATGGAGAGAAGATGAGAGTCGACGACGCTACAAATGACCCAAGGCCACTCTTCAGGAACACCCAAACAAACAACTCAATTACCAACCCACCTTTCACACGAAAATCCAACCCCTCCCCCCACCAAAAGGGGAGGAGGTGAAAAATATAGTGAGGAGCCGATTTCACGAAGCCAACGAGACAAAAGCACACCTCTCCAACCCACCAAAAAGGGAGGAGGTGAGCAATATAGAGAAGAGCCAACATCGACGAAGCCAACGAGCGAGCAAGGGGCACGAGAGCGACATAGGCGACCGGCCAGTTGTCTCAAGGAGCCACACAGAGCGACCTCGTCCAACTCTGAGAACACAGAGCGGAAGGGTAACTCTTTTCACATATGCCTCCCAGAACAAGCATGGCCAACATTACCGCTCATGCGCTACCGAGTGGGGATGGAGAGAAGACGAGAGTCGACGACCCTACAAATGACCCAAGGCCACTCTTCAGGCACACCCGAACAAGCAACTCACTTACCAACCCACCTTTCACACGAAAATCCAACCCCTCCCCCCACCAAAAGGGGAGGAGGTGAACAATATAGCGAGGAGCCGATTTCACGAAAGCCAACGAGACAAAAGCCCACCTCTCCAACCCACCAAAAAGGGAGGAGTTGAACAATATAGCGAAGAGCCAACATCGACGGAGCCAACGAGCGAGCAAGGGGCACGAGAGCGACATAGGCGACCGGCCAGTTGTCTCAGGGAGCCACACACAGTGACCTCATCCAACTCTGAGAACACAGAGCGGAAGGGTAACTCTTTTCACATATGCCTCCCAGGACGAGCATGGCCAACATTACCGCTCATGCCCTACCGAGTGGGGATGGAGAGAAGATGAGAGTCGACGATCCTACAAATGACCCTAGGCCACTCTTCAGGCACACCCGAACAAACAACTCAGTTACCAACCCACCTTTCACACGAAAATCCAACCCCTCCCCCCACAAGCAAGCAAAAAGGGAGGAGAAGAACAATATAGAGAAGAGCCGACATCGACGGAGCGAACGAGCGACATAGCAAAACGCTGATTTCAACAAAGCAAACGTGCGACCAAGGGGCAGGAAAGAGAGTTACCGGAGAGCCGATTTCAACAATGCCAACAGGCGGCCAATCATCTCAAAGAGCCACACACAACAACCCCATCCAAATGCTAGAAAACATAGGGGATGGGAGAGATTGTTCAAACATGCCTCCAAGGACGAGCATGGCCAACATTACCGCTCATATGCTACCGAGTGGTGATGGAGAGAAGAAAGTCGACGACCCTACAAATGACCCAAGGCCATTCTTCAGGCACAACCGAGCAAAACAACTCAATTACCAACCCACCTTTCACACGAAAAGCAAATCTGATAAGCGCACCCTCGGACAAAACAGGGCGACCCAAACACCCCCGTCCGTGCGCCCTCACCCGGGGCGACACGGAGCGCCCCCCCGTACGAACGCACATGGGAGCAAACAGCAAACGGGCCGCGCCGGACGTGCACAAGGCACCCGGGCGGTCACAACTTAGAAAATATGGCACGGGCGCCCTCGGGCCAAACGACCTAACCCGAACGGGAGACCTCACCTGGCACGACCAACGACCTGACCCGAACGAACGCCCTCACCCGGGGCGACATGGCGCACCCACCCGAACGTACGCACATGGGAGCAAACGGAAAACGGGCCGCCCGGACGTGCACAAGGCACCCGGGTGGTCACAACTTAGCAAATCTGACACGGGCGCCCTCGGGGCAAACGACCCGACCCGAACGGACGCCCTCACCCGGCACGCCCACCCGAACGAACGCCATCACCCGGCGCGACACGGCACGCCCGACCCGAACGGGCGCACATGGGAGCAAACGGCAAACAGACCGCCCGGTCGTGCACAAGGCACCCGGGCGGTCACAACTTAGCAAATCTGACACGGGCGCACTCGGCCCAAACGACCCGACCCGAACAGACGCCCTCACCCGGCACGACACGGCACGCCCACCCAAACGGACGCACATGGGAGCAAACGTCAAATGGGCCGCCCGGACGTGCACAAGGCACCCGGGCGGTCATAACTTAGCAAATCTGACACGGGCGCCCTCGAGCCAAACGACCCCACCCGAACGGACACCCTCACCTGGCACGCCCACCCGAACGGACGCCCTCACCCAGCACGACACGGAGCGCCCACCCGAACGGACGCACATGGGAGCAAACGGCAAACGGGCCGCCCGGACGTGCACAAAGGACCCGGGCGGTCACAACTTAGCAAATCTGACACGGGCGCCCTCGGGCCAAACGACCCGCTCCGAACGGACGCCCTCACCTGGCACGACAAGGCGCGCACGACCAAACGGACGCACATGGGAGCAAACGGTAAACGGGCCGCCCGGACGTGCACAAGGCACCCGGGCGGTCACAACTTAGCAAATCTGACACGGGCGCCCTCGGGCAAAACCACCCGACTCGAACGAACGACCTCACCCGACACGACCAAACGACCCGACCCGAACGGACGCCCTCGCCCGGCACGACACGACGCGCCCACCTGAACGGTCACACATGGGAGCAAATGGCAAACGGGCCGCCCGGACGTGCACAAGGCACCCAGGCGGTCACAACTTAGTAAATCTGACACGGGCGCCCTCGGGCCAAACCACCCGACCCGAACGGACGCCCTCACCCGGCACGCCCACCCGAACGCACGCCCTCACCCGGCGCGACACGGCACGCCCGACCAAACGGACGCAGATGGGAGCAAACGGCAAACGGGCCGCCCGGACGTGCACAAGGCACCCGGGCGGTCACAACTTAGCAAATCTGACACGGGCACCCTCGGGCCAGCGCGAGGCCCAGGCCGAACGGACGCCCTCGCACGGCACGCCCACCCGAACGGACGCCGTCGTGCCGCACGACCAAACGACCCGACCCGAACGGACGCCCTCACCCGGCACGCCCACCCGAACGACCCGACCCGAACGGACGCCCTCACCCGGCACGCCCACCCGAACGCACGCCCTCACCCGGCGCGACACGGCACGCCCGACCAAACGGACGCACATGGGAGCAAACGGAAAACGGGCCGCCCGGACGTGCACAAGGCACCCGGGTGGTCACAACTTAGCAAATCTAACATGGGCGCCCTCGGGCCAAACGACCCGACCCGGCCCGAACGGATGCCCTCGCCTGGCACGCCCACCCGAACGGACGCCATCGTGCCGCACGACCAAACGACCCGGCCCAAACGGACGCCCTCACCCAGCACGACCGCACGACCCGACCCGAACGGAAGCCCTCACCTGGCACGCCCACCCGAACGCACACCCTCACCCGGCGCGACACGGCACGCCCAACCAAACGGACGCACATGGGAGCAAACGGTAAATGGGCCGCCCGGACGTGCACAAGGCACCCAGGCGGTCACAACTTAGCAAATCTGACACGGGCGCCCTCGGGCCAAACGACCCGAACCGACCCAAACGGACGCCCTCGCCCGGCACGCCCACCCGAACGGACGCCATCGTGCCGCACGACCAAACGACCCGAACCGAACGGACGCCCTCACCCGGCACGACCGAACGACCCGACCCGAACGGACGCCCTCACCCGGCACGACCGAACGACCCGACCCGAACGGACGCCCTCGCCCGGCACGCCCACCCGAACGGACGCCATCATGCCGCACGACCAAACGACCTGACCCGAACGGACGCCCTCACCCAGCACGACCGAACGACCCGACCCGAACGGACGCCCTCACCCGGCACGACCGAACGACCCGACCCGAACAGACGCACATGGGAGCAAACGGCAAATGGGCCGCCCGGACGTGCACAAGGCACCCGGGCGGTCACGACTTAGCAAATCTAACACGGGCGCCCTCGGGCCAAACGACTCGACCCGACCCGAACGGACGCCCTCACCCGGCACGACCGAACGACCCGACCCGAACGGACGCCCTCACCCGGCACGGCCGAACCCGAACGGACGCCCTCACCCGGCACGACCGAACGACCCGACCCGAACGGACGCACATGGGAGCGAACGGCAAACGGGCCGCCCGGACGTGCACAAGGCACCCCGGCGGTCACGACTTAGCAAATCTAACACGGGCGCCCTCGGGCCAAACAACCCGACCTGACCCGAACGGACACCCTCACCCGGCACGACCCGACCCGAACGAACGCCCTCACCCTGCACGACCGAACGACCCAACCCGAACGGACGCCCTCACCCGACGCGCCCGACCAAACGGACGCACATGGGAGCAAACGGCAAACGGGCTGCCTGGACGTGCACAAGGCACTCGGGCGGTCACAACTTAGCAAATCTGACATGGGCGCCCTCGGGCCAAACGACCTGACCCGACCCGAACGGACGCCCTCACCCGGCACGACCGAACGACTCGACCCGACCCGAACGGACGCCCTCACCGGCATGACACGGCGCCCTCACCCGGCAGGCCGAACGGACGCCCTCACCGGCACGCCCAGGCCGACCGAACGCGGACGCCCTCACGGCACGCCCACAGGCCAGGCATTCGAACTTCTTCCCTCACCGAACGCCGACGATGCGATTCACCATATAACGGCATGCCCACCCGACCCGACCCGGAACGGACGCCCTCACCAGCCACGCCAGACCCGGCCGAGAACGGACGCACTACGGCATGCCCACCCGGCCGACCCGGACGCGGACGCCCTCACCGGCACGCCCACCCAGGCCGGCCCAGAAAGCGGACGCCCTCGGGCCAAACGACCCAACCCGACCCGAACGGACGCCCTCGGGCCAAACGACCCGACCCGACCCGAACGGACGCCCTCACCCGGCACGACCAAACGACCCGGCCCGAACGGACGGCCTTGGGCCAAACGACCCGACCTGACCCGAACGGACGCCCTCACCCGCCACGACCAAACGACCCGACCCGAACGGACACCCTCACCCGGTACGACCAAACGACCCGACCAAACGGATGCACATGGGAGAAAACGGCAAACGGGCCGCCCGGACATGCACAAGGCACCCGGGCGGTCACAACTTAGCAAATCTGACACGGGCGCCCTCCGACCAAACGGCCCGACCCGAACAGACGCCCTCACCCGGTGCCCACACGGCCCGCCTGACCGAACGGACGCACATGGGAGCAAACGGCAAACGGGTCACTGGGACGTGCACAAGGCACTCGGGCGGTCACAACTGAGCAAATCTGATACGGCCGCCCTCGGCCCAAACGACCCGACCCGACCCGAACGCCTTTGGCTGGGCGAGTCGGGTGACCCACGACTGGGCGCCTCTACACGAACTGCATCTCTACACGAACTGCACCTCTACAGTGAGGAAGCCATTCCGGGAGCGTCCGTAGTCGGAATTGAGTGTCGTAAATTGCAGAATGTGCGTATTGACGGGCCGCATCTAACCGTACAGTTGGGAAGTGGATTGGACACACAGGGAGCTCGAGGGACGGTCGAAACTGATTTGTAGTGCCGATTTGAGTGACCCGGCAGCACTTGGGAAGTTTTGTGCAGGATATTCCCAAGGTGAATTCTGATGATTGTAAATGATTGCTGTAGGCCAGTTTGATGGTTGACAAGCCTTAGAGCTTGGTCAAAAGGCTAACTTGCCTCTCCAAGGAGCAGAGGTGGCTTTTGCTGGATTGGAACTTATTATTTCATATTTATCATTATTAACAGGGAATTGCCCCTCCCTTGTATGTATGAGCATACTTGTGGATTGATAATGATGTTTATGTTTATTTCCGCATATCGAGAGAACCTTTGGTTAATAACTAACAAGTGTTGCTAGAGGCGTAGTCTATATACTTGAGTATTTGGAAAAAGAAAAAAGTACGGTAGTGCCGCACCCGTCTATAGCGTGGTTGAAAGACACCGAAGGTATAGGGGTGTGACAACTAGGCACACGGGCGGTCACAACTTAGCATTTTCGATACGGCCTCCCTCACACGACCCGACCCGAACGCGTTTCCTTGGGCGCCCTCGCACGGCACGACCTGACCCGCCCTAACGAAGGCACAAAGGAGCAAACGGCAATCGAGTCGCACGAACGTGGACAAGGCACAAGGGCGGTCACAACTTAGCATTTTTTATATCGCCTCCCTCACACGACCCGACCCGAACACGTTTCCTTGGGCGCCCTCACATGGCACGACCCGACCCGCCCGAACGAAGGCACAAGGGAGAAAACGGAAAACGGGTCGCACGAACGTGCACAAGGCACACGAGAAGTCACAACTTAGCATTTTTTATACGACCCCCCTCGCACCGCACGACCCGACCCGACCCGCCCGAACGAAGGCACAAGGGAGAAAATCGGAAACTGGCCGCGCGAATGTGCACAAGGCACGCGGGCGGTCACAACTTAGCATTTTTTATAAGGTCGTTCTCACACGGCCCGACCCGAACGCGTTTCCTTGGGCGCCCTGACGCGACCCGACCCGACCGAACGCGTTTCCCTGCTCGAAGGTATGCATCCCATAGTGCATCAAAATCAAGACCAGTCTCGATCTCAGTTCCTCAGTGAACCAGATACTGCAAGATCATTGTAGTATGAAGCCTCCGATGAATGAAACTCCACCATGAACTCCCACGCATCATCCTATCCAAAGCGTTGGCAAGCATACTTGTATTGCCCGCGAGTGCCACCACAAGTTGTTCTCACCCTGCAAGTCATATGAATGTGCTCGTAGGCTGCTCATCCAACCAATGTCTTGTTGCTAAAAGTGAACAACGTCCATCAGCCCATCTATAAAAGATCTCCATGTAGCACCAACAATCGATCATGCTCAGCATATTCCTTCTTGACACTCCTCCATGATGCTCATAAGTGGGCACCCAGTAAGTGCACTTGCATAATGTCTCCACATAATGTCCTGCCATGCCCTCGTGTCAATGTACATGACTTTGGTTGCCCACGTGTCCATCAAGAGTAGACTCGCCTCAACCCTAGTCACCATCATGTGTATAGTGTACAAGTTAAGTGCCCTCGGTCACTTCTACCATCATCATCATGGGTACTTCCTCCAAGGCTTCTCCCCCGCTAAAGGTGCGCCAAGAGTTCCTTCTTGGTTGTAAGCCATGAAGAAGTCTACCCAGACAATGTGCCCTACCACCAAGGCAGTCCATGAGTCATGCCGGGCACCTAGCCAGTTTCCATGTGGCTAAGCATGACTCGTATCTATCACAGAGATCATCAAGTTCCACCCTTGTCACGGGAATTTGAACCTACTAGAGCGACGTCACAAATTTCCCTATCAAGGCCTACAACAAGAAATGCTCCCCTCGCTTCTCCAATGTACAAGGTTCCATCATAGTCATCCGAGGAAAGGTCCTCCATGGTATTGGAAAAGAAGTATTCTTCTTTCCCATCCCTGCATATGGTCCATCTCCCAGATGCTCAATTGAAACACGAGCCATGTCTTCATGAAGAATCTCCAAGCGAGTGTCCTCCGTCCTCATCAATGTCTGCAATGCTTCCGATCCTGGTACCGCCTGCTCATAAATTTCCTCCTCGATCATTGTCACTTCTGCAAACTTTTCATGTGGTTCATCCCCCAATGCCTGCAATGTGCTTGGTCCAGGTTCAACTTGTTCCACGAGTTCTTCCTCGATCATATCCGCATCCTCAACATCCTCCCCAGAATCATCCATCACAGATGCTTGCGATGTGCTTGGCCCTGGTCCAACCTGTTCATCAAGTTCGTCCTCGACTTCTACCACATCTGCAACATCCTTGTGAGAATCGTCCACCATCAATGCTTGTAATGTGCTTGGTCTTGGTCCAACTTGTTCATCAGCTTCTTCCTTCACTTCAATCACATCTACAACTTCCTTTGGTTTGGCCACAGTGGGCTTCCTGCCACCATGCTTCATCTTTCCAAGGTCTCTAAGCTTGAGAAGCTTATCAATTAACTTCCTTCGCTCTTCTTCCACCTTGTCCATTTCTGCTCGGAGAATTCTCACTTTCTTCATAAGTCGAAACATTTCATCTTTTCTCATGCCGGATGTCCTCCTCTTGCACAATGTATCAATGGTCCGACTCGCCTCATCAAACTCCTTTTCCACTTCCTTCGACTTCTCTTTAATTTCTTTGAAGTTCATTTCCAATGAATCAAACTCATCCATCAAGCTTCAATACCACCTGCAACGCTGCAACGGTATCCCTGCTCAATAATAATAATAAAAAAAGCCACAAAAATGTAGCTCTGATACCAACTGTCACGCCCTTATACCTGTGGTAGTCTCCCAACCGCTCTATAGACGGGTGCGTCACTACCTTATTTTTCTCTTTTAAAATACTCAATAAGTAGACTACGCCTAACTCAACACTTGTTTAATTAATCTTCCAAAGTGCTCATGTGCGGAAATAAAACAGCAATAAACATCAATATCAAACCACATGAATGGCCATACATTCAAGGGAGGGCCGAATCGTGTTAATGAGTCTGCTCATTATTATGCTTCAATAAATATGTACAATCTACAATAACTATACAACCAAGCCTCCATAAACCATTTATGCTTCTTGCCAAATGTGCTTGTACCTGGGTCTAGCCTTAACAGCTTCCCAACAGTGCAAAAAATCCAAAGGAACCCCAAAATTCCCTTTCAGAACATGTTTCTGAAGTCTGCGCGAATTATGGTTCGAGTGGGTCACTCGGGTCACAGACGCCCTCGGCACCCTGAACGCGTTTCCGCACGCGGGTCACCGGGGTCACGGTCTGCACGCGTTCGACCCGACCCTGCTGGACGAACTCCGCGCCTTCAAACACTGTTCCGCGCGTCCGGAAGGCGGGCGCGCTGCATGAACCTGACTCGACCTTAACGCGCCCGCCCTGAACACTGTTCTCCACGCGTCCTGCGGAAGGAACCCGACTCGACCATGCACTAAACACTGCACCGCACGCGCCCTGCGGAAGGAACCCGACTCGACCTGCGGGTGAACGCCGAACGAGTTTTTACCCGACTCGACCCAGACTCCGTTTCCCTGCTGCGACTTCGCCCTCCACCCTCGACCTTCGCTCTGGCTCGAGCATTAGCTTGCCAATGGTGGAATCAACAAGATGTTGATGTCCTTCTTTCTTTCCTTTATCGTCCATTGCACATCCTCCTTTCGTATGTGCCTTTGCCCACACATTGCTTCCATGGGTGGGGCTTGACCCATATAAGGCCGACCCAGTAAACGCCCATAAAGCCTTGGTTACGACGTGGCATTTCCTCCTTAACGTCGGCTTTCCACCACGACCGGCCTATAAAACCTCTAAGCCAACACACGGCCATTTTTGGACGCGTTTATGCACGTCGCTCCTAAACGTCGCACGGTCACCATGATAACGTTGCATAGTAGTCGAACGATGTTTTCGTCCGTCGGCGCGCCCGTCTAACCTTCCGTCGTGGTTTTCGTCATTCGTCGCATGTCCACCGAACGCTTCCAACGCCTTCCGTCGTCGTCCTTGGCTCGTGGGTCTTACAGGGGCGGTTTCTGTCGCGGCGGGCGTATAATTGGACGGTGTCCATTGAGCAGGGACATGGAAACCTTACATTTCGCACAGTTGGGCGATTGTCGTCACGGCGGGGCGAGGAAACCTATCACGCCCCTAGACCTTCGGTGGCCTTTCAACCGTGCTATAGACGGGGTGCGGCACTACCGTACTTCTCCTTTTCGTAATACTCAAGTATGTAGACTACGCCTTTAGCAACACTTGTTAAATTAGTTAATCAAATGTTCTTTCAATGTGCGGAAAACATGAACATCATCATCAAATCCACAGTGTACGCCCATACATACAAGGGAGGGGCAACTCCCAGTTAATAATGGGTCTGCCCGATAATATGTTTCATAAATACGAAATAGAGTATAAATGTTCCAATCCAGCAAAAGACCCCCTTTGATCTTTGGCAAGGCAAGTCACTTTTTTTCCAAGCTTACAATGCTTGACAATCATTAACTATCCTACAACAATCGTTTACAGCACTAGAATTCACCTCGGGAATATCCTGCATAAAACTGCCCAAGTGGTGCCGTGTCACTCGGGTCGGAACTACAAATGATTTCATACCTCTCCGCGAGCTCTCCGTCTGTCCAATCCGCTCCCCCAGCTATGTGGTTAGCTCCATCCCATCAAAACGCACCTGCTTCAACTTTCGGCACTCAATTTCGACTCACGATGCCTTCATAACGACCTCTGAACTGAAGCTCGGATCGTGCGGACGCCCTTCCCGACCCGATCTTGCACTGCGGACGCCCTGCGGAGAAGTTCCGCACGCCCTGCACGTATATCGCACGACTTGACCCACGCGCTGCCCGACTCGACCCGCCCTGCGATGCGGATGCCCTGCGGATGAATTCCGCACGCCCTGCACGTCAACAACCTGGCTCGAACCGCGCTCGCCCTGCGTTCACCACCGCCGTGTTTCCTTCACCAACGAGTTGTTGGCTTAGCTCGTGGTGCTCCAATGCGCTTGCGCTCAGATGCTTGCTTGATCGTTGGTTGGATGACTTCTTCATCATCCGCACGCGGTATTAATACGCGTATCATGTGCGTGTCGTGGGTCACTCTGTCGACCCGAGACGACCCCCATCGTTCAGCTGTCCGCCCACTCGTGTAGCGTCGGCCGCTCAACTCGTGCATCGGGTCTATGACTTCGGTTACGCTGTGACGTTTCGCCTGTAACATCGCTTTTTCCAATGCCACCGCTGGATATGTGTGACGCGCCCGTGCCGCTCGCCGCCACACACCCACGCCCCGTGCAGTTACTTTGCGGCGGCTCGCCCGTAACGTCGCACGACGCCCGAACGCCCGACGGGCGCGCCCGTTACCACGAACGCGCCTCGTGAAGTTTTGGGGCCTTACAAAACCCAACCTTCCCCGCATTTGGACGGCTTCCGCCGTGACGAGGCGTGGAAACCCCAAGTTCCGGAGACGGACCAGGGGAGCGGTTTCCGTCGCGCCGCGAAATGGGAGCCCCAAGTTCGCCAGGCTTCGGCGGTTCTTCGCCGTGCCGCGCGACGGAAACCACGAGTTCCGTAAACTTGGGCCATTACGGTCGTGCCGCGACATGGAAACCCAAGTTCCCCTCACCAGGGTCGTGGTTTTCGTCGGGGCGGGAGATGGAAACCGCAAGGTTCCCAGAACTAGGCGGTTTCCCTCGTGCCACGAAACAGAAGCCCCAAAGTTCCGCAGGCTTGGGCGGTTCTCCATCGTGCCGCGACATGGAAACCCGAGCTCCCCGCACCGAGGCCACGGTTTCTGTCGTGGCGGGACGTGGAAATCCCCGAGTTTCCCGGAATTGGGTGGT
>JAXQQM020063429.1:185000-202500 GCA_034641835.2 Pinus albicaulis
CCTCGATCATTTGATCGCCTGCGGCACCCTCGATGCAAAAGGACAGAAATAAAAAAAGAACGACCATTCCTGCAACCTCCCTTAAAAATTCCCCCCTCCAACCCTCCCCCCACCCCACACCGAGACCACCTAGGAGTCCACTTGGACAGCAGCAACGGTGGACCTCGATCGCTTGATCGCCTGGGGCAACCTCGATGCGAAGGCAAAGGAACAAAATGAATGCATATCAAGAGGCTCGCTACAAAAGGCATGAACATATCCGAACAAGAGGAGGGATCAGGCAGCCCCGCACCCCACACACCCTGCTGCATACAAGCAACCTGGGAGATTTCCCCACCGACTTACCAACTGGACAATGAAAACTTCTCACCTGCAGCCACCTCCACACAGAGGAGGGAGGTCGAAGCGTTCCACCTTGAAGTCCTCCTTCCAGATATAGCCCCCGCCATCAACGTAGCAAGCCTCATCCCCGTTGGACCACAATCGCATGAGCGATCAACAAAACAAGAATTTCCCATCACTTTGTGTCTCAACATTCCAAGCCGCATAATCCTACGATGCACGCAAGATGCAAGGAAAAAGCTGACCACTCGAGCAAACAAATGGGCCACCACATCTATCAAGACCTCAAAGCCAATGCAGGGACAAACAACGTGCACTCTGAAAGGAATTCCAAACCTCAATTTTACAACAAGGAGAACCTCGCTCCTCACATCGCCCAATGGAAAAAGCAAGCAAGAGGGGCAGCTTACAGCCAAAACCCCTCCGCATTCCTCTTAAACGTATGCATCTCAACCCACAGTGCTGACATAGAAAGAGTACAAGCACAACAAACCGGCACCGTAAAGAGCCAAACAATGAAGAGGATAGTCGTCTCAAGGAGCCACACACAAAAACCCATCCAATTCCGAGAACACGGAGCGAAGGGGGAATTGCTCACATATGCCTCCAAGGATGAGCATGGCCAACATTACCGCTCATGTGCTACCGAGTGGGGATGGAGAGAATATGAATGTCGACCACCCTACAAATGACCCAAGGCCATTCTTCAGGCACACCCGAACAAGAAACTCAATTACCAACCCACCTTTCACACGAAAATCCAACCCCTCCCCCCACCAAAAGGGGAGGAGGTGAACAATATAGCGAGGAGCTGATTTCACGAAGCCAACGAGACAAAAGCCCACCTCTCCAACCCACCAAAAAGAGAGGAGGTGAACAATATAGCGAAGAGCCAACATCGACGGAGCCAACGAGCGAGCAAGGGGCACGAGAGCGACATAGGCGACCGGCCAGTTGTCTCAAGGAGCCACACACAGCGACCTCATCCAACTCTGAGAACACAAAGCGAAAGGGTAACTCTTTTCACATATGCCTCCCAGGACAAGCATGGCCAACATTACCGCTCATGTGCTACCGAGTGGGGATGGAGAGAATATGAATGTCGACCACCCTACAAATGACCCAAGGCCATTCTTCAAGCACACCCGAACAAGAAACTCAATTTACCAACCCACCTTTCACACGAAAATCCAACCCCTCCCCCCACCAAAAGGGGAGGAGGTGAACAATATAGCGAAGAGCCGATTTCACGAAGCCAACGAGACAAAAGCACACCTCTCCAACCCACCAAAAAGGGAGGAGGTGAACAATATAGCGAAGAGCCAACATCGACGGAGCCAACGAGCGAGCAAGGGGCACGAGAGCGACATAGGCGACCGGCCAATTGTCTCAAGGAGCCACACAGAGCGACCTCATCCAACTTTGAGAACACAGAGCGGAAGGGTAACTCTTTTCACATATGCCTCCCAGGACAAGCATGGCCAACATTACCGCTCATGCGCTACCGAGTGGGGATGGAGAGAAGCCGAGAGTCGACGACCCTACAAATGATCCAAGGCCACTCTTCAGGCACACCCGAACAAGCAACTCAGTTACCAACCCACCTTTCACACGAAAATCCAACCCCTCCCCCCACCAAAAGGGGAGGAGGTGAACAATATATCGAGGAGCCGATTTCACGAAGCGAATGAGACAAAAGCCCACCTCTCCAACCCACCAAAAAGGGAGGAGGTGAACAATATAGCGAAGAGCCAACATCGACGGAGCCAACGAGCGAGCAAGGGGCATGAGAGTGACATAGGCGACCGGCCAGTTGTCTCAAGGAGCCACACACAGCGACCTCATCCAACTCTGAGAACACAGAGCGGAAGGGTAACTCTTTTCACATATGCCTCCCAGGACGAGCATGACCAACATTACCGCTCATGCGCTACCGAGTGGGGATGGAGAGAATATGAGAGTCGACGACCCTACAAATGACCCAAGGCCACTCTTCAGGCACACCCGAACAAACAACTCAATTACCCACCCACCTTTCACACAAAAATCCAACCCCTCCCCCCACCAAAAGGGGAGGAGGTGAACAATATAGCGAGGAGCCGATTTCACGAAGCCAACGAGACAAAAGCACACCTCTCCAACCCACCAAAAAGGGAGGAGGTGAGCAATATAGCGAAGAGCAAACATCGACGAAGCCAACGAGCGAGCAAGGGGCACGAGAGCAACATAGGCGACCGGCCAGTTGTCTCAAGGAGCCACACACAGCGACCACATCCAACTCTGAGAACACAGAGCGGAAGGGTAACTCTTTTCACATATGCCTCCCAGGACGAGCATGGCCAACATTACCGCTCATGCAATACCGAGTGGGGATGGAGAGAAGATGAGAGTCGACGACCCTACAAATGACCCAAGGCCACTCTTCAGGCACACCCGAACAAAAAACTCAGTTACCAACCCACCTTTCACACGAAAATCCAACCCCTCCCCCCACCAAAAGGGGAGGAGGTGAACAATATAGCGAGGAGCCGATTTCCCGAAAGCCAACGAGACAAAAGCCCACCTCTCCAACCCACCAAAAAGGGAGGAGTTGAACAATATAGCGAAGAGCCAACATCGACGGAGCCAACGAGCGAGCAAGGGGCACGAGAGCGACATAGGCGACCGGCCAGTTGTCTCAAGGAGCCACACCGAGCGACCTCGTCCAACTCTGAGAACACAGAGCGGAAGGGTAACTCTTTTCACATATGCCTCCCAGGACAAGCATGGCCAACATTACAGATAGTGCTCACAGAGGTAAGGATGGAGAGAGGTGAAGTCGACGACCCTACAAATGACCCAAGGCCACTCTTCAGGCACACCCGAACAAACAACTCAATTACCAACCCACCTTTCACACGAAAATCCAACCCCTCCCCCCACCAAAAGGGGAGGATCTGAACAATATAGCGAGGAGCCGATTTCATGAAGCCAACGAGAAAAAATCACACCTCTCCAACCCACCAAAAAGGGAGGAGGTGAGCAATATAGCGAAGAGCCAACATCGACGGAGCCAACGAGCGAGCAAGGGGCATGAGAGCGACATAGGTGACCGGCCAGTTGTCTCAGGGAGCCACACAGAGCGACCTCATCCAACTCTGAGAACACAGAGCGGAAGGGTAACTCTTTTCACATATGCCTCCCAGGACGAGCATGGCCAACATTACCGCTCAAGCGCTACCGAGTGGGGATGGAGAGAAGATGAGAGTCGACGACCCTACAAATGACCCAAGGCCACTCTTCAGGCACACCCGAACAAACAACTCAGTTACCAACCCACCTGTCACACGAAAATCCAACCCCTCCCCCCACAAGCAAGCAAAAATGGAGGAGAAGAACAATATAGAGAAGAGCCGACATCGACGGAGCCAACGAGCGACATAGCAAAATGCTGATTTCAACAAAGCAAACGTGCGACCAAGGGGCACGAGAGAGAGTTACCGGAGAGCCGATTTCAACAACGCCAACAGGTGGCCAATCATCTCAAAGAGCCACACACAACAACCCCATCCAAATGCTAGAAAACATAGGGGACGGGAGAGATTGTTCAAACATGCCTCCAAGGACGAGCATGGCCAACATTATCGCTCATATGCTACCGAGTGGTGATGGAGAGAAGAAAGTCGACGACCCTGCAAATGACCCAAGGCCATTCTTCAGGCACAACCGAGCAAAACAACTCAATTACCAACCCACCTTTCACACGAAAAAAAATCTGATAAGCGCACCATCGGACAAAACAGGGCGACCCAAACGCCCCCGTCCGTGCGCCCTCACCCGGGGCGACACGGAGCGCCCCCCCGAACGAACGCACATGGGAGCAAACGGCAAACGGGCCGCGCCGGACGTGCACAAGGCACCCGGGCGGTCACAACTTAGCAAATATGGCACGGGCGCCCTCGGGCCAAACGACCCGACCCGAACGGACGACCTCACCCGGCACGACCAACGACCCGACCCGAACGAACGCCCTCACCCGGGGCGACACGGCGCGCCCACCCGAACGGACGCACATGGGAGCAAACGGCAAACGGGCCGCCCGGACGTGCACAAGGCACCCGGGCGGTCACAACTTAGCAAATCTGACACGGGCGCCCTTGGGCCAAATGACCCGACTCGAACGGACGCCCTCACCCGGCACGCCCACCCGAACGAACACCATCACCCGGCGCGACACGGCATGCCCGACCCGAACGGGCGCACATGGGAGCAAACAGCAAACGGACCGCCCGGTCGTGCACAAGGCACCCGGGCGGTCACAACTTAGCAAATCTGACACGGGCGCCCTCGGCCCAAACGACCCGACCCGAACGGACGCCCTCACCCGGCACGACACGGCACGCCCACCCGAACGGACGCACATGGGAGCAAACGGAAAACGGGCCGCCCGGACGTGCACAAGGCACCCGGGCGGTCACAACTTGGCAAATCTGACACGGGCACCCTCGGGCCAAACGACCCCACCCGAACGGAAGACCTCACCAGGCACGCCCACCCGAACGGATGCCCTCACCCGGCACGACACGGCGCGCCCACCCAAACGGACGCACATGGGAGCGAACGGAAAACGGGCCGCCCGGACGTGCACAAACCACCCGGGTGGTCACAACTTAGCAAATCTGACACGGGCGCCCTCGGGCCAAACGACCCGACCGAACGGACGCCCTCACCGGCACGACACGGCGCTCACGACCAACGGACGCACATAGGGCAACGACGGTAAACGGGCCGCCGGACGTGCACAAGGCACCGGCGGTCTCTGCTCGTACGACACGGGGCGCCCTCGGGCAAAGCCACCGCCCGAACGGACGCCCTCACCCGGCACGACACGGCGCCCCCACCCGAACGGACGCCCTCACCCGGCACGACACGGCGCGCCCACTCGAACGGACGCACATGGGAGCAAACGGCAAACGGGCTGCCCGGACGTGCACAAGGCACCCAGGCGGTCACAACTTAGCAAATCTGACACGGGCGCCCTCGGGCCAAACCACCCGACCCGAACGGACGCCCTCACCCGGCACGCCCACCCGAACGCACGCCCTCACCCGGCGTGACACGGCACGCCTGACCAAACGGACGCACATGGGAGCAAACGGCAAACGGGCCGCCCGGACGTGCACAAGGCACCCGGGCGGTCACAACTTAGCAAATCTGACACGGCCGCCCTCGAGCCAAACGACCCGACCCAGCCCGAACGGACGCCCTCGCACGGCACGCCCACTCGAACGGACGCCGTCATGCCGCACGACCAAATGACCCGACCCGAACGGACGCCCTCACCCGGCACGACCGAACGACCCGACCCGAACGGACGCCCTCACCGGCATGCCCACACGGGAACACACGCCCTCACCGGCGCGACACGGCACGCGCGGGCCAAACGGACGCACATGGGAGCAAACGGCAAGACGGCCGCCCGACGTGCACAGGCACCGGGCGGTCCTGGCTGCTCGTCGACCGCCGGCGCCCTCGGGTCGACGACCGGGCGCCCGACCGGAGACGGACGCCTGCGCTGCCCCGCCCACCGACGGATGCGGGTGCGTGCGCACGACAGACGACCCGACCCGAACGGACGCCCTCACCCGGCACGCCCGAACGACCCGACCCGAACGGACGCCCTCACCCGGCACGCCCACCCGAACGCACGCCCTCACCCGGCGCGACACGGCACGCCCGACTAAACGGATGCACATGGGAGCAAACGGCAAACGGGCCGCCCGGACGTGCACAAGGCACACGGGCGGTCACAACTTAGCAAATCTGACACGGGCGCCCTCGGGCCAAACGACCCGACCCGACCCGAACGGACGCCATCGCCCGGCACGCCCACTCGAACGGTCGCCATCGTGCCGCACGACCAAACGACACGACACGAACGGACGCCCTCACCCGGCACGGCCCACACGGCCCAACCCGAACGGAAGCCCTCACCGGCACGCCCACCGAACGCACGCCCTCACCGACGACATATGACGCCCGGCCAAACGGACGCACATGGGAGCAAACGGCAAACGGGCCGCCCGGACGTGCACAAGGCACCCGGGCGGTCACAACTTAGCAAATATGACACGGGCGCCCTCGGGCCAAACGACGCGACCCGACCCGAACGGACGCCCTGGCACGGCACGCCCACCCGAACGGACGCCATCGTGCCGCACGACCAAACGGCCGAACAGAACGGACGCCCTCCTCGGCGCGCCGGCGCACCCCGGCCCGAACGGACGCCCTCACCGGCACGGTAGGAACGACCGGGCCGAACGGACGCCCTCGCCGGCACGCCCACCCAATCGGATGCCATCATGCCGCACGAAACGACGGAAGCCCGAACGGACGCCCTCACCGTGACCAAGGCGCGACCGGGCAGAACGGACGCCCTCACTCGGCACGGCCAGGGCGGCCAGGCCAGCGGACGCACATGGGAGCAAACGCGGCAAACGGGCGGCCGAACGTGCCTGAGGCACCGAGACGACCACAACTTAGCAAATGCGACACGGGCGCCCTCGGGCCAGCGACCAGGCCCGACCGAGAACGGACGCACATGGGAGCGAAGCCGGCAAACGGGCCGCCGCCCGGACGTGCACAAGGCACCCGGGCGATCACGACTTAGCAAATCTAACACGGGCGCCCTCGGGCCAAACGACCCGACCCGACCCGAACGGACGCCCTCACCCGGCACGACCCAACCCGAACGGACGCCCTCACCCTGCACGACCGAACGACCCGACCCGAACGGACGCCCTCACCTAGCGCGCTCGACCAAACGGACGCACATGGGAGCAAACGGCAAACGGGCCGCCCTGTCACGCCCCTACACCACGGGTGTCTCTCAACCGCTCTATGTAGGCAGGTGCGGCACTGCCGTACTTTTTCTTTTGCGAAATACTCAAGTACCCAGACTACGCCTTAAGCAACATTCGTTAGTTATTATTACAAATTTTCTTTCAATGTGCGGAAATAAACATAAACATCAATATCAAACCACAAGTACGCCCATACATACAAGGGAGGGGCAACTCCCTTAAAATGAGTCCGCCCGGATATTATGTTTCATAAAAGTACAAGTACAACAGTCAAGGCTATTTGCCTCTTGGCCAAGTTCTAAGACTTGCCAATCCTCAAACTAGCTTACAACAGACTTATACAACCATCGAAGATCACCGTCGGAAGTTCTGCCCAAAACTGCCCAAGTGCTGGTCACTCGGGTCACTCAAACCGTTGCTCCAAATCAGTGCAGAGCGTTTTCTGAGCTGACCGTGTGTCCAATCCGTCCCAAACCTGTATGGTTGGATGCTCCTCGGAATTACGCACCTTTTTGTTTTTACGGCACTTCAATCCGACACCCGACGCTCCCGGAATCGCAATTTTCGTGTTGGGCCCCTGCCGTTACTCGGCACCCAGAAACGACCCGACTCGACCTGAACTGCGCACGACCTGACCCAACCAGAATCTGCGGTGCGGCCTGCACGAGCTCGACCCGACTCGACCCGACTCCGTTCAGCTGCGCCTTCGACCAACGAGTTGTTGACTCGTTGCTACGGTTGTGTTCGTCTTGCTTGACCGAGTTGCTTGATGCCTTCCACTCACCAACGCTCATCCAATATATACGAACGCGTTGTGAGTCGTGGTCGCTCGCTCCACCACGAGCCGACCCTCTCGTTACATCGACGCCCACGAAACGCCACATTCGTGGGCTGTGGGGGTGCTCGGCGGACCCGAGCCGACCCCCTCGTTTGTTAGCTTGCCCTCCAAGTGTGGCGTCGGTCGCGCGCCCAACGCGCCGGCCGACCCACCGACTCGCCCGTCGGTCATTCGTCCAAGGGCGCCCGCCGTGGTATAAACTCCTAACGCCAACCGTGTTGACTCGTCGCACCACCAACGCGCCCGTTATGACTCGCTCGCACACCCGCGCGCCCGTGACTCTCCAACGGTGCGACGCGCGCCCGTCGTCGCACGACGCCCGAGCACAACCAAACGCTCAACCGGCACGCCCGTTCCACCGAACACGCCCATGAAGTGTTGGGGCGTTACATTCTCGCCCACTTCAAAACGTTGTCGTCCCTTGACAACATCATCTCATCGTCGCACGGTCCATTCACAACTCCATGTGTGAAATATCGTCGCAACTGCTATCGCCCAATGTCGCTGCACGAACTGTCGTTGCACCCATGTGCACGGTATCGTCGCAACTATCGTCGCATAAACCAGCAAGGTTCATGTCCATGAGATATCTCCCCGATCA
Source organism: Pinus albicaulis (assembly GCA_034641835.2). Lineage (NCBI taxonomy): Eukaryota > Viridiplantae > Streptophyta > Pinopsida > Pinales > Pinaceae > Pinus > Pinus albicaulis. The sequence continues at coordinate 193,624 of JAXQQM020063429.1, forward strand.
TCGTCAAATCCATGTGAAGCTCTGCATCAAGTACTCCAACCAACTCAACATAACAAAATCTGCTATGTATCTGGCATAACTCTGCACACTACGCGTCCCCACAACTCGAACTAGTTGGGTGATCAGTCCAACCATAACGTCCTCATCATGAGAATGTCCATCCTCATACCCTGCGTTAGTTCTTCCTCCTGCAATCTGTCACATCCATCAACTCGATCAAATCTGAATCTCATCCAAGAGCCATGTTTGGGTCCATGAAGTGTGTCCATCTCATCCACAACATGCTGTCCATGATGCTAATCCATGTGCTCTACTTGTATGCAAGTAGGCTCATCCTCCAAGCATCATCAAAGTAATAAGTGTGGCTAAGTCAAGTAGACTCAAGCCCATGCCCAAGTGTGTGCCACCAAGGCATCCCCATCGCTGCATCTCCATCAAACTCCAAAGTGTCCCAGCTCTATCATCCCCACCAAGTGACTCCTCCCGAACACACCCCATAATGTGCTCCAAGGTATGCATCCCATACTGCATCAAAATCAGGATCATCCCGACCTCAGCTCCTCAATGAGTCAGATACTCCAAGATCACCATAATATGAAGTCTCCAATGAATGCAACTCCACCATGAACTCCCATGCCTCATCATATCCAAAGCGTTGGTAAGCCTACTTGTATTGGCCATGAGTGCCATCACAAGTTCTCACCAGAAAACGTATGAATGTCTCATAGGCTACTCATCCAACCAATGTCCAAGTTGCTCCTGGTGAACAACGTCCCATCAGTCCATCTATAAAGGATATCCATGTAGTCCATGTCCATGACTTTGGCTGCCCATGTGTTCATCCAAGTGAACTCAACTCAACTCTCATCATCATCATGTCTCAACATATCGAAGTGACGTGCTCTCGGTCACTCCTACCTCCATCATATATATGTGAGTACTTCCTTCAAGCTGCTCCCCCACTAAAGGTCTGCCAAGAGTTTCATCTTAGTTGAAGCCATGAAGAAGTCTACTCCATCAATGTGCCCTACCACCAAGGTAGTGTGTGGGTCATGCTGGGCACTTGCCATTCTATATGGCTAAGCATGACCCCTTTCCATCACAAAGGCCATCACGTTCCACCCTTGTCCCGAGCATTTGGACCATCAAGTGTAGGGTCACAAATTGCCTCAACAAGGTTTGCATCGTCCCATGTCCCTTGCTCCATCAACGTACAAGGTCTCATCGTAGGCATCCAAAGAGTAGTCACCAATGGTGTTGGCAAGGAAGTCATCTTCCTCCTCATCTCCATATGCGGTCCATCCTCCTTATGCTTCCATGAAACACAAGTCGTATCTCCATGAAGACTCCTCAAGTGAGTGTCCTCCATCCTCATCAATGCCTTTGATGTGTTCGATCCTGGTACCACCTGCTCATCAAGTTCCTCCTCGATCATGGTCACATTTTCAACATCTCCATGTGGTTTGTCCACCAATGCTTGCAATGTGTCTTGTCTTGGTTCAACTCGTGTCACAAGTTTGTCCTTCATCTCTTCCATCATCATAACATCCCCATGAGAATCATCCAACATCGATGCTTGCAACGTGCTTGGTCTTGGTCCAACTTGGTTATCAAGTTCATCCTTGACATCTTCTACATCTGCAACATCCTCATCCATCACTAATGCTTGCAATGTGCTTGGCCTCGGTTCAACCTGTTCATCAAGTTCATCCTTGACATCTTCCACATCTGCAACATCCTTGTGTGGTTCAACCTGCAATGTTTGTAATGTGCTTGGTTCGGGTCCAACTTGTTCTACAAGTTTCTCCTTCTCCTCAACCACATTCTCATCATCCTTTGGTTCGACTATAGTGGACATCGTGTCCTCTCTATACCTTCTTAGCATTTTAAGAAACTCGGTATACTTCCATAGAAGTAATCCTCGCTGTTTAGTCAACTCATCATACTCGGCTTCCAAATCATCATCTTCACCCATGAGGAGATCGAAGTGATATTGCTCTTCCTCAGTTTTTCGCTCCCAAGCCAATGGCTTGAGGGCCTCCCTCACTTCGGAAAGCCTCTTCTTCACTGCATTCCTCTTCTTTACACAATTCAGTAGCCTTTATTTAAGTCCTTCAAGATCCATCTTTTCTCGGATGAATTCTTCCATTGTAGCTCTAGCCCTGGCCAACGCCTTGCTTCAGCTAAGGTCTCCAAGAGAAACCCCAAATATATAAGTTAGCTTCAACACCAACTGCAGCCCTGCAACCGTGTTCCTGCTTCAGCAAAAGCTCCCTGTGGAGGTATCCGACACCATTTTTCATGCAATCCGTATCAGTCCTCTGATACCACTTGTCACGCCCCTACACCACGGGTGTCTCTTAACCGCTCTATGTAGGCAGGTGCGGCACTGCCGTACTTTTTCTTTTGCGAAATACTCAAGTACCCAGACTACGCCTTAAGCAACATTCGTTAGTTATTATTACAAATGTTCTTTCAATGTGCGGAAATAAACATAAACATCAATATCAAACCACATGTACGCCCATACATACAAGGGAGGGGCAACTCCCTTTTAAAATGAGTCTGCCCGGATATTATGTTTCATAAAAATACAAGTACAAAATTCAAGGCTATTTGCCTCTTGGCCAAGTTCTAAGACTTGCCAATCCTAAAACTAGCTTACAACAGACAAGTACAACCATCAAAGTTCACCGTCGGAAGTTCTGCCCAAAACTGCCCAAGTGCTGGTCACTCGGGTCACTCAAACCGTTGCTCCAAATCAGTGCAGAGCGTTTTCTGAGCTGACCGTGTGTCCAATCCGTCCCAAACCTGTATGGTTGGATGCTCCTCGGAATTACGCACCTTTTGGTTTTTACGGCACCTCAATCCGACACCCGACGATCCCGGAATCGCAATTTTCGTGCTCGGCCCCTGCCGTTACTCGGCACCAAGAAACGACCCGACTCGACCTGAACTGCGCACGACCCGACCCGACCAGAATCTGCGGTGCGGCCTGCACGAGCTCGACCCGACTCGACCCGACTCCGTTCAGCTGCGCCTTCGACCAACGAGTTGTTGACTCGTTGCTGCGGTTGTGTTCGTCTTGCTTGACCGAGTTCCTTGATGCCTTCCACTCACCAACGCTCGTCCAATATATACGAACGCGTTGTGAGTCGTCGCTCGCTCACACGGGAGGCCGACCCTCTCGTTACGTCGATGCCCACGAAACGCCGCGTTCGTGGGGTAGAGACGCTCGGTGGACCGGCCCGAGCCCCCCGTTTGTTGGCTCGCCCTCCAAGTGTGGCGTCGGTCGCGCGCCCAACGCGGCGGCCGACCCACAGGCTCGCCGTCGGTCGCCGCTCGTCCAAGGGCGCGGTGGTATAGGCTCTAACGCCCCGGCCGTGTTGACTCGTCGCACCACCAACGCGCCTGTTATGACTCGCTTGCACACCCGCGCGCCCGTGACTCTCCAACGGTGCGACGCGCGCCCGTCGTCGCACGACGCCCGAGCTCAACCAAACGCTCAACCGGCGCGCCCGTTCCACCGAACGCGCCCATGAAGTGTTGGGGCGTTACACGCCCGGACGTGCACAAGGCACCCGGGCGGTCACAACTTAGCAAATCTGACACGGGCGCCCTCGGGCCAAACGACCCGACCCGACCCGAACGGACGCCCTCACCCGGCACGACCCAACGACCCGACCCGACCCGAACGGATGCCCTCACGGCACGCCCACCCGACCCGACCCGAACGGACGCCCTCACCCGGCACGCCCACCCGACCCGACCCGAACGGAAGCCCTCACAGCACGCCCACCCGACCCGACCCGAACGGACGCCCTCACCCGGCACGCCCACCTGACCCAACCCGAATGGACGCCCTCACGGCACGCCCACCCGACCCGACCCGAAGGGACGCCCTCACCCGGCATGCCCACCCGACCCGACCCGAACGGACGCCCTCAGGCCAAACGACCCGACCCGACCCGAACGGACGCCCTCGGGCCAAACGACCCGACCCGACCCGAACGGACGCCCTCACCCGGCACGACCAAACGATCCGAACAGACGCCCTCACTTGGCACGACCAAACGACTCGAACGGACGCCCTCACCCGGCACGACCAAACGACCCGGCCCGAACGGATGCCCTTGGGCAAAACGACCCGACCCGACCCGAACGGACGCCCTCACCCGCCACGACCAAACGACCCGACCCGAACGGACGCCCTCACCCGGCACGACCAAACGACCCGACCAAACGGACGCACATGGGAGCAAACGGCAAACGGGCCGCCTGGACGTGCACAAGGCACCCGGGTGGTCACAACTTAGCAAATCTGACACGGGCGCCCTCCGACCAAACGGCCCGACCCAAACGAACGCCCTCACCCGGTGCCCACACGGCCCGCCCGACCGAAAGGACACACATGGGAGAAAACGGCAAACGGGTCGCTCAGACGTGCACAAGGCACCCGGGCGGTCACAACTTAGCAAATCTGATACGGGCGCCCTCGGCCCAAATGACCCGACCCGACCCGAACGCCTTTGGCTGGGCGAGTCGGGTGACCCACGACTGGGCGCCTCTGCACGAACTGCACGACAGTGCGGAAGCCATTCCGGGAGCGTCCGGAGTCGGAATTGAGTGCCGTAAATTGCAGAATGTGCGTATTGACGGGCCGCATCTAATCGTACAGTTGGGAAGTGGATTGGACACACAGGGAGCTCGAGGGACGGTCTAAACTGATTTGTAGTGCCGATTTGAGTGACCCGGCAGCACTTGGGCAGTTTTGTGCAGGATATTCCCAAGGTGAATTCTGATGATCGTAGCCGATTCTTTGTAGGCCGGGTTTGATGGTTGAAAAGCCTTAGAGCTTGGTCAAAAGGCTAACTTGCCTTGCCAAGGAGCAGAAGTGGCTTCTGTTGGATTGGAACTTATTATTTCATATTTATCATTATTAACAGGGAATTGCCCCTCCCTTGTATGTATGAGCATACTTGTGGATTGATAATGATGTTTATGTTTATTTCCGCATCTCGAGAGAACCTTTGGTTAATAACTAACAAGTGTTGCTAAAGGCGTAGTCTATATACTTGAGTATTTGGAAAAAGAAAAAAGTACGGTAGTGCCTCACCCGTCTATAGCGTGGTTGAAAGACACCGAAGGTATAGGGGCGTGACAACTAGGCACACGGGCGGTCACAACTTAGCATTTTCGATACGGCCTCCCTCACACGACCAGACCCGAACGCGTTTCCTTGGGCGCCCTCACACGGCACGACCTGACCCGCCCTAACGAGGGCACAAAGGAGCAAACGGCAATCGGGTCGCACGAACGTGCGCAAGGCACAGGGGCGGTCACAACTTAGCATTTTTTATACGGCCTCCGTCACGGCAGGCCGCACCGTTCCTTCTGGGCGCCCTCACACGGCACGACCGACCGCGGGAACGAAGGCACGCGGGGAGCAAACGGAAAACGGGTCGCACGAACGTGCACAAGGCACACGAGCAGTCACAACTTAGCATTTTTTATACGGCCCCCCTCGCACGGCACGACCCGACCCGACCCGCCCGAACGAAGGCACAAGGAAGCAAATCGGAAACTGGCCGCGCGAACGTGCACAAGGCACACGGGCGGTCACAACTTAGCATTTTTTATACGGCCACCCTCACACGGCCCGACCCGAACGCGTTTCCTTGGGCGCCCTCACGCGACCCGACCCGACCAAACGCGTTTCCCTGCTCGAAGGTATGCATCCCATAGTGCATCAAAATCAAGACCAGTCTCGATCTCAGTTCCTCAGTGAACCAGATACTGCAAGATCATTGTAGTATGAAGCCTCCAATGAATGAAACTCCATCATGAACCCCCACGCATCATCCTATCCAAAGCGTTGGCAAGCATGCTTGTATTGCCCACGAGTACCACCACAAGTTGTTCTCACCCTGCAAGTCATATGAATGTGCTCGTAGGCTGCTCATCCAACCAATGTCTTGTTGCTCAAAGTGAACAACGTCCATCAGCCCATCTATAAAAGATCTCCATGTAGCACCAGCAATCGATCATGCTCAGCATATTCCTTCTTGACACTCCTCCATGATGCTCATAAGTGGGCACCCAGTAAGTGCACCTGCATAATGTCTCCACATAATGTCCTACCATGCCCTCGTGTCAATGTACATGACTTTGGTTGCCCATGTGTCCATCAAGAGTAGACTCGCCTCAACCCTAGTCGCCATCATGTGTATAGTGTACAGGTTAAGTGCCCTCGGTCACTTCTACCATCATCATCATGGGTACTTCCTCCAAGTCTTCTCCCCCGCTAAAGGTGCACCAAGAGTTCCTTCTTGGTTGTAAGCCATGAAGAAGTCTACCCAGACAATGTGCCCTACCACCAAGGCAGTCCATGAGTCATGCCGGGAACCTAGCCAGTTTCCATGTGGCTAAGCATGACTCGTATCTATCACAGAGATCATCAAGTTCCACCCTTGTCACGGGAATTTGAACCTACTAGAGCGAGGTCACAAATTTCACTATCAAGGCCTACAACAAGAAATGCTCCCCTCGCTTCTCCAATGTACAAGGTTCCATCATAGTCATCCGAGGAAAGGTCCTCCATGGTATTGGAAAAGAAGTCATCTTCTTTCCCATCCCTGCATACGGTCCATCTCCCAGATGCTCAATTGAAACACGAGCCATGTCTTCATGAAGAAACTCTAAGCGAGTGTCCTCCGTCCTCATCAATGTCTGCAATGCTTCCGATCCTGGTACCGCCTGCTCATAAAGTTCCTCCTCGATCATTGTCACTTCTGCCAAATTTTCATGTGGTTCATCCCCCAATGCCTGCAATGTGCTTGGTCCAGGTTCAACTTGTTCCACGAGTTCTTCCTCGATCATATCCGCATCCTCAACATCCTCCCCAGAATCATCCATCACCGATGCTTGCGATGTGCTTGGCTTTGGTCCAACCTGTTCATCAAGTTCGTCCTCGACTTCTACCACATCTACAACATCCTTGTGAGAATCGTCCACCATCAATGCTTGTAATGTGCTTGGTCCTGGTCCAACTTGTTCATCAGCTTCTTCCTTGACTTCAATCACATCTACAACATCCTTTGGTTCGGCCACATTGGGCTTCATGCCACCATGCTTCATCTTTCCAAGGTCTCTAAGCTTGAGAAGCTTATCAATTAACTTCCTTCGCTCTTCTTCCACCTTGTCCATTTCTGCTTGGAGAATTCTCACTTTCTTCATAAGTCGAAACATTTCATCTTTTCTCATGCCAGATGTCCTCCTCTTGCACAATGTATCAATGGTCCGACTCGCCTCATCAAACTCCTTTTCCACTTCCTTCGACTTCTCTTTAATTTATTTGAAGTTCATTTCCAATGAAACAAACTCATCCATCAAGCTTCAATACCACCTGCAACGCTGCAACGGTATCCCTGCTCAATAATAATAGTAAAAAAAGCCACAAAAATGTAGCTCTGATACCAACTGTCACGCCCTTATACCTGTGGTAGTCTCCCAACCGCTCTATAGACGGGTGCGGCACTACCTTATTTTTCTCTTTTCAAATACTCAATAAGTAGACTACGCCTAACTCAAAACTTGTTTAATTAATCTTCCAAAGTGCTCCCGTGCGGAAATAAAACAACAATAAACATCAATATCAAACCACATGAACGCCCATACATTCAAGGGAGGGCCAAATCACGTTAATGAGTCTGCCCAGTATTATGCTTCAATAAATATGTACAATCTACAATAACTATACAACCAAGCCTCCATAAACCATTTATGCTTTTTGCCAAATGTGCTTGTACCTGGGTCTAGCCTTAACAGCTTCTCAACAGTGCAAAAAATCCAAAGGAACCCCAAAATTCCCTTTCAGAACATGTTTCTGAAGTTTGCGCGAATTATGGTTCGAGTGGGTTACTCGGGTGACAGATGCCCTCGGCACCCTGAATGCGTTTCCGCACGCGGGTCACCGGGGTCACGGTCTGCACGCGTTCGACCCGACCCTGCTGGACGAACTCCGCGCCTTCAAACACTGTTCTGCGCGTCCGGAACGCGGGCGCGCTGCACGAACCCGACTCGACCTTAACGCGCCCGCCCTGAACACTGTTCTCCACGCGTCCTGCGGAAGGAACCCGACTCGACCATGCACTAAACACTGCACCGCACGCGCCCTGCGGAAGGAACCCGACTCGACCTGCGGGTGAACGCCGAACGAGTTTTTACCCGACTCGACCCAGACTCCGTTTCCCTGCTGCGGCTTCGCCCTCCACCCTCGACCTTCGCTCTGGCTCAAGCATTAGCTTGCCAATGGTGGAATCAGCAAGATGTTGATGTCCTTCTTTCTCTCCTTTATCGTCCATCGCACGTCCTCCTTTCGTATGTGCCTTTGCCCACACATTGCTTCCATGGGTGGGGCTTGACCCATATAAGGCTGACCCAGTAAACGCCCATAAAGCCTTGGTTACGACGTGGCATTTCCTCCTTAACGTCGGCTTGCCACCACGGGAGGCCTATAAAACCTCGAAGCCAACACACGGCCATTTTTGGACGCGTTTATGCACGTCGCTCCTAAACGTCGCACGGTCACCATCATAACGTTGCATAGTAGTCGAACGATGTTTTCGTCCGTCGGCGCGCCCGTCTAACCTTCCGTCATGGTTTTCGTCGTTCGTCGCATGTCCACCGAACGCTTCCAACGCCTTCCGTCATCGTCCTCGGCTCGTGGGTCTTACAGGGGCGGTTTCCGTCGCGGCGGGCGTATAATTGGACGGTGTCGATTGAGCAGGGACATGGAAACCTTACATTTCGCACAGTTGGGCGACTGTCGTCACGGCGGGGCGAGGAAACCTGTCACGCCCCTAGACCTTCGGTGAC
>JAXQQM020063429.1:215000-237500 GCA_034641835.2 Pinus albicaulis
ATTTTTCACATATGCCTCCAAGGACGAGCATGGCCAACATTACCGCTCATGTGCTATCGAGTGGGGATGGAGAGAATATGAATGTCAACCACCCTACAAATGACCCAAGGCCATTCTTCAGGCACACCCGAACAAGCAAACTCAATTACCAACCCACCTTTCACACGAAAATCCAACCCCTCCCCCCACCAAAAGGGGAGGAGGTGAACAATATAGTGAGGAGCCGATTTCACGAAGCCAACGAGACAAAATCCCACCTCTCCAACCCACCAAAAATGGAGGAGGTGAACAATATAGCGAAGAGCCAACGAGCGAGCAAGGGGCACGAGAGCGACATAGGCAACCGGCTAGTTGTCTCAAGGAGCCACACACAGTGACCTCATCCAACTCTGAGAACACAGAGCGAAAGGGTAACTCTTTTCACATATGCCTCCCAGGACAAGCATGGCCAACATTACCGCTCATGTGCTACCAAGTGGCCGATGGAGGGAATATGAATGTCGACCACCCTACAAATGACCCAAGGCCACACTTTTAGGCACACACGAACAAACAACTCAATTTACCAACCCACCTTCCACACGAAAATCCAACCCCTCCCCCACCAAAAGGGGAGGAGGTGAACAATATAGCGAGGAGCCGATTTCACGAAGCCAACGGACTAGCCCTCTCCAGACCAAAAAGGGAGGAGGTGAACAATATAGCGAAGAGCCAACATCGACGGAGCCAACGAGCAAGCAAGGGGCACGAGAGCGACATAGGAAACCGGCCAGCTGTCTCAAGGAGCCACACACAGCGACCTCATCCAACTCTGAGAACACAGAGCGAAAGGGTAACTCTTTTCACATATGCCTCCTAGGACAAGCATGGCCAACATTACCGCTCATGTGCTACCGAGTGTGGATGGAGAGAAGATGAGAGTCGACGACCCTAAAAATGACCCAAGGCCACTCTTTAGGCACACCCAAACAAGCATCTCAGTTACCAACCCACCTTTCACACGAAAATTCAACCCCTCCCCCCACCAAAAGGGGAGGAGGTGAACAATATAGCGAGGAGCCGATTTCACGAAGCCAACGAGACAAAAGCCCACCTCTCCAACCCACCAAAAAGGGAGGAGGTGAACAACATAGCGAAGAGCCAACATCGACGGAGCCAACGAGCGAGCAAGGGGCACGAGAGTGACATAGGCGACCGGCCAGTTGTCTCAAGGAGCCACACAGAGCGACCTCATCCAACTCTGAGAACACAGAGCGGAAGGGCAACTCTTTTCACATATGCCTCCCACGACAAGCATGGCCAACATTACCGCTCATGCGCTACCGAGTGGGGATGGAGAGAAGATGAGAGTCGACGACCCTACAAATGACCCAAGGCCACTCTTCAGGCACACCCGAACAAACAACTCAATTACCAACCCACCTTTCACACGAAAATCCAACCCCTCCCCCCACCAAAAGGGGAGGAGGTGAACAATATAGCGAGGAGCCGATTTCACGAAGCCAACGAGACAAAAGCACACCTCTCCAACCCACCAAAAAGGAAGGAGGTGAGCAATATAGCGAAGAACCAACATCTACGAAGCCAACGAGCGAGCAAGGGGCACGAGAGCGACATAGGCGACCGGCCAGTTGTCTCAAGGAGCCACATACAGCGACCTCATCCAACTCTGAGAACACAGAGTGGAAGGGTAACTCTTTTCACATATGCCTCCCAGGACGAGCATGGCCAACATTACCGCTCATGCGCTACCGAGTGGGGATGGAGAGAAGATGAGAGTCGACGACCCTACAAATGACCCAAGGCCACTCTTCAGGCACACCCGAACAAGCAACTCAGTTACCAACCCACCTTTCACACGAAATTCCAACCCCTCCCCCCACCGAAAGGGGAGGAGGTGAACAATATACCGAGGAGCCGATTTCACGAAGCCAACGAGACAAAAGCCCACCTCTCCAACCCACCAAAAAGGGAGGAGGTGAACAATATAGCGAAGAGCCAACATCGACGGAGCCAACGAGCGAGCAAGGGCCACGAGAGCGACATAGGCGACCGGCCAGTTGTCTCAAGGAGCCACACAGAGCGACCTCATCCAACTCTGAGAACACAGAGCGGAAGGGTAACTCTTTTCACATATGCCTCCCAGGACGAGCATGACCAACATTACCGCTCATGCGCTACCGAGTGGGGATGGAGAGAAGATGAGAGTCGACGACCCTACAAATGACCCAAGGCCACTCTTCAGGCACACCTGAACAAGCAACTCAGTTACCAACCCACCTTTCACACGAAAATCCAACCCCTCCCCCCCACCAAAAGGGGAGGAGGTGAACAATATAGCGAGGAGCCGATTTCACGAAGCCAACGAGACAAAATCACACCTCTCCAACCCACCAAAAAGGGAGGAGGTGAGCAATATAGCGAAGAGCCAACATCGACGAAGCCAACGAGCGAGCAAGGGGCACGAGAGCGACATAGGCGACCGGCCAGTTGTCTCAAGGAGCCACACAGAGCGACCTCATCCAACTCTGAGAACACAGAGCGGAAGGGCAACTCTTTTCACATATGCCTCCCAAGACAAGCATGGCCAACATTACCGCTCATGCGCTACCGAGTGGGGATGGAGAGAAGATGAGAGTCGACGACCCTACAAATGACCCAAGGCCACTCTTCAGGCACACCCGAACAAACAACTCGGTTACCAACCCACCTTTCACACGAAAATCCAACCCCTCCCCCCACAAGCAAGCAAAACGGGAGGAGAAGAACAATATAGAGAAGAGCCGACATCGACAAAGCCAACGAGCGACATATCAAAACGATGATTTCAACAGAGCAAACGTGCGACCAAGGGGCACGAGAGAGAGTTACCGGAGCGCCGATTTCAACAACGCCAACAGGCAGCCAGTCATCTCAAAGAGCCACACACAACAACCCCATCCAAATGCTAGAAAACATAGTGGACGGGAGAGATTGTTCAAACATGCCTCCAAGGACAAGCATGGCCAACATTACCGCTCATATGCTACCGAGTGGTGATGGAGAGAAGAAAGTCGACGACCCTACAAATGACCCAAGGCCATTCTTCAGGCACAACCGAGAAAAACAACTCAATTACCAACCCACCTTTCACACGAAAAGAAAATATAATAAGCGCAGCCTTGGACAAAGCAGGGCGACCCAAACGCCCCAGTCCGTGCGCCCTCACCCGGGGCGACACGGAGCACCCCCCTGAACGAACGCACATGGGAGCAAACGGCAAACGGGCCGCGCCGGACGTGCACAAGGAACCCGGGCGGTCACAACTTAGCAAATATGGCACGGGCGCCCTCGAGCCAAACGACCCGACCCGAACGGACGACCTCACCCGGCACGACCAACGACCCGACCCGAACGAACACCCTCACCCGGGGCGACACGGCGCGCCCACCCGAACGGACGCACATGGGAGAAAACGGAAAACGGGTCGCCTGGACGTGCACAAGGCACCCGGGTGGTCACATCTTAGCAAATCTGACACGGGCGCCCTCGAGCCAAATGACCCGACCCGAACGGACGCCCTCACCCGGCACGCCCACCCGAACGAACGCCATCACCCGGCGCGACACGGCACGGCCGACCCGAACGGGCGCACATGGGAGCAAACGGCAAACGGACCGCCGATTGGGTGCACAAGAACACCCGAGGGGCGGGGTCACAACTTAGCAAATCTGACACGGGCGCCCTCGGGCCAAACCACCCGACCCGAACGGACGCCCTCATCCGGCACGACACGACACGCCCACCCGTAAGGACGCACATGGGAGCAAACGGCAAACGGGCCGCCCGGACGTGCACAAGGCACCCGGGCGGTCACAACTTAGCAAATCTGACACGGGCGCCCTCGGGCCAAACGACCCCACCCGAACGGACGACCTCACCTGGCACGGCCGCCCGAACGGACGCCCTCACCGGCACGACACGACGCGCCCACCCGACCGGACGCACATGGGAGCAAACGGCAAACGGGCCGCCCGGACGTGCACAAGGCACCCGGGCGGTCACAACTTAGCAAATCTGACACGGGCGCCCTCGGGCCAAACGACCCGACCCGAACGGACGCCCTCACCCGGCACGACACGGCGCGCACGACCAAACGGACGCACATGGGAGTAAACGGTAAACGGGCCGCCCGGACGTGCAAAAGGCACCCGGGCGGTCACAACTTAGCAAATCTGACACGGGCGCCCTCGGGCAAAACCACCCGACCCGAACGAACGACCCCACCCGGCACGACCAAACGACCCGACCCGAACGGACGCCCTCGCCCGGCATGACACGACGCGCCCACCCGAACGGTCACACATGGGAGCAAACGGCAAACGGGCCGCCCTGTAACGCCTCAACACTTCATGGGCGCGTTCGGTGGAACGGGCGCGCCGGTTGAGCGTTTGGTTGAGCTCGGGCGCCGTGCGACGACGGGCGCGCGTCGCACCGTTGGAGAGTCACGGGCGCGCGGGTGTGCGAGCGAGTCATAACGGGCGCGTTGGTGGTGCGATGAGTCAACACGGTTGGCGTTATGAGTTTATACCACGGCGGGTGCCCTTGGACGAGCGACCGACGGGCGAGTCGGTGGGTCGGCCGGCGTGTTGGGCGCGCGACCGACGCCACACTTGGAGGGCGAGCTAACAAACGGGGGGGTCGGCTCGGGTCCGCCGAGCACCCCAACACCCCACGGATGCGACGTTTCATGGGCGTCGACGTAACATGTGGGTCGGCTCGTGGTGGAGCGAGCGACCACGACTCACAACGCGTTCATATATATAGGATGAGCGTTGGTGAGTGGAAAGCAAGAGGAAGCAACTCGGTCAAGCAAGACGAACACAACCGCAGCAACGAGTCAACAACTCGTTGGTCAAAGGTGCAGCTGAACGGAGTCGGGTCGAGTCGGGTCGAGCTCGTGCAGGCCGCACCTCAGATTCTGGTCGGGTCAGGTCGTGCGCAGTTCTGGTCGGGTCGGGTCGTTCCTGGGTGCCGAGTAACGGCAGGGGCCCAGCACGAAAATTGCGATTCCGGGAGCGTCGGGTGTCGGATTGAGGTGCCGTAAAAACCAAAAGGTGCGTAATTCCGAGGAGCATCCAACCATACAGGTTTGGGACGGATTGGACACACGGTCAGCTCAGAAAACGCTCTGCACTGATTTGGAGCAACGGTTTGAGTGACCCGAGTGACTAGCACTTGGGCAGTTTTGGGAAAAACTTCCGACGGTGAACTTCGATGGTTGTACATGTCTGTTGTAAGCTAGTTTGAGGATTGGCAAGTCTTAGAACTTGCCCAAGAGGCAAATAGCCTTGACTGTTGTACTTGTACTTTTATGAAACATAATATCCGGGCAGACTCATTTTAAGGGAGTTGCCCCTCCCTTGTATGTATGGGCGTACTTGTGGTTTGATATTGATGTTTATGTTTATTTCCGCACATTGAAAGAACATATGTAATGATAACTAACGAATGTTGCTTAAGGCGTAGTCTGGGTACTTGAGTATTTCGCAAAAGAAAAAGTACGGCAGTGCCGCACCTGCCTACATAGAGCGGTTGAGAGACACCCATGGTGTAGGGGCGTGACACGCCCGGACGTGCACAAGGCACCCGGGTGGTCACAACTTAGCAAATCTGACATGGGTGCCCTCGGGCCAAACCACCCGACCCGAACGGACGCCCTCACCCGGCACGCCCACCCGAACGCACGCCCTCACCCGGCGCGACACGGCACGCCCGACCAAACGGACGCACAAGGGAGAAAACGGAAAACGGGCCACCCGGACGTGCACAAGTGTAACGTCCCAAGACTTCATGGGTGCGTTCAGTGGAACGGGCGCGCCGGTTGAGCGTTTGGTAGAGTCGGGCGCCGTGCGACGCAACGGGCGCACATCACACCGTTGGAGAGTCACGGGCGCGCGGGTATGGTGAGACGAGTCACACAGGTGAGTTAGGTAGAACGACGAGTCAAAAAGGCATTGGTGAAGCGTGTTTATACATAACGGGCGCCCTTGGATGAGTTAGCCAATGGGCAAGTCGGTGGGTCGGCCGGCGCGTTGGGCGCGCGGCCGACGCCACACCCGTGGGCGAACGACCAAGTGGAGGGGTCGGCTCGGGTCGGCCGAGCGCCCTAACACCCACAACGCGACATTTCGTGGGGCGGATGAGAAATGGGAGGGTCGGCTCGTGACAAGACGAGAAACCACAACTCAACAACGCACGCGTATATATGGAAGCGAGTTGGTGAGTGGAGAGCATCGAAGCTTGGCGAGAAAATCCAAGTGTCTACCGCAGCAATAGATCTGCGGAGCGACCAAGTGATGCGCCCGCTAGACGGGCAGCCAACGAAGAAGACGAGCCAAGGACTTGAGCGAGCGACGAGGTAGCGCACGACAGCACGGGCACTGCGGAACGGAGCGGCGGCAAGACAGGCGCGTCGGGCGCAAGAGTCACGGATGCACTACGCGTAGCAAGCAACAGCGGTGTTACGGTGGGCGCGCGGGTGAACGGATGGTGCACACGACGGGTGCACTATGCGTACCAACCGGCGGTTGGGTTACGGTGGGCGCGCGGGTGAACAAAGGACGCGCACAACGGGCGCGGGTGCACGACGCACTACACGGACGAAACGGAAGTGAGAGTCGGGTGGTGCGTGCACGACACAAATGACGGGCGCGGGTAGAGTGTAACGATAGGCGGACGCTGCACGGAGTTGGGCGAGTCGGGTGACTCACGACCCGACCGAACGGTGCGACGGGCCGAGTCGGCATTTCTATCTAAAAACAGGCTCTCGACCTGTATAATCCAGCGAGGCAATTTTATGATATTTTAATATATAAAATTGGTTTCTTCAAATCTGTTTTGGTGTATTTCTGAATGATGGTTTATGTTTTATAATTCCACTATAAAACATAATAAAAAAGTGAAGACTAACACTTAAAAAAATAATTAGAGGCGTAGTCCGGAAAATGGCAAAACCGAAGGGAGGCCGTTTAGCCGGTGTCGCACGACCTGCCCAAGTGGACAAACGAGATGGGGGCGTGACAGATGGTATCAGAGGGATTGATGCAGAAAGAAGTCTGATAACACATCTGCATTGCATGACAGATGGTATCGGAGCCGAATTCAAGCAAGCAGGGACAACTCGAAGGTTGAAGCTGAATCTTGGTAAGGCAAACATGGATACTTTTGCAGGGTTGCAGCAAGTATTGGAGTTTGACACAAAGGAAGCAAGTTTGAAGGCTCAAGTCGAACTTGAGAACATGATGGTACGTTGGAAGGATACGAAGCAGCAATATCACAAGGCTCTTGTGCAAGTGTCTCAACACTTGGAACACATTGGAGATGGGTTGATAGAGGTGCGGAAGTCTTTGGACGAGCTATCTAGACAAACTGCTGAAATTAAGAAGTTTGACATGGAGAAGCAACAAGGTGAAGGAGGGCTTCAAGAACTCTTTATGGAAAGGGCTCACTTGAAGGAAAGAAGCACCGCGTTGCAGGCTGAAGTCAAGAACATGGAAGGGGAGATCAAGAGGCGTTTTCTTGATCCAAAAACGATTGGTTTAAAGAACGAAAATGCATGTGTTGGCACACTTGGAAAAGAAGAAGGCCGAACTATGAGGATCGGTGCACTTCGTTTGGAAGAAGTCAACATGTGTCGTATTGGAGCAGTTAGGGAGAATTCGAAAAGGAAGGAGCTTGAACCAATTCAAGCAGACCCAGGATCGGATTGTTCTATGGAGCTTCATGAGAAGAAATATGTGAAAAGGACTGTTAAGCCAAGGGCTAGTGGTTCGAAAGACATATTGGAAGAAGAAATGTTGAAGAAGGTTGCGGAAGTAAGGCGCAAGACAAGAAGGAGGAATGATGATGAAAGTTCCTTGGACTTGAGATTCGTGTCTACAACCGTACATGGAAAGAAGTTCTCTGCTTTGATAGACACGGGGGCTACACATAGTTTCCTGAGTCGAAAGGCAGCTTCATCTTTTGAAAAGAAGAGGAAGGCTAGCATGGAGAAAGAGTTGAGTGCTTTCAAGGCAGTCAATTCGAGTATGAAAGCAGTGAATGGTGTCCTGAAAGACACACATGTGAGAGTTGGGTCATGGTTTGGGAAGTTAGACTTAAGAGTCATTGACATGGATGATCATTCTATGGTGTTGGGGCGAGACTTCATGGTTGCAGCACAAGCCATACCAATGGTAGACCGAGACATTCTCTTAATTCTTGATGATGGAAAAACCATGATGGTTCCTATGACAAGGAAGAGCCGTTTGGGGTATCAACCAAGGATGGCTTCATTGATCCTATATGAGAAGGACCCGGATATGGACCATACTACTAGTGTGGAGCAAAGGGGACTTGGATCTATGACTCAAACAACAAAGGAAGAAAACATGTTTGATTTTGTTGGGAGAGACTTGAAGGAAAAGAGGAAGGGAGCAGATATAGCTTCATTTCTTGAGCACGTGGCAGAGAAGACTACTCAAGATCTTCACCAGGATGATGGGAAGAAGGACACTTCTTCAGACATGGGACCGGGAGAAGATTATGCAGGTAGAGATCCGGCTGGGATTGTTGAATTTTGTAGATATGCTATGGGCATATACGACTTTCAACTAACAAAGGAAAAGCTTTGGAAACTTGGATGCACTCAAGAGGAGGTTGATGATGTTCACGAGTACCTTAAGACTCGACATCAATCTGATACATGGGTGGATGAAAGTCAGGGAGGTAGCTTCCTGGCCCTTGCGATGAAATAAACCTTTGGAGAAAAGGGGGTGTGGTAACTTGGTGCATGGAGGATCACACCACCCTCAAAACGAAGGGACTTTGAACAAAGGCCCACATGCACATTAGACTGCATATTGCAGATGGAATGAAGGAAGACTTCATGGACCTGAATATGGCGCATGGATGGGTGAGGGAACATCTCTTACTTTAACGGTGGGGTAGACTGCTTCATGGCTTCAACGAGAAGGACCTCTTGGCAGACCTTTAGTGGGGGAGCAACTTGAAGGAAGGACTCGTATGTATGATGGAGGTAGGAGTGACCGAGAGCACTTCACTTCAATATGTGGAGACATGATGATGATGAAAGTTGAGTTGGTTCACTTGGATGAACACATGGGCAGCCAAGTCATGGACATGGACTACATGGAGATGCCTTGGTGGTACGCACTTGGCATGGGCTTGAGTCTATTTGACTTAGCCACATTTTATACTTTTGATGATGCTTGGAGGATGAGCCTACTTACATACAAGTAGAGCACGTGGATTAGCATCATGGACAGCATGTTGAGATGGAGATGGAGAACACTTCATGGACCAGAAAACATGGCACTTGGACGAGATTCAGACTTGATCGAGTTGATGGATGTGACAGTTTGCGGAAGGAACAACTAACGGTGGCATGAGGAGGAGTATTCTCATTGTTTTGGGCGTTATGGTTGGATTAGCTACCCAACTAGTTCGAGCTATGGGGGCATGCAGTACACTGAGTTATGCTGGATACATAGCAGCTTTGTTATGTTGAGTTGGTTGGAACACCTGGTGCAGAGATTCACATGGATTCGACGATGGTTGAGGAGATATCTCATGGACATAACGTTGCTGGGTTATGCAACAGAGTTGCGACGATGTTTCACACATGGAGTTGTGAATGGACCGTGCGACGATGGGATGATGTTGTCAAGGGACGACAACGCTTTGAAGTGGGGGAGAATGTAATGCCCCAAGACTTCATGGGCACGTTCAGCGGAACGGGCGCGCCGGTTGAGCGTTTGGTAGAGTCGGGCGCCGTGCGACGCAACGGGCGCACATCGCACCGTTGGAGAGTCACGGGCGCGCGGGTATGGTGAGACGAGTCACACGGGCGAGTTAGGTAGAACGACGAGTCACCAAGACGTTGGTGAAGCGTGTTTATACATAACGGGCGCCCTTGGATGAGTTAGCCGATGGGCAAGTCGGTGGGTCGGCCGGCGCGTTGGGCGCGCGACCGACGCCACACCCGTGGGCGAACGACCAAGCGGAGGGGTCGGCTCAGGTCGGCCGAGCGCCCCAACACCCACAACGCGACGTTTCGTGGGGCAGATGAGAAACAGGAGGGTCGGCTCTTGACAAGACGAGCGACCACAACTCAACAACGCACACGTATATATGGAAGTGAGTTGGTGAGTGGAGAGCATCGAAGTTTGGCGAGAAAATCCAATTGTCTACCGCAGCAATAGATCTGCGGAGCGACCAAGTGATGCGCCCGCTAGACGGGCAGCCAACGAAGAAGACGAGCCAAGGACTTGAGCGAGCGACGAGGTAGCGCACGACAGCACGGGTGCTGCGGAACGGAGCGGCGGCAAGACAGGCGCGTCGGGCGCAGGAGTCACGGACGAACTACGCGTAGCAAGCAACAACGATGTTACGGTGGGTGCGCGGGTGAACGAAGGGCGCACATGATGGGTGCACTACGCGTACCAACCGGCGGTTGGGTTACGGTGGGCGCGCGGGTGAACAAAGGATGCGCACAACGGGCGCGGGTGCACGACGCACTACACGGACGAAACGGAAGTGAGAGTCGGGTGGTGCGTGCACGACACAAACGACGGGCGCGGGCAGAGTGTAACGACGGGCGGACGCTGCACGGAGTTGGGCGAGTCGGGTGACTCACGACCCGACCAAACGGTGCGACGGGCCGAGTCGGCATTTCTATGTAAAAACAGGCTCTCGACCTGTATAATCCAGCGAGGCAATTTTATGATATTTTAATATATAAAATTGGTTTCTTCAAATCTGTTTTGGTGTATTTCTGAATGATGGTTTATGTTTTATAATTCCGCTGTAAAACATAATAAAAAAGTGAAGACTAACACTTAAAAAAATAAGTAGAGGCGTAGTCCGGAAAATGGAAAAACCGAAGGGAGGCCGTTTAGCCGGTGCCGCACGACCTGCCCAAGTGGAAAAACGAGATGGGGGCGTGACAACAAGGCACCCGGGCGGTCACAACTTAGCAAATCTAACACGGGCGCCCTCGGGCCAAAGGACCCGACCCGGCCCGAACGGACGCCCTCGCACGGCAAGCCCACCCGAACGGACGCCGTCGTGCCGCACGACCAAAGGACCCGACCCGAACGGACGCCCTCACCCGGCACAACCGAACGACCCGACCCGAACGGACGCCCTCACCCGGCACGCCCACCCGAACGCACGTCCTCACCCGGCGCGACACGGCACGCCTGACCAAACGGACGCACATGGGAGCAAACGGCAAACGGGCCGCCCGGACGTGCACAAGTGTAACGCCCAAGACTTCATGGGCGCGTTCGGTGGAACGGGCGCGCCGGTTGAGCGTTTGGTAGAGTCGGGCGCTGTGCGACGTAACGGGCGCACATCGCACCGTTGGAGAGTCACGGGCGCGCAGGTATGGTGAGACGAGTCACACGGGCGAGTTAGGTAGAACGACGAGTCAACAAGGCGTTGGTGAAGCGTGTTTATACATAATGGGCGCCCTTGGACGAGTTAGCCGATGGGCAAGTCGGTGGGTCGGCCGGCGCGTTGGGCGCACGACCGACGCCACACCCGTGGGCGAACGACCAAGCGGAGGGGTCGGCTCGGGTCGGCCGAGCGCCCCAACACCCACGACGCGACGTTTCGTGGGGCGGATGAGAAACGGGAGGGTCGGCTCGTGACAAGACGAGCGACCACAACTCAACAACGCATGTGTATATATGGAGGCGAGTTGGTGAGTGGAGAGCATCGAAGTTTGGCGAGCAAATCCAAGTGTCTACCGCAGCAATAGATCTGCAGAGCGACCAAGTGATGCGCCCGCTAGACGGGCAGCCAATGAAGAAGACGAGCCAAGGACTTGAGCGAGCGACGAGGTAGCGCACGACAGCACGGGCACTGCGGAACGGAGCGGCGGCAAGACAGGCGCGTCGGGCGCAAGAGTCACGGACGCACTACGCGTACCAACTGGCAGTTGGGTTACGGTGGGCGCGCGGGTGAACAAAGGACGCGCACAACGGGCGCGGGTGCACGACGCACTACACGGACGAAACGGAAGTGAGAGTCGGGTGGTGCGTGCACGACACAAACGACGGGCGCAGGCAGAGTGTAACGATGGGCGGACGCTGCACGGAGTTGGGCGAGTCGGGTGACTCACGACCTGACCGAACGGTGCGACGGGCCGAGTCGGCACGACTGTAATGTAAAAACAGGCTCTCGACCTGTATAATCCAGCGAGGCAATTTTATGATATTTAATATATAAAATTGGCTTCTTCAAATCTATTTTGGTGTATTTCTGAATCATGGTTTATGTTTTATAATTCTGCTGTAAAACATAATAAAAGTGAAGACTAACACTTAAAAAAATAAGTAGAGGCGTAGTCCGGAAAATGGTAAAACCGAAGGGAGGCCGTTTAGCCGGTGCCGCACGACCTGCCCAAGTGGACAAACGAGATGGGGGCGTGACAGATGGTATCAGAGGGATTGATGCGGAAAGAAGTCTGATAACACATCTGCATTGCATGACAAATGATATCAGAGACGAATTCAAGCAAGCAGGGACAACTCGAAGGTTGAAGCTGAAGCTTGGTAAGGCAAACATGAATACTTTTGCAGGGTTGCAGCAAGTATTGGAGTTTGACACAAAGGAAGCAAGTTTGAAGGCTCAAGTCGAACTTGAGAACATGATGGTACGTTGGAAGGATACGAAGCAGCAATATCACAAGGCTCTTGTGCAAGTGTCTGAACACTTGGAACACATTGGAGATGGGTTGATGGAGGTGCGGAAATCTTTGAACGAACTATCTAGAAAAACTTCTGAAATTAAGAAGCTTGACATGGAGAAGCAACAAGGTGAAGGAGGACTTCAAGAACTCTTTATGGAAAGGGCTCACTTGAAGGAAAGAAGCATCGCGTTGCAGGTTGAAGTCAAGAACATGGAAGAGGAGATCAAGAGGCGTTTTCTTGATCCAAAACCGATTGGTTTAAAGAACGAAAATGCATGTGTTGGCACACTTTGAAAAGAAGAAGGCCAAACTATGAGGATCGGTGCACTTCGTTTGGAAGAAGTCAGCATGTGTCGGATTGGAGCAGTTAGGCAGAATTCGAAAAGGAAGGAGCTTGAACCAATTCAAGCAGACCCAGGATCGGATTGTTCTAAGGAGCTTCATGAGAGGAAATATGTGAAAAGGACTGTTAAGCCAAGGGCTAGTAGTTCGAAAGACATATTGGAGGAAGAAATGTTGAAGAAGATTGCGGAAGTAAGGCACAAGACAAGAAGGAGTAATGATGATGAAAGTTCCTTGGACTTGAGATTCGTGTCTACAACCGTACATGGGAAGAAGTTCTCTGCTTTGGTAGACACGGGGGCTACACATAGTTTCCTGAGTCGAAAGGCAGCTTCATCTTTTGAAAAGAAGAGGAAGGCTAGCATGGAGAAAGAGTTGAGTGCTTTCAAGGCAGTCAATTCGAGTATGAAAGCAGTGAACGGTGTCATGAAAGACACACATGTCAGAGTAGGGTCATGGTTTGGAAAGTTAGACTTAAGAGTCATTGACATGGATGATCATTCTATGGTGTTAGGGCGAGACTTCATGGTTGCAGCACAATCCATACCAATGATGGACCGAGACATCCTCTTAATTCTTGATGATGGAAAAACCATGATGGTTCCTATGACAAGGAAGAGCCGTTTGGGGTATCAACCAAGGATGGCTTCATTGATCCTATATGAGAAGGACCCGGATATGGACCATACAACTAGTGTGGAGAAAAGGGGACTTGGATCTATGACTCAAACAACAAAGGAAGAACGCATGTGTGACCTTGCTGAGAGAGACTTGAAGGAAAGAAGGAAGGGAGCAGACATAGCTTCATTTCTTGAGCATGTAGCAGAGAAGACTACTCAAGATCTTCACCAGGATGATGGGAAGAAGGACACTTCTTCAGACATGGGACCGGGGGAAGGTTATGCAGGTAGAGATCCAGCTGGGATTGTTGAATTTTGCAGATATGATATGGGCATATACGACTTTCAACTGACAAAGGAAAAGCTTGGGAAACTTGGATGCACTCAAGAGGAGGTTGATGCTGTTCACGAGTACCTTAAGACTCGACATCAATCTGATACATGGGTGGATGAAAGTCAGGGAGGTAGCTTCCTGGCCCTTGCGATGAAATAAACCTTTGGAGAAAGGGGGTGTGGTAACTTAGTGCATGGAGGACCACACCACCCTCAAAACGAAGGGGCTTTGAACAAAGGCCCACATGCATGGACCGCATATTGCAGATGGAATGAAGGGGGACTTCATGGACCTGAATATGGCGCATGGATTGGTGAGAGAACATCTCTTATTTGATGATGGAGTAGACTTCTTTATGGCTTCAACAAGAAGGACCTCTTGGTAGACCTTTAGTGGGGAGAAACTTGAAGGAAGTACTCGTATATATGATGGAGGTAGGAGTGACCGAGAGCACTTCACTTCGATATGTGGAGACATGATGATGATGAGAGTTGAGTTGGTTCACTTGGATGAACACATGGGCAGCCAAAGTCATGGACATGGACTACATGGAGATCTTTTATAGATGGAGATGCCTTGGTGGTACACACTTTGGCATGGGCTTGAGTCTACTTGACTTAGCCACCTTTCTTACTTTTGATGATGCTTGGAGGATGAGCCTACTTGCATACAAGTAGAGCACATGGATTAGCATCATGGACAGCATGTTGTGGATGAGATGGATACACTTCATGGACCCAAAACATGGCACTTGGATGAGATTCAGACTTGTTCGAGTTGATGGATGTGACAGGTTGCAGGAGGAATGACTAACGCAGGGTATGAGGATGGACATTCTCATGATGAGGACGCTACGGTTGGATTAGCTACCCAACTAGTTCGAGTTGTGGGGACGCGTAATGTGCAGAGTTATGCTCGATACATAGAAGATTTGTTATGTTGAGTTGGTTGGAGTACTTGATGCATAGCTTCACATGGATTCGATGATGGATTGAGGAGATATCTCATGGACATAACGTTGCTAGGTTATGCAACGGAGTTGCGACGATGTTTCACACATGGAGTTGTGAATGGACCGTGCAACGATGGGATGATGTTGTCAAGGGACGACAACGCTTTGAAGTGGGGGAGAATGTAACGCCCCAAGACTTCATGGGCGCGTTCGGTGGAACAGGCGCGCCGGTTGAGCGTTTGGTAGAGTCGGGCGCCGTGCGACGCAACGGGCGCACATCGCACCGTTGGAGAGTCACCGGCGCGCGGGTATGGTGAGACGAGTCACACATGCGAGTTAGGTAGAAAGACGAGTGAACAAGGTGTTGGTGAAGCGTGTTTATACATAACGGGCACCCTTGGACGAGTTAGCCGATGGGCAAGTCGGTGGGTCGGCCAGCGCGTTGGGCGCGCGACCGACGCCACACCCGTGGGCGAACGACCAAGCGGAGGGGTCGGCTCGGGTCGGCCGAGCGTCCCAACACCCACGACGCGACGTTTCGTGGGGCGGATGAGAAACGGGAGGGTCGGCTCGTGACAAGACGAGCAACCACAACTCAACAACGCACGCGTATATATGGAGGCGAGTTGGTGAGTGGAGAGCATCGAAGTTTGGCGAGCAAATCCAAGTGTCTACCGCAGCAATAGATCTGTGGAGAGACCAAGTGATGTGCCCGCTAGACGCGCAGCCAACGAAGAAGACGAGCCAAGGACTTGAGCGAGCGACGAGGTAGCGCACGACAGCACGGGCGCTGCGGAACGGAGCGGCGGCAAGACAGGCGCGTCGGGCGCAAGAGTCACGGATGCACTACGCGTACCAACCGGCGGTTGGGTTACGGTGGACGCGCGGGTGAACAAAGGACGCGCACAACGGGCGCGGGTGCACGACGCACTACACGGACGAAACGGAAGTGACAGTCGGGTGGTGCGTGCACGACACAAACGACGGGCGCGGGCAGAGTGTAACGACGGGCGGACGCGGGAGGTTGGGCGAGTCGGAGTGACTCACGACCGGCCAGAAACGGTGTGACAGCCGAGTCGGCCACAGCTTGTAATGTAAAAAACGGGCTCTGTTTGTATAATCCAGCGAGGCAATTTTATGATATTTAATATATAAAATTGGCTTCTTCAAATCTGTTTTGATGTATTTCTGAATGATGGTTTATGTTTTATAATTCCGCTGTAAAACATAATAAAAAGTGAAGACTAACACTTAAGAAAAATAAGTAGAGGCGTAGTCCGGAAAAGGGTAAACCCGAAAGGAGGCCGTTTAGCCGGTGCCGCACGACACCTTAAGTGGACAAACGGTGATAGATTAAGTGACAACCAATGCCGAGGTGGTCACAACTTAGCAAATCTAACACGGGCGCCCTCGGGCCAAACGACCCGACCCGACCCGAACGGACGCCCTCGCACGGCTCGCCCAACCGAACGGACGCCATCGTGCCGCACGAACGGAGGCCCTCACCCGGCACGACCGAACGAACGACCTCACCCGGCACGCCAACCCGAACGGACGCCCTCACCCGACGCGACACGGCACGCCCGACCAAACGGACGCACATGGGAGCAAACGGCAAACGGGCCGCCGGGACGTGCACAAGGCACCCGGGCGGTCACAACTTAGCAAATTTGACACGGGCGCCCTCGGGCCAAACGACCCGACCCGACCCGAACGGACGCCCTCGCCCGGCACGCCCACCCGAACGGACGCCCTCGCCCGGCACGACCGAACGACCCGACCCGAACGGACGCCCTCACCGGCATGACACGGCGCCGGAAACCCCGAACGGAAGCCCTCACAGGCACGCCCAACGAGAACGCACGCCCTCACCGGCGCGACCACGGCACGCGGGCCAGGCAGGCGCGGGAGCAAACGGCAAGCGGGCCGCCCGGACGTGCACAAGGCACCCGGGCGGTCACAACTTAGCAAATTTGACACGGGCGCCCTCGGGCCAAACGACCCGACCCGGCCCGAACGGACGCCCTCGCCCGGCACGCCCACCCGAACGGACGCCCTCGCCCGGCACGACCGAACGACCCGACCCGAACGGACGCCCTCACCCGAACGGACGCCCTCACCCGGCACGACCGAACGACCCGACCCAAACGGACGCCCTCGCCGTGCACCGCCCACCCGAACGGACGCCATCGTCTTAGCACCGACACGGCGACACGACACGAACGGACGCCCTCACCGCACGGCCAAGATGACCGGGCCCGAACGGACGCCCTCACCGGCACGACCGAGCGACCCGACCAAACGAGCGCACATGGGGCTTCGCTCGGGCCGCACGGACGTGCACAAGGCACCCGGGCGGTCACAACTTAGCAAATCGGCCACGGGCGCCCTCCGACCAAACGGCCCGACCCGGACGGACGCCCTCACCCGGTGCCACACGACCCGCCCGACCGAACGGACGCACATGGGAGCAAACGGAAAACGGGTCGCTCGGACGTGCACAAGGCACCCGGGCGGTCACAACTTAGCAAATCTGATACGGGCGCCCTCGGCCCAAACGACTCGACCCGAACGCCTTTGGCCGGGCGGTCGGGTGACCTACGGCCCCGGGCGCCTCTACACGAAGCGCACGACGGTGCGAAAGCCATTCGGGGGAGCGTCGGGGAAGTCGGAAATTGAGTGCGTGGGGTGGAAAATGTGCGCCAGTGATGGGCATCTAACCGTACTGTTGGGAAGCGGATTGGACACACAGGGAGCTCGAGGGACGGTCTAAACTGATTTGTAGTGCCGATTTGAGTGACCCGGCAGCACTTGGGCAGTTTTGTGCAGGATATTCCCAAGGTGAATTCTGATGATTGTAAATGATTGCTGTAGGCCAGTTTGATGGTTGACAAGCCTTAGAGCTTGGTCAAAAGGCTAACTTGCCTCTCCAAGGAGCAGAAGTGGCTTCTGCTGGATTGGAACTTATTATTTCATATTTATCATTATTAACAGGGAATTGCCCCTCCCTTGTATGTATGAGCATACTTGTGGATTGATAATGATGTTTATGTTTATTTCCGCATATAGAGAGAACCTTTGGTTAATAACTAACAGGTGTTGCTAAAGGCGTAGTCTATATACTTGAGTATTTGGAAAAAGAAAAAAGTACGGTAGTGCCGCACCCGTCTATAGCGTGGTTGAAAGACACCGAAGGTATAGGGGCGTGACAACTAGGCGCACGGGCGGTCACAAATTAACATTTTCGATATGACCTCCCTCACACGACCCGACCTGAACGGATTTCCTTGGGCGCCCTCGCACGGCACGACCTGACCCGCCCGAACGAAGGCACAAGGGAAAAGAAAAAAGTACGGTAGTGCCGCACCCATATATAGTGTGGTTGAAAGACACCGAAGGTATAGGGGCATGACAACTAGGCACACGGGTGGTCACAACTTAGCATTTTCGATACGGCCTCCCTCACACGACCCGACCCGAACGCGTTTCCTTGGGCGCCCTCACACAGCACGACCTGACCCGCCCTAACGAAGGCACAAAGGAGAAAACGGCAATCGGGTCGCACGAACGTGCACAAGGCACAAGGGCGGTCACAACTTAGCATTTTTTATACGGCCTCCCTCACACGACCCGACCCGAACACGTTTCCTTGGGCGCCCTCACATGGCACGACCCGACCTGCCCGAACGAAGGCACAAGGGAGCAAACGGAAAACGGGTCGCATGAACGTGCACAAGGCACACGAGCAGTCACAACTTAGAATTTTTTATACGGCCCCCCTCGCATGGCACGACCCGACCCGACCCGCCCGAACGAAGGCACAAGGGAGCAAATCGGAAACTGGCCGCGCGAACGTGCACAAGGCACGCGGGCGGTCACAACTTAGCATTTTTTATACGGTCGCCCTCACACGACCCGACCTGAACGCGTTTCCTTGGGCGCCCTCACGCGACCCGACCCGACCGAACGCGTTTCCCTGCTCGAAGGTATGCATCCCATAGTGCATCAAAATCAAGACCAGTCTCGATCTCAGTTCCTCAGTGAACCAGATACTGCAAGATCATTGTAGTATGAAGCCTCCAATGAATGAAACTCCACCATGAACTCCCACGCATCATCCTATCCAAAGCGTTGGCAAGCATACTTGTATTGCCCGTGAGTGCCACCACAAGTTGTTCTCACCCTGCAAGTCATATGAATGTGCTCGTAGGCTGCTCATCCAACCAATGTCTTGTTGCTCAAAGTGAACAACGTCCATCAGCCCATCTATAAAAGATCTCCATGTAGCACCAACAATCGATCATGCTCAGCATATTCCTTCTTGACACTCCTCCATGATGCTCATAAGTGGGCACCCAGTAAGTGAACCTGCATAATGTCTCCACATAATGTCCTGCCATGCCCTCATGTCAATGTACATGACTTTGGTTTCCCACGTGTCCATCAAGAGTAGACTCGCCTCAACCCTAGTCACCATCATGTGTATAGTGTATAGGTTAAGTGCCCTCGATCACTTCTACCATCATCATCATGGGTACTTCCTCCAAGGCTTCTCCCCCGCTAAAGGTGCACCAAGAGTTCCTTCTTGGTTGTAAGCCATGAAGAAGTCTACCCAGACAATGTGCCCTACCACCAAGGCAGTCCATGAGTCATGCGGGCACCTAGCCAGTTTCCATGTGGCTAAGCATGACCCGTATCTATCACAGAGATCATCAAGTTCCACCCTTGTCACGGGAATTTGAACCTACTAGAGCGAGGTCACAAATTTCCCTATCAAGGCCTACAACACGAAATGCTCCCCTTGCTTCTCCAATGTACAAGGTTCCATCATAGTCATCCGAGGAAAGGTCCTCCATGGTATTGGAAAAGAAGTCATCTTCTTTCCCATCCCTGCATGCGGTCCATCTCCCAGATGCTCAATTGAAACACGAGCCATGTCTTCATGAAGAATCTCTAAGCGAGTGTCCTCCGTCCTCATCAATGTCTGCAATGCTTCCGATCCGGGTACCGCCTGCTCATAAAGTTCCTCCTCGATCATTGTCACTTCTGCAAAATTTTCATGTGGTTCATCCCCCAATGCCTGCAATGTGCTTGGTCCAGGTTCAACTTGTTCCACGAGTTCTTCCTCGATCATATCCGCATCCTCAACATCCTCCCCAGAATCATCCATCACCGATGCTTGCGATGTGCTTGGCCCTGGTCCAACCTGTTCATCAAGTCCGTCCTCGACTTCTACCACATCTGCAACATCCTTGTGAGAATCGTCCACCATCAATGCTTGTAATGTGCTTGGTCCTGGTCCAACTTGTTCATCAGCTTCTTCCTTGACTTCAATCACATCTACAACATCCTTTGGTTCGCCCATAGTGGGCTTCATGCCACCATGCTTCATCTTTCCAAGGTCTCTAAGCTTGAGAAGCTTATCAATTAACTTCCTTCGCTCTTCTTCCACCTTGTCCATTTCTACTTGGAGAATTCTCACTTTCTTCATAAGTCAAAAAATTTCATCTTTTCTCAAGCCAGATGTCCTCCTCTTGCACAATGTATCAATGGTCCGACTCGCCTCATCAAACTCCTTTTCCACTTCCTTCGACTTCTCTTTAATTTCTTTGAAGTTCATTTCCAATGAAACAAACTCATCCATCAAACTTCAATACCACCTGCAACGCTGCAACGGTATCCCTGCTCAATAATAATAATAATAATAAAAGCCACAAAAATGTAGCTCTGATACCAACTGTCACGCCCTTATACCTGTGGTAGTCTCCCAACCGCTCTATAGACGGGTGCGGCACTACATTATTTTTCTCTTTTCAAATACTCAATAAGTAGACTACGCCTAACTCAACACTTGTTTAATTAATCTTCCAAAGTGCTCCTGTGCGGAAATAAAACAACAATAAACATCAATATCAAACCACATGAATGCCCATACATTCAAGGGAGGGGCAAATCCCGTTAATAAGTCTGCCCAGTATTATGCTTCAATAAATATGTACAATCTGCAATAACTATACAGCCAAGCCTCCATAAACCATTTATGCTTCTTTCCAAATGTGCTTGTACCTGGGTCTAGCCTTAACAACTTCCCAACAGTGCAAAAAATCCAAAGGAACCCCAAAATTCCCTTTCAGAACATGTTTCTGAAGTCTGCGCGAATTCTGGTTCAAGTGGGTCACTCGGGTCAGAGACGCCCTCGGCACCCTGAACGCATTTCCGCACGCGGGTCACCGGGGTCACGGTCTGCACGCGTTTCCTGAACGCGTTTGACCCGACCCGACCCTGCTGAACGAACTCCGCACCTTCAAACACTGTTCCGCGTGTCCGGAACGTGGGCGCGCTGCACGAACACGACTCGACCTGAACGCGCCCGCCCTGAACACTGTTCTCCACGCGTCCTACGGAAGGATCCCGACTCGACCATGCACTAAACACTGCACTGCACACGCCCTGTGGAAGGAACCCGACTCGACCTGCGGGTGAACGCCGAACGGGTTTTTACCCGACTCGACCCAGACTCCGTTTCCCTGCTGCGGCTTCGCCCTCCACCCTCGACCTTCGCTCTGGCTCGAGCATTAGCTTTCCAATGGTGGAATCAGCAAGATGTTGATGTCCTTCTTTCTTTCCTTTATCGTCCATCGCCCGTCCTCCTTTCGTATGTGCCTTTGCCCACACATTGCTTCCATGGGTGGGGCTTGACCCATATGAGGCCGACCCAGTAAACGCCCATAAAGCCTTGGTTACGACGTGGCATTTCCTCCTTAACGTCGGCTTGCCACAACGGCCGGCCTATAAAACCTCCAAGCCAACACACGGCCATTTTTGGGCGCGTTTATGCACGTCGCTCCTAAACGTCGCACGGTCACCGTGATAACGTTGCATAGTAGCCCGACGATGTTTTCGTCCGTCGGCGCGCCCGTCTAACCTTCCGTCGTGGTTTCCGTCGTTCGTCGCATGTCCACCGAACGCTTCCAACGCCTTCCGTCGTCGTCCTCGGCTCATGGGTCTTACAGGGGCGGTTTCCGTCGCGGCGGGCGTATAATTGGACGGTGTCCATTGAGCAGGGACATGGAAACCTTACATTTCGCACAGTTGGGCGACTGTCGTCACGGTGGGGCGAGGAAACCTGTCATGCCCCTAGACCTTCGGTGACCTTTCAACCGTGCTATAGACGGGGTGTGGCACTACCGTACTTCTCCTTTTCGTAATACTCAAGTATGTAGACTGCGCCTTTAGCAACACTTGTTAAATTAGTTAATCAAATGTTCTTTCAATGTGCGGAAATCATGAACATCATCATCACATCCACAGTGTACGCCCATACATACAAGGGAGGGGCAACTCCCAGTTAATAATGGGTCTGCCCGATAATATGTTTCATAAATATGAAATAGAGTATAAGTTCCAATCCAGCAAAAGACCCCCTCTGCTCTTTGGCAAGGCAAGTCACTTTTTGTCCAAGCTTACAATGCTTGACAATCATTAACTAGCCCACAACAATCATTTACAGCAC
>JAXQQM020063429.1:242500-245000 GCA_034641835.2 Pinus albicaulis
CGCGCTTCGTCCCTCGACCACCGCACTGGCAAACCGACAGGCGGTACTCCACCCGTGCTTGTGACGATGCAGCAGCCCGTGTTGGTTTTCACCTCAAGTCGAGCAGCGGACCAGCCTGAGCCGTTCCACATCCGACCGAGATGCATCGACAGCCTCCATCCGCTTCCCTCCCGGCAATTTCAAGCACTCTTTAACTGTCTTTTCAAAGTCCTTTTCATCTTTCCCTCGTGGTACTTGTTCGCTATCGGTCTCTTGCCCGTATTTAGCCTTGGATGGAATTTACCACCCAATTAGGGCTGCATTCCCAAACAACCCGACTCGCCGACAACGCCTCGTGATGCGGCAACATCCCGGCCCGACGGGGCTGTCACCCTCTCAGGCGCCCCCTTCCAAGGGACTTGGCCCGGGTCCGCCGCTGAGGACGCTTCTACAGACTACAATTCAAGCGACGCTGCCACCCGATTTTCATGTTGGGATCTTCCCGGTTCGCTCGCCGCTACTAGGGGAATCCTTGTAAGTTTCTTTTCCTCCGCTTAATTATATGCTTAAACTCAACGGGTGTTCTCGCCTGAGCTAAGGTCGCAAGTTGGAGCTAAATCCGCCCTACCCAATGGGAGGACAAGAGAGAGAAAAGAAAGTTCCAGGGATGCCACACAGAGCCTGCATCGGCTAACGCCGACTGCCCAACCAAGGGGACAAGATCACCGCTTGCCGACGCACGCCACGAAACATCGCCTGCCACATTTCAGCCAACCGCACCGCATTGGGCACGGGTCCTTCACGAACATCAAGCCCACTACAACTCCCCCTTTTTTCTCTGTAAAGACAGGGGTCGGAACGAGGAAAGTAAGAAAAACACATGAAAGAAAGAGAAAAAAATTGTCCGCCCACTCAAAGGAGGAGGTCCAAACAGATAACAAACACTTCGTGACCCCTGCGCCCTCGCAAAAGGGGGGGAATCGCATGGAACGACAATCGGGAAGGACTAGGGTGGCCAACCCAGGAGCTCGCACTGCCTTTCATCCTTTGCGAATGCCAATCCTCAACGATTCACCCCTTTCTCCGTAAAGCTAGGGGCTGAAAGGAGGAAGAGAAAAAAGCAACCCAAAAAGAGAAAAGAAAAAAGAGAACCAAAACATGGCCGAGGCTCAAACACAAAACTTCCTTTCAAGGCCCCTTGCCCTTGCAAAAAGGCAGGAACTACACAGATCGACGACCGAGAAGGACTAGGGTGGCCACCCTAGCAGAAACTCGCACTGCTTTTTCATCCTTCCGAAAACGTCAAAATCCACGGCAATCCCACCTTTTCTCCGTAAAGCTAGGGGGAACAAAACGAATCACAAGGGGAGGCTCAAACACAGCAGCACAAGATTTTCCAAGCCCTGTGCCTTAGCAAAAAAGGGGGGAACTGCAAGGAACGACGACCGAGAAGGACTAGGGTGGCCAACCCGGGAGTTTGCACTGCTTTTCATCCTTCTCCGACACCGACCCACAACAATTCTCACTTTTCTCCATAAAGCTGGAGACCGGAAGGGAAGCAAACGACGACAGGAAAGAAAGAAAAACCAAGCATTACCCACCATAACACTCGCGACAAAAATCCAATTTGAGAGAAAGGGGGCCAAATTTAAAGCAACGCTAGCTAGAAAAACAGAGGTCCACCGCCGCGCGAGGGGACGTTGGCTTAACCAAAAAGAATGAAAACAAGGCACCCAATCAAAAGCATCCCACGTTTTCACACCCTTCCACATACTACATTGCAACGCAACATCCTTTCTATCTTCACGACATAACAAGCGGCAATCAAACAACCAAGCAGAGACAAGCCACAACCTAAACCTGACCACTAGAAAACCCGAGGGCCCCGACAAGACAAGTGCCTAGAGCACGTTACTACTGAGAGGTAAACGACCCCCCAACCCACACAAGGCTTCAGACAAAAAATGCACTAATAGCAAACCCACCCCGCTATTTCACCCCTCCGTGTACAGGACACCCGACAACCTTTCCAGCAAAAAATTCAAGGGGGCCCAAACAACCGAAACTCCAAAGAGGAGTTATCGCAGGCTGACACTCAATGCTGGATAAAGCCCAGGGCCACAAATACACCGGCGGTGCAACGTCACACCCTAAAAAGAGGGAAGCCCCCAAAGCGCACACCACAATGCTATTGCAACAATCGACACATCCAAGAAATGACCAAGTCGCACAGAAAAACCCACAATCCAAATGGTGAGGACTAGGACATAACCTGCTTCCTACTTTTCCCTGGAAGAGGGGAGTGGCTCAAGAAAGGACGAGGAATTCTCTCGAAACCAAAGGGGGACGAGAAAAGAATGCTACCTCGTGCCCATTGACGAGGAAACTTGCAATTTTGATGGAGCTCGAACCAAGGGAGGGCTATTTCATTACCTAGACCCAACCCTTCCGCGAGGGCATGTCAAGGAACAATCGAGAGGACTAGGGTGGCCAGCCCAATGGATTTCTCCGCTCTTCATCC
>JAXQQM020063429.1:250000-262500 GCA_034641835.2 Pinus albicaulis
CGAGAGTCGACGACCCTACAAATGACCCAAGGCCACTCTTCAGGCACACCCGAACAAGCAACTCAATTTACCAACCCACCTTTCACACGAAAATCCAACCCCTCCCCCCACCAAAAGGGGGAGGAGGTGAACAATATACCGAGGAGCCGATTTCACGAAGCCAACGAGACAAAAGCCCACCTCTCCAACCCACCGAAAAGGGAGGAGGTGAACAATATGGCGAAGAGCCAACATCGACGGAGCCAACGAGCGAGCAAGGGGCACGAGAGCGACATAGGCGACCGGCCAGTTGTCTCAAGGAGCCACACGGAGCGACCTCGTCCAACTCTGAGAACACAGAGCGGAAGGGTAACTCTTTTCACATATGCCTCCCAGGACAAGCATGGCCAACATTACCGCTCATGCGCTACCGAGTGGGGATGGAGAGAAGATGAATGTCGACCACCCTACAAATGACCCAAGGCCACTCTTCAGGCACACCCGAACAAGCAACTCAGTTACCAACCCACCTTTCACACGAAAATCCAACCCCTCCCCACACCAAAAGGGGAGGAGGTGAACAATATAGCGAGGAGCCTATTTCACGAAGCCAACGAGACAAAAGCCCACCTCTCCAACCCACCAAAAAGGGAGGAGGTGAACAATATAGCGAAGAGCCAACATCTACGGAGCCAACGAGCAAGCAAGGGGAACGAGAGCGACATAGGCGACCGGCCAGTTGTCTCAAGGAGCCACACAAAGCAACCTCATCCAAATCTGAGAACACAGAGCGGAAGGGCAACTCTTTTCACATATGCCTCCCAGGACAAGCATGGCCAACATTACCGCTCATGCGCTACCAAGTGGGGATGGAGAGAAGATGAGAGTTGACGACTCTACAAATGACCCAAGGCCACTCTTCAGGCACACCCGAACAAGAAACTCAGTTACCAACCCACCTTTCACACGAAAATACAACCCCTTCCCCAACCGAAAGGGGAGGAGGTGAACAATATAGCGAGGAGCCGATTTCACGAAGCCAACGAGACAAAAGAACACCTCTCCAACCCACCAAAATGGGAGGAGGTGAACAATATAGCGAAGAGCCAACATCGACGGAGCCAACGAGCAAGCAAGGGGCATGAGAGCAACACAGGCGACCGTCCAGTTGTCTCAAGGAGCCACACAGAGTGACCTCATCCAACTCTGAGAACACAGAGCGGAAGGGCAACTCTTTTCACATATGCCTCCCAGGACAAGCATGGCCAACATTACCGCTCATGCGCTACCGAGTGGGGATGGAGAGAAGATGAGAGTCGACGATCCTACAAATGACCCAAGGCCACTCTTCAGGCACACCCGAACAAGCAACTCAGTTACCAACCCACCTTTCACACGAAAATCCAACCCCTCCCCCCACAAGCAAGCAAAAAGGGAGGAGAAGAACAATATAGAGAAGAGCCGACATCGACGGAGCTAACGAGCGACATAGCAAAATGCTGATTTCAACAGAGCAAACGTGCAACCAAGGGGCACGAGAGAGAGTTACCGGAGAGCCAATTTCAACAACGCCAACAGGTGGCCAGTCATCTCAAAGAGCCACACACAACAACCCCATCCAAATGCTAGAAAACAGAGTGGACGGGAGAGATTGTTCAAACATGCCTCCAAGGACAAGCATGGCCAACATTACCACTCATATGCTACCGAGTGGTGATGGAGAGAAGAAAGTCGACGACCCTACAAATGACCCAAGGCCATTCTTCAGGCACAACCGAGCAAAACAACTCAATTACCAACCCACCTTTCACACGAAAAGCAAATCTGATAAGCGCACCCTCGGACAAAACAGGGCGACCTGAACACCCCTGTCCGTGCGCCCTCACCCGGGGCGACACAGAGCGCCCCCCCGAACGAACGCACATGGGAGCAAACGACAAACGGGCCGCCCAGACGTGCACAAGGCATTCGGGTGGTCGCAACTTAGCAAATATGGCACGGGCGCCCTCGGGCCAAACGACCCGACCCGAACGGACGACATCACCCGACACGACCAAACGAACCGACCCGAACGAACGCCCTCACCCGGGGCGACACGGCGCGCCCACCCGAACGGACGCACATGGGAGCAAATGGCAAACGGGCCGCCCGGACGTGCACAAGGCACCCGGGCAGTCACAACTTAGAAAATCTGGCACGGGCGCCCTCGGCCCAAACGACCTGACCCGAACGGACGACCTCACCCAGCACGCCCACCCGAACGAACGCCATCACCCGGCGCGACATGACACGCCCGACCTGAACCGACGCACATGGGAGCAAATGGCAAACGGACCGCCCGGACGTGCACAAGGCACCCGGGCAGTCACAACTTAGCAAATCTGACGCGGGCGCCCTCGGCCCAAACGACCCGACCCGGACGGACGCCCTCACCCGGCACGACACGACACGCCCACCCAAACGGACACACATGGGAGAAAATGGAAAACGGGCCGCCCGGACGTGCACAAGGCACCCGGGCAGTCACAACTTGGAAAATCTGACACGGGTGCCCTCGGGCCAAACGACCCCACCCGAACGGACGACCTCACCCGGCACGCCCACCCGAACGGATGCCCTCACCCGCCACGACACAGCGCGCCCACCCGAACGGACGCACATGGGAGCGAATGGCAAACGGGCCGCCCGGACGTGCACAAAGCACCCGGGCGGTCACAACTTAGCAAATCTGACACGGGTGCCCTCGAGCCTAATGACCCGACCCAAATGGACGCCCTCATCGGCACGACACGGCGCTCACGACCAAACAGCCGCACATGGTAGCAAATGGTAAACAGGCCGCTCGGACGTGCACAAGGCACCCGGGCGGTCACAACTTAGCAAATCTTACACGGGCGCCATCGGGCCAAACCACCTGACCCAAACGGATGCCCTCACCCGACACGACCAAACGACCCGACTCGAACAGACGCCCTCACCCGGCACGACACGACGCGCCCACCCGAACGGTCGCACATGGGAGCAAACGGCAAATGGGCCGCCCGGACATGCACAAGGCACCCGGGCAGTCACAACTTAGCAAATCTGACATGGGCGCCCTCGGGCCAAACCACCAGACCCGAACGGATGCCCTCGCCCGGCATGACCACCCGAACGGACGCCCTCACCCGGCACGACACGGCACGCCCGACCAAACGGACGCACATGGGAGCAAACGACAAACGAGCCGCCCAGACGTGCACAAGGCACCCCGGTGGTCACAACTTAGCAAATCTGACACGGGCACCCTCGGGCCAAACGACCCGACCCGACCCGAACGGACGCCCTCACACGGCACGCCCACCCGAACGGACGCCATCGTGCCGCACGACCAAACGACCCGACACGAATGGACGCCCTCACCCGGCACGATCAAACGACCCGACCGAAACGGACGCCCTCACCCAAAATGCCCACCCGAACGGACGCACTCACCCGACGCGACATAGCACGCCCGACCAAACGGACGCACATGGGAGCAAACGGAAAACGGGCCGCCCGGACGTGCACAAGGCACCCGGGCAGTCACAACTTAGCAAATCTGACACGGGCGCCCTCGGGCTAAACGACCTGACCTGACCTGAACAGAGGCCCTCGCACAGCACGCCCACCCGAACGGATGCCATCGTGCCGCACGACCAAACGACACGACACGAACGGACGCCCTCACCCGGCACGACCGAACGACCCGACCCGAACGGACGCCCTCACCCGGCACGCCCACCCGAACTGACGCCCTCACCTGGCGCGACACGGCACGCCTGACCAAACGGACGCACATGGGAGCAAACGGCAAACGGGCCGCCCAGACGTGCACAAGGCACCCGGGCGGTCACAACTTAGCAAATATGACACGGGCGCCCTCGGGCCAAACGACTCGACCCGGCCCGAACGAATGCCCTTGCCCGGCACGCCCACCCGAACGGACCCCATCGTGCCGCACGACCAAACGACACGACACGA
Source organism: Pinus albicaulis (assembly GCA_034641835.2). NCBI lineage: Eukaryota > Viridiplantae > Streptophyta > Pinopsida > Pinales > Pinaceae > Pinus > Pinus albicaulis. Next base: position 253,982 of record JAXQQM020063429.1, read on the forward strand.
ACGGATGCCCTCACCTGGCACGACCGAACGACCCGACTCGAACGGATGCCCTCACCCGGCACGCCCACCCGAACGGACGCCCTCACCCGGCGCGACACGGCACACCCGACCAAACGGACGCACATGGGAGCAAACGGAAAACGGGCCACCCGGACGTGCACAAGGCACCCGGGCGGTCACAACATAGCAAATATGACACGGGCGCCCTCGGGCCAAACAACTCGACCCGATCCGAATGGACGCCCTCGCCCGGCACGCCCACCCGAACGGACGCCATCGTGCCGCATGACCCAACGACACGACCCGAACGGACGCCCTCACCCGGCACGACCGAACGACCCGACCCGAACGGAAGCCCTCGCCCGGCACGCCCACCCGAACGGACGCCCTCACCCGGCGCGACACGGCACGCCCGACCAAACGGACGCACATGGGAGCAAACGACAAACGGGCCGCCCGGACGTGCACAAGGCACCCGGGCGGTCACAACTTAGAAAATATGACACGGGCGCCCTAGGTCCAAACGACCCGACCCGACTCGAACGGACGCCCTCGCCCGACACACCCACCCTAACGGACGCCATCGTGCCGCACGAACAAACGACACGACACGAACGGACGCCCTCACCCGGCACGACCGAACGACCCGACCCGAACGGACGCCCTCACCCGGCACGCCCACCCGAACGGACGCCCTCACACGGCGCGACATGGCACGCCCGACCAAACGGACGCACATGGGAGCAAACGGAAAACGGGCCTCCCCGACGTGCACAAGGCAACCGGGTGGTCACAACTTAGCAAATCTGACATGGGCGCCCTCGAGCCAAACGACCTGACCCGACCTGAACGGACACCCTCACCCGACACGCCCACCCGAACGAACGCCATCGTGCCGCACGACCAAACGAGCCGACCCACACGGACACCCTCACCCGGCACGACCGAACGACACGACCCGAACGAACGCCCTCACTCGGCACGACCGAACGACCCGACCCGAATGGACACCCTCACCCGGCACGACCAAACGACCAGACCAAACGGACGCACATGGGAGTAAACGGCAAACGGGTCGCCTGGACGTGCACAAGGCACCCGGGTGGTCACAACTTAGCAAATATGACACGGGCACCCTCGGGCCAAACGACCCGACCCGACCCGATCGGACGCCCTCGCCTGGCACGCCCACCCGAACGGACGCCATCGTGCCGCACGACCAAACGACCCGACCCGAACGGACGCCCTCACCCGGCACGACCGAACGACCCGACCCGAACGGACGCCCTCACCCGGCACAACCAAACGACCCGACCAAACAGACGCACATGGGGGCAAACGACAAACGGGCTGCCCGGACGTGCACAAGGCACCCAGGCGGTCACGACTTAGCAAATCTGACACGGTCGCCCTCGCCCGGCACGCCCACCCGAACGGACGCCATCATGCCGCACGACCAAACGACCCGACCCGAACAGACGCCCTCACCCGGCATGACCAAACGACCCGACCCGAACGGACGCCCTCACCCGACACGACCGAACGACCCGACCCGAACGGACGCCCTCACACGGCATGACCGAACGACCCGACCCGAACGGAAGCACTCACCCGGCATGACCAAACGACCTGACCAAACGGACGCACATGGGAGCAAACGACAAACGGGCCGCCCGGACGTGCACAAGGCACCCGGGCGGTCATGACTTAGCAAATCTGACACTAGCGCCCTCGGGCCAAACGACCCGACCCGACCCGGACGGACGCCCTCACCCAGCACGACCGAACGACCCGACCCGAACGGATACCCTCACCCGGCGCGCCCGACCAAACGGACGCACATGGGAGCAAACGACAAACGGGCCGCCCGGACGTGCACAAGGCACCCGGGCGGTCACAACTTAGAAAATCTGACACGGGCGCCCTCGGGCCAAACGACCCGACCCGACCTGACCCGAACGGACGCCCTCACACGGCATGACCGAACGACCCGACCCGACCCAACCCGAACGGACGCCCTCACCCGGCACGCCCACCCGAATGGACGCCCTCGGGCCAAACGACCTGACCCGACCCGAACGGACGCCCTCACCCGGCACGACCAAACGACCCGACCCGACCCGACCCGACCCGAACGGACGCCCTCACCCGAACGGACGCAGACCCGACCCGACCCGAACGGACGCCCTCACCCGACACGACTAAACAACCCGACGCGACCCGACCCGAACGGACGCCCACCCGACCCGACCCGAATGGACGCCCTCACCCGGCACGACCAAACGACCCGACCCGAACGGACGCCCTCACCCGAACGGACGCCCACCCCAACGGACGCCCTCGGGCCAAACGACCCGACCCGACCCGAACGGACGCCCTCACCCGACACGACCAAACGACCCGACCCGAACGGACGCCCTTGGGCCAAACGACCCGACCCAACCCGAACGGACGCCCTTAGGCCAAACGACTCGACCCGAATGGATGCCCTTGGGCCAAATGACCCAACCCGACCCGAACGGACACCCTCACCCGCCACGACCAAACGACCCGACCCAAACGGACGCCCTCACCCGGCACGACCAAACGACCCGACCAAACTGACGCACATGGGAGCAAACGGAAAACGGGCCACCCAGACGTGCACAAGGCACCCGGGCGATCACAACTTAGCAAATCTGACACGGGCACCCTCCGACCAGATGGCCCGACCTGGACGGACGCCCTCACCCGGTGCCACACGGCCCGCCCGACCAAACAGACGCACATGGGAGCAAACGACAAACGGGTCGCTCGGACGTGCACAAGGCACCCGGGCGGTCACAACTTAGCAAATCTGATACGGGCGCCCTCGGCCCAAACAACCCGACCCGAACGCCTTTGGACGGGTGCCCTCACCCGACACGCCCGACCCGACCCGAACGCGTTTGGCTGGGCGAGTCGGGTGACCCACGACTGGGCGCCTCTGCACGAACTGCACTACAGTGCGGAAGCCATTCCGGGAGCGTCCGGAGTCGAAATTGACTACCGTAAATTGCAGAATGTGCGTATTGATGGGCCGCATCTAACCGTATAGTTGGGAAGCGGATTGGACACATAGGGTGCTCGAGGGATGGTCTAAACTGATTTGTAGTGCCGATTTGAGTGACCTGGCAGCACTTGGGCAGTTTTGTGCGGGATATTCCAAAGGTGAATTCTGATTATTGTAAATGATTGATGTAGGCTAGTTTGATGGTTGAAAAGCCTTAGAGCTTGGTCAAAAGGCTAACTTGCCTTGCCAAGGAGCAGAAGTGGCTTCTGCTGGATTGGAACTTATTATTTCATATTTATCATTATTAACAGGGAATTGCCCCTCCCTTGTATGTATGAGCATACTTGTGGATTGATAATGATGTTTATGCTTATTTCCGCATATCGAGAGAACCTTTAGTTAATAACTAACAAGTGTTGCTAAAGGCGTAGTCTATATAATTGAGTATTTGGAAAAAGAAAAAAGTACGGTAGTGCCGCACCCGTCTATAGCGTGGTTGAAAGACACCGAAGGTATAGGGGCGTGACAACTAGGCACACGGGCGGGCACAACTTAGCATTTTCGATACGGCCTCCCTCACACGACCCGACCCGAACGCGTTTCCTTGGGCGCCCTCACACGGCACGACCTGACCCGCCCTAACGAGGGCACAAAGGAGCAAACGACAATCGGGTCGCACGAACGTGCACAAGGCACAGGGGCGGTCACAACTTAGCATTTTTTATACGGCCTCCTTCACACGACCCGACCCGAACACGTTTCCTTGGGCGCCCTCACACGACACGACCCGACCCGCCCGAACGAAGGCACAAGGGAGCAAACGGAAAACGGGTCGCACGAACGTGCACAAGGCACACGAGCAGTCACGACTTAGCATTTTTTATACGGCCCCCCCTCGCACGGCACGACCCGACCCGACCCGCCCGAACGAAGGCACAAGGGAGCAAATCGGAAACTGGCCACGCGAACGTGCACAAGGCACGCGGGCGGTCACAACTTAGCATTTTTTATACGGCCGCCCTCACACGACCCGACCCGAACGCGTTTCCTTGGGCGCCCTCACGCGACCCGACCCGACCGAACGCGTTTCCCTGCTCGCAGGTATGCATCCCATAGTGCATCAAAATCAAGACCAGTCTCGATCTCAGTTCCTCAGTGAACCAGATACTGCAAGATCATTGTAGTATGAAGCCTCCAATGAATGATACTCCACCATGAACTCCCACGCATCATCCTATCCAAAGCGTTGGCAAGCATACTTGTATTGCCCGCGAGTGCCACCACAAGTTGTTCTCACCCTGCAAGTCATATGAATGTGCTCGTAGGCTGCTCATCCAACCAATGTCTTGTTGCTCAAAGTGAACAACGTCCATCACCCCATCTATAAAAGATCTCCATGTAGCACCAACAATCGATCATGCTCAGCATATTCCTTCTTGACACTCCTCCATGATGCTCATAAGTGGGCACCCAGTAAGTGCACCTGCATAATGTCTCCACATAATGTCCTGCCATGCCCTCGTGTCAATGTACATGACTTTGGTTTCCCATGTGTCCATCAAGAGTAGACTCGCCTCAACCCCAGTCACCATCACGTGTATAGTGTACAGGCTAAGTGCCCTCGGTCACTTCTACCATCATCATCATGGGTACTTCCTCCAAGGCTTCTCCCCCGCTAAAGGTGCACCAAGAGTTCCTTCTTGGTTGTAAGCCATGAAGAAGTCTACCCAGACAATGTGCCCTACCACCAAGGCAGTCCATGAGTCATGCCGGGCACCTAGCCAGTTTCCATACCCGTATCTATCATAGAGATCATCAAGTTCCACCCTTGTCACGGGAATTTGAACCTACTAGAGCGAGGTCACAAATTTCCCTATCAAGGCCTACAACAAGAAATGCTCCCCTTGCTTCTCCAATGTACAAGGTTCCATCATAGTCAACCGAGGAAAGGCCCTCCATGGTATTGGAAAATAAGTCATCTTCTTTCCCATCCCTGCATGCGGTCCATCTCCCAGATGCTCAATTGAAACACGAGCCATGTCTTCATGAAGAATCTCTAAGCGAGTGTCCTCCGTCCTCATTAATGTCTGCAATGCTTCCGATCTTGGTACCGCCTGCTCATAAAGTTCCTCCTCGATCATTGTCACTTCTGCAAAATTTTCATGTGGTTCATCCCCCAATGCCTGCAATGTGCTTGGTCCAGGTTCAACTTGTTCCACGAGTTCTTCCTTGATCATATCCGCATCCTCAAAATCCTCTCCAAAATCATCCATCACCGATGCTTGCGATGTGCTTGGCCCTGGTCCAACCTGTTCATCAAGTTCGTCCTCGACTTCTACCACATCTGCAACATTCTTGTGAGAATCGTCCACCATCAATGCTTGTAATGTGCTTGGTCCTGGTCCAACTTGTTCATCAGCTTCTTCCTTGACTTCAATCACATCTACAACATCCTTTGGTTCGCCCACAGTGGGCTTCATGCCACCATGCTTCATCTTTCCAAGCTCTCTGAGCTTGAGAAGCTTATCAATTAACTTCCTTCGCTCTTCTTCCACCTTGTCCATTTCTGCTCGGAGAATTCTCACTTTCTTCATAAGTCGAAACATTTCATCTTTTCTCATGCCAGATGTCCTCCTCTTGCACAATGTATCAATGGTCCGACTCGCCTCATCAAACTCCTTTTCCACTTCCTTCGACTTCTCTTTAATTTCTTTGAAGTTCATTTCCAATGAAACAAACTCATCCATCAAGCTTCAATACCACCTGCAACGCTGCAACGGTATCCCTGTTCAATAATAATAATAAAAAAGCCACAAAAATGTAGCTCTGATACCAACTATCACGCCCTTATACCTGTGGTAGTCTCCCAACCGCTCTATAGACGGGTGCGACACTACCTTATTTTTCTCTTTTCAAATACTCAATAAGTAGACTACGCCTAACTCAACACTTGTTTAATTAATCTTCCAAAGTGCTCCTGTGCGGAAATAAAACAACAATAAACATCAATATCAAACCACATGAACGCCCATACATTCAAGGGAGGGGCAAATCCCGTTAATAAGTCTGCCCAGTATTATGCTTCAATAAATATGTACAATCCGCAATAACTATACAACCAAGCCTCCATAAACCATTTATGCTTCTTGCCAAATGTGCTTGTACCTGGGTCTAGCCTTAACAGCTTCCCAACAGTGCAAAAAATCCAAAGGAACCCTAAAATTCCCTTTCAGAACATGTTTCTGAAGTCTGCGCGAATTCTGGTTCGAGTGGGTCACTCGGGTCACAGACGCCCTCGGCACCCTGAACGCGTTTCCGCACGCGGGTCACCGGGGTCACGGTCTGCACGCGTTTCCTAAACGCGTTCGACCCGACCCGACCCTGCTGAACGAACTCCGCGCCTTCAGACACTGATCCGCGCGTCCGGAACGCGGGCGCGCCGCACGAACCCGACTCGACCTGAACGCGCCCGCCCTGAACACTGTTCTCCACGCGTCCTACGGAAGGAACCCGACTCCACCATGCACTAAACACTGCACCGCACGCGCCCTGCGGAAGGAACCCGACTCGACCTGCGGGTGAACGCCGAACGAGTTTTTACCCGACTCGACCCAGACTCCGTTTCCCTGCTGCGGCTTCGCCCTCCACCCTCGACCTTCGCTCTGGCTCGAGCATTAGCTTGCCAATGGTGGAATCAACAAGATGTTGATGTCCTTCTTTCTTTCCTTTATCGTCCATCGCACGTCCTCCTTTCGTATGTGCCTTTGCCCACACATTGCTTCCATGGGTGGGGCTTGACCCATATAAGGCCGACCCAGTAAACGCCCATAAAGCCTTGGTTACGACATGGCATTTCCTCCTTAACGTCGGCTTGCCACCACGGCTGGCCTATAAAACCTCCAAGCCAACACACGGCCATTTTTGGACGCGTTTATGCACGTCGCACGATCACCATGATAACGTTGCATAGTAGCCGAACGATGTTTTCGTCCGTCGGCGCGCCCGTCTAACCTTTCGTCGTGGTTTTCGTCGCATGTCCACCAAATGCTTCCAACGCCTTCCATCGTCGTCCTCGGCTCGTGGGTCTTACAGGGGCGGTTTCCGTCATGGCGGGCATATAATTGGACGGTGTCCATTGAGCAGGGACATGGAAACCTTACATTTCGCACAGTTGGGCGACTGTCGTCACGGCGGGGCGAGGAAACCGGTCATGCCCCTAGACCTTCGGTGACCTTTCAACCGTGCTATAGACGGGGTGCGGCACTACCGTACTTCTCCTTTTCGTAATACTCAAGTATGTAGACTACGTCTTTAGCAACACTTGTTAAATTAGTTAATCAAATGTTCTTTCAATGTGCGGAAAACATGAACATCATCATCACATCCACAGTGTACGCCCATACATACAAGGGAGGGGCAACTCCCAGTTAATAATGGGTCTGCCTGATAATATGTTTCATAAATACGAAATAGAGTATAAGTTCCAATCCAGCAAAAGACCCCCTCTGCTCTTTGGCAAGGCAAGTCACTTTTTGTCCAAGCTTACAATGCTTGACAATCATTAACTAGCCCACAACAATCATTTACAGCACTAGAATTCACCTCGGGAATATCCTGCATAAAACTGCCCAAGTGCTGCCGTGTCACTCGGGTCAGCACTGCAAATGATTTCAAACCTCCCCACGATCTCTCCATCTGTCCAATCCGCTCCCCCAGCTATGTGGTTAGCTCCGTCCCATCAAAACACACCTGCTTCAACTTTTGGCACTCAATTCCGACTCACGATGCCTTCAGAACGACTTCTGAACTGAAGCTCGGATCGTGCGGACGCCCTGCCCGACCCGACCTTACACTACGAATGCCCTGCGGAGAAGTTCCACACGCCCTGCACGTATGTCGCACGACTTGACCCAATGCGCTTGCACTCAGATGCGCTTGCACTCAGATGCTTGCTTGATCGTTGGTTGGATGACTTCTCCATCATCCGCACGTCGTATTAATACACGTATCATGTGTGTGTCGTGGGTCACTCGGTCGACCCGAGACGACCCCCATCATTCAGCTGTCCGCCCACTCGTGTAGCATCGACCGCTCAACTCGTGCGTCAGTTCTATGACTCCGGCTACGCTGTGACTTTTCGCCTGTAACGTCACTTTTTCCAATGCCACTGCTGGCTATGTGCGACGCGCCCGTGCCGCTCGCCGCCACACACCCGCGCCCGTGCGGTTACTGTGCGGCGGCTCGCCCGTAACGTCGCACGGCGCCCAAACGCCCGACGGGCGCGCCCGTTACCACGAACGCGCCTCATGAAGTCTTGGGGCCTTACAAAACCCAACCTTCCCCGCATTTGGACGGCTTCTGCCGCAACGAGGCGTGGAAACCCCAAGTTGCGAAGACGGACCAGGGGAGCGGTTTCCGTCGCGCCGGGAAATGGGAGCCCCAAGTTCGCCAGGCTTGGGCGGTTCTTCGCCGTGCCGCGCAACGGAAA
>JAXQQM020063429.1:272500-295000 GCA_034641835.2 Pinus albicaulis
TGTGCTACCGAGTGGGGATGGAGAGAATATGAATGTCGACCACCCTACAAATGACCTAAGGCCATTCTTCAAGCACACCCGAACAAGAAACTCAATTTACCAACCCACCTTTCACACGAAAATCCAACCCCTCCCCCCACCAAAAGGGGAGGAGGTGAACAATATAGCGAGAAGACGATTTCACGAAGCCAACGAGACAAAATCACACCTCTCCAACCCACCAAAAAGGGGGGAGGTGAACAATATAGCGAAGAGCCAACATCGACGGAGCCAACGAGCGAGCAAGGGGCATGAGAGCGACATAGGCGACCGGCCAGTTGTCTCAAGGAGCTACACAGAGCGACCTCATCCAACTCTGAGAACACAGAGCGGAAGGGCAACTCTTTTCACATATGCCTCCCAGGACAAGCATGGCCAACATTACCGCTCATGCGCTACCAAGTGGGGATGGAGAGAAGATGAGAGTCGACGACCTTACAAATATGACCCAAGGCCACTCTTCAGGCACACCCGAACAAGCAACTCAGTTACCAACCCACCTTTCACACGAAAATCCAACCCCTCCCCCCACAAGCAAGCAAAAATGGAGGAGAAGAACAATATAGAGAAGAGCCGACATCGACGGAGCCAACGAGCGACATAGAAAAACGCTGATTTCAACAGAGCGAACGTGCAACCAAGGGGCACGAGAGAGAGTTACCGGAGAGCCGATTTCAACAACGCCAACAGGGGGCCAGTCATCTCAAAGAGCCACACACAACAACCCCATCCAAATGCTAGAAAACAGAGTGGACGGGAGAGATTGTTCAAACATGCCTCCAAGGACAAGCATGGCCAACATTACCACTCATATGCTACCGAGTGGTGATGGAGAGAAGAAATTCGACGACCCTACAAATGACCCAAGGCCATTCTTCAGGCACAACCGAGCAAAACAACTCAATTACCAACCCACCTTTCACACGAAAAGAAAATATGATAAGCGCACCCTCAGACAAAATAGGGCGACCCGAACGCCCCCGTCCATGCGCCCTCACCCGGGGTGACACGGAGCGCCCCCCCGAACGGACGCACATGGGAGCAAACGGCAAACGGGCCACCCAGACGTGCACAAGGCACCTGGGCGGTCGCAAATTAGCAAATATGGCACGGGCACCCTCGGGCCAAACGACCCGACCCGAACGAACGACATCACCTGACACGACCAAACGAACCGACCCGAACGAACACCCTCACCCGGGGCGACACGGCACGCCCACCCGAACGGACGCACATGGGAGCAAACAGCAAACGGGCCACCCGGACGTGCACAAGGCACCCGGGCGGTCACAACTTAGCAAATCTGGCACGGGCGCCCTCGGGCCAAACGACTCGACCCGAACGGACGCCCTCACCCGGAACGCCCACCCGAACGAATGCCATCACCCGACGCGACACGGCACGCCCGACTCGAACGGACGCACATGGGAGAAAACGACAAACGGACCGCCCAGACGTGCACAAGGCACCCGGGCGGTTAAAACTTAGCAAATCTGACACGGGCGCCCTCGACCCAAACGACCCGACCCGAATGGACGCCCTCACCCGGCACGACACGGCACGCCCACCCGAATGGACGGACATGGGAGCAAACGGCAAATGGGCTGCCCGGATGTGCACAAGGCACCCGGGCGGTCACAACTTGGCAAATCTGACACGGGCGCCCTCGGGCCAAACGACCCCACCCGAACGGACCACCTCACCCGGCACGCCCACCCGAACGGACGCCCTCACCCGGCACGACACGGCGCGCCCACCCGAACGGACGCACATGGGAGCGAACGGCAAACGGGCCGCCCGGACGTGCACAAAGCACCCGGGAAGTCACAACTTAGCAAATCTGACACGGGCACCCTCGGGCCAAACAACCTGACCCGAACGGACACCCTCACCCGGCACGACACGGCGCGCACGACCAAATGGCCGCACATGGGAGCAAATGGTAAACGGCCGCCTGACGGTATACAATCAAGGTCGGGCTGTGTTAGTACTGGAGCATGGGCTTATCACAACCATCAATCTGAACGACGCTCTCACTGCACGACTAAACGACCCGAATTAACGGATCGCCTTTACCCGGAGACGTATTCAACGACTCCGAATTCGAATCTGACGCCCTCACCCCGGCAGACGATATCTTAAGTTACCACCCGAATGGTCGCATGGGAGCAATGGAAAACCTGGCCGCCTGTGACGTACAAGGCACCGAGCGGTCACAACTTAGCAATTGACACGGGCGCCCCCGGGCCAAACCACTGCACTGAACGGACGCCCTCGCCGGCACGACCACCCGAACGACACGAACTCACTCCGCACGACACGACGTTCGACCAAACGGACGACATTGGAGCAACGGCAACGGGCCGCCCGGACGTGCACAAGGCACCCGGGCGGTCACAACTTAGCAAATCTGACACGGGCGCCCTCGGGCCAAACCAACCGACCCGACCCGAACGGACACCCTCGCACGGCATGCCCACTCGAACGGACGCCATCGTGCCGCATGACCAAACGACACGACACGAACGGACGCCCTCACCCGGCACGACCGAACGACCCGACCCGAACGGACGCCCTTACCCGGCACGCCCACCCAAACGGACGCCCTCACCCAGCGCGACACGGCACGCCCGACCAAACGGATACACATGGGAGCAAACGGAAAACGGGCCACCCGGACGTGCACAAGGCACCCGGGCGGTCACAACTTAGCAAATCTGACACATGCGCCCTCGGGCCAAACGACCCGACCCGACCCGAACGGACGCCCTCGCACGGCACGCCGACCCAAACAGACGCCATCGTGCCGCATGACAAAAAGACACGACACGAACGGACGCCCTCACCTGGCACGACCGAACGACCCGACCCGAATGGACGCCCTCACCCGGCACGCCCACCCGAACGGACGCCCTCACCCGGCGCGACACGGCACGCCCAACCAAACAGACGCACATGGGAGCAAACAGCAAATTGGCCGCCCGGACGTGCACAAGGCACCCGGGCGGTCACAACTTAGCAAATATGACATGGGCACCTTCCGGCCAAACGACTCGACCCGGCCCGAACAGACGCCCTCGCCCGGCACGCCCACCCGAACGGACGCCATCGTGCCGCACGACCAAACGACACGACACGAACGGACGCCCTCACCCGGCACGACTGAACGACCCGACCCGAACGGACGCCCTAACCCGGCACGCCCACCCGAACGGACGCGCTCACCCGGTGCGACATGGCACGCCCGACCAAACGGACGCACATGGGAGCAAACGGCAAACGGGCCGCCCGGACGTGCACAAGGCACCCGAGCGGTCACAACTTAGCAAATATGACACGGGCGCCCTCGGGCCAAACGACTCGACCCGACCCGAACGGACGCCCTCGCCCGGCACGCCCACCCGAATGGATGCCATCGTGCCGCATGACCAAACGACACGACCCGAACGGACGCCCTCACCCGGCACGACCGAACGACCCGACCCGAACGGACGCCCTCGCCCGGCACGCCCACCCGAACGGACGCCCTCACCCGGCGCGACACGGCACGCCCGACCAAACGGACGCACATGGGAGCAAATGGCAAACGGGCCGCCCGGACGTGCACAAGGCACCCGAGCGGTCACAACTTAGCAAATATGACACGCGCGCCCTCGGGCCAAACGACCCGACCCGACCCGAACGAACGCCCTCGCCCAGCATGCCCACCCGAACGGACACCATCGTGCCGCACGACCAAACGACACGACACGAATGGACGCCCTCACCCGGCACGACCGAACGACCCGACCCGAACAGACGCCCTCACCCGGCACGACCGAACGACCCAACACGAACGGACGCACATTGGAGCAAACGGCAAACGGGCCGCCCGGACGTGCACAATGCACCCGGGCGGTCACAACTTAGCAAATCTGACACGGACGCCCTCGTGCCAAACGAACCGACCCGACCCGAACAAACGCCCTCACCCGGCACGCCCACCCGAACGGACGCCATCGTGCCACACGACCAAACGACCCGACCCGCACGGACGCCCTCACCCGCACGACCGAACGACCCGACCCGAACGGACCGCCCCACCCGCACGACCCAAACGACCCGACCCAAAGGACGCATTACGGGGAGCAAACGGAAAACGGGCCGCCCGGACGTGCACAAGGCACCCGGGTGGTCACAACTTAGCAAATATGACACGGGCGCCCTCGGGCCAAACGACCCGACCCGACCCGAACGGACGCCCTCGCACGGCACACCCACCCGAACGGACGCCATCGTGCCGCACGACCAAACGAGCCGACCCGAACGGACGCCCTCACCCGGCACAACCGAATGACCCAACCCGAACGGACGCCCTCACCTGGCACGACCAAACGACCCAACCAAACGGACGCACATAGGAGCAAACGACAAACGGGCCGCCCGGACGTGCACAAGGCACCCGGGCGGTCACGACTTAGCGAATCTGACACGGGCGCCCTCGGGCCAAACGACTCGACCCGACCCGAACAGACGCCCTCGCCCGGCACGCCCACCCGAACGGAAGCCATCGTGCCGCACGACCAAACGACCCGACCCGAACGGACGCCCTCACCCGGCACGACCGAACGACCCGACCCAAACGGATGCCCTCACCCGGCACGACCGAACGACCCGACCCGAACGGACGCCCTCACCCGGCACGACCAAACGACCCGACCAAACGGACGCACATGGGAGCAAACAACAAACGGGCCGCCCGGACGTGCACAAGGCACCCGGGCGGTCACGACTTAGCAAATCTGACACGGGCGCCCTCGGGCCAAACGACCCGACCCGACCTGAACGGACGCCCTCACCCGGCACGACCGAACGACCCGACCCGAACGTACGCCCTCACCCGGCGCGCCCGACCAAATGGACGCACATGGGAGTAAACGGCAAATGGGCCGACCAGACGTGCACAAGGCATCCGGGCGGTCACAACTTAGCAAATCTGACACGGGCGCCCTCGGGCCAAACGACCCGACCCGACCCGAATGGACGCTCTCACCCGGCACGCCCACCCGAACGGACGCCCTCGGGCCAAACGACCCGACCCAACCCGACCCGAATGGACGCTATCACACGGCACGACCGAACGACCCGACCCGACCCGACCCGAACGAACGCCCTCACCCAGCACGCCCACCCGAACGGACGTCGTCGGGCCAAACGACCCGACCCGACCCGAACGGACGCCCTCACCCGGCGCGACCAAACGACCCGACCCGACCCGACCCGAATGTACACCCTCACCCGAATGGACGCCCACCCGACCTGACCCGAACGGACGCCCTCACCCGACACAACCTAACGACCTGACCCGACCCAACCCGAACGGACGCCCACCCGACCCGACCCGAACGGACGCCCACCCCAACGGATGCCCTCGGGCCAAACGACCCGACCCGACCCGAACGGACGCCCTCACCTGGCACGACCAAATGACCCAAACCGAATGGACGCCCTTGGGCCAAACGACCCGACCCGACCCGAACGGACGCCCTTGGGCCAAACGACCCGACCCGACCCGAACGGATGCCCTTGGGCCAAACGACCCGACCCGACCCGAACGGACGCCCTCACCCGCCACGACCAAACGACCCGACCCGAACGGACGCCCTCACCCAGCACGACCAAACGACCCAACCCGAACGGACACCCTCACACGGCACGACCGAACGACCCGACCCGACCCGACCCGAACGGACGCCCTCACCCGGCATGCCCACCCGAACGGACACCCTCGAGCCAAACGACCCGACCCGACCCGAACGAACGCCCTCACCCGGCACGACCAAACGACCCGACCCGACCCGACTCGACGTGCACAAGGCACCCGTATAGTTGGGAAGCAGATTCGACACACAGGGAGCTCGAGGGATGGTCTAAACTGATTTGTAGTGCCTATTTGAGTGACCTGGCAGCACTTGGGCAGTTTTGTGCGGGATATTCCCAAGGTGAATTCTGATGATTGTAAATGATTGTTGTAGGCTAGTTTGATGGTTGACAAGCCTTAGAGCTTTGTCAAAAGTCTAACTTGCCTTGCCAAGGAGCAAAAGTGGCTTCTGCTGGATTGGAACTTATTATTTCATATTTATCATTATTAACAGGGAATTGCCCCTCCCTTGTATGTATGAGCATACTTGTGGATTGATAATGATGTTTATGTTTATTTCCGCATATCGAGAGAACCTTTGGTTAATAACTAACAAGTGTTGCTAAAGGCGTAGTCCATATACTTGAGTATTTGGAAAAAGAAAAAAGTACGGTAGTGCCGCACCCGTCTATAGCGTGGTTGAAAGACACCGAAGGTATAGGGGCGTGACAACTAGACACACGGGCGGTCACAACTTAGCATTTTCGATACGGCCTCCCTCACACGACCCGACCCGAACGCGTTTCCTTGGGCGCCCTCACACGGCACGACCTGACCCACCCTAACGAAGGCACAAAGGAGCAAACGGCAATCGGGTCGCACGAACGTGCACAAGGCACAGGGGCGGTCACAACTTAGCATTTTTTATACGGCCTCCTTCACCCGACCCGACCCGAACACGTTTCCTTGGGCGCCCTCACACGGCACGACCCGACCCGCCCGAACGAAGGCACAAGGGAGCAAACGGAAAACGGGTCGCATGAACGTGCACAAGGCACACGAGCAGTCACAACTTAGCATTTTTTATACGGCCCCCCTCGCACGGCACGGCACGACCCGACCCGACCCGCCCGAACGAAGGCACAAGGGAGAAAATCGGAAACTGGCCGCGCGAACGTGCACAAGGCACGCGGGCGGTCACAACTTAGCCTTTTTTATACGGCCACCCTCACACGACCCGACCCGAACGCGTTTCCTTGGGCGCCCTCATGCGACCCGACCCGACCGAACGCGTTTCCCTGCTCGAAGGTATGCATCCCATAGTGCATCAAAATCAAGACCAGTCTCGATCTCAGTTCCTCAGTGAACCAGATACTGCAAGATCATTGTGGTATGAAGCCTCCAATGAATGAAACTCCATCATGAACTCCCACGCATCATCCTATCCAAAGCGTTGGCAAGCATACTTGTATTGCCCACGAGTGCCACCACAAGTTGTTCTCACCCTGCAAGTCATATGAATGTGCTCGTAGGTTGCTCATCCAACCAATGTCTTGTTGCTCAAAGTGAACAATGTCCATCAGCCCATCTATAAAAGATCTTCATGTAGCACCAACAATCGATCATGCTCAGCATATTCCTTCTTGACACTCCTCCATGATGCTCATAAGTGGGCACCCAGTAAGTGCACCTGCATAATGTCTCCACATAATGTCCTGCCATGCCCTCGTGTCAATTTACATGACTTTGGTTGCCCACGTGTCCATCAAGAGTAGACTCGCCTCAACCCTAGTCACCATCATGTGTATAGTGTATAGGTTAAGTTCCCTCGGTCACTTCTACCGTCATCATCATGGGTACTTCCTCCAAGGCTTCTCCCCCGCTAAAGGTGCACCAAGAGTTCCTTCTTGGTTGTAAGCCATGAAGAAGTCTACCCAGACAATGTGCCCTACCACCAAGGGAGTCCATGAGTCATGCCGGGCACCTAGCCAGTTTCCATGTGGCTAAGCATGACCCGTATCTATCACAGAGATCATCAAGTTCCACCCTTGTCATGGGAATTTGAACCTACTAGAGCGAGGTCACAAATTTCCCTATCAAGGCCTACAACAAGAAATGCTCCCCTTGCTTCTCCAATGCACAAGGTTCCATCATAGTCATCCGAGGAAAGGTCCTCCATGGTATTGGAAAATAAGTCATCTTCTTTCCCATCCCTGCATGCGGTCCATCTCCCAGATGCTCAATTGAAACACGAGCCATGTCTTCATGAAGAATCTCTAAGCGAGTGTCCTCCGTCCTCATCAATGTCTGCAATGCTTCCGATCCTGGTACCGCCTGCTCATAAGTTCCTCCTCGATCATTGTCACTTCTGCAAAATTTTCATGTGGTTCATCCCCCAATGCCTGCAATGTGCTTGGTCCAGGTTCAACTTGTTCCACGAGTTCTTCCTCGATCATATCCGCATCCTCAACATCCTCCCCAGAATCATCCATCAACGATGCTTGCGATGTGCTTGGCCCTGGTCCAACCTGTTCATCAAGTTCGTCCTCGACTTCTACCACATCTGCAACATCCTTGTGAGAATCGTCCACCATCAATGCTTGTGATGTGCTTGGTCCTGGTCCAACTTGTTCATCAGCTTCTTCCTTGACTTCAATCACATCTACAACATCCTTTGGTTCACCCACAGTGGGCTTCATGCCACCATGCTTCATCTTTCCAAGGTCTCTATGCTTGAGAAGCTTATCAATTAACTTCCTTCGCTCTTCTTCCACCTTGTCCATTTCTACTCGGAGAATTCTCACTTTATTCATAAGTCGAAACATTTCGTCTTTTCTCATGCCAGATGTCCTCCTCTTGCACAATGTATCAATGGTCCGACTCGCCTCATCAAACTCCTTTTCCACTTCCTTCGACTTCTCTTTAATTTCTTTGAAGTTCATTTCCAATTAAACAAACTCATCCATCAAGCTTCAATACCACCTGCAACGCTGCAACGGTATCCCTGCTCAATAATAATAATAAAAAAGCCACAAAAATGTAGCTCTGATACCAACTGTCACGCCCTTATACCTGTGGTAGTCTCCCAACCGCTCTATAGACGGGTGTGGCACTACCTTATTTTTCTCTTTTCAAATACTCAATAAGTAGACTATGCCTAACTCAACACTTGTTTAATTAATCTTCCAAAGTGGTCCTGTGCGGAAATTAAATAGAAATAAACATCAATATCAAACCACATGAACGCCCATACATTCAAGGGAGGGGAAAATCCCGTTAATAAATCTGCCCAGTATTATGCTTCAATAAATATGTAAAATCTGCAATAACTATACAACCAAGCCTCCATAAACCATTTATGCTTCTTGCCAAATGTGCTTGTACCTGGGTCTAGCCTTAACAACTTCCCAACAGTGCAAAAAATCCAAAGGAACCCCAAAATTCCCTTTCAGAACATGTTTCTGAAGTCTGCGCGAATTCTGGTTTGAGTGGGTCACTCGGGTCACAGACGCCCTCGACACCCTGAATGCGTTTCCGCACGCGGGTCACCGGGTTCACAGTCTGCACGAGTTTCCTGAACGCGTTCGACCCGACCCGACCCTGCTGAACAAACTCTGCGCCTTCAAACACTGTTCCGCACGTCCGGAACGCGGGTACGCTGCACGAACCCGACTCGACCTGAATGCGCCCGCCCTCAACACTGTTCTCCACACGTCCTGCGGAAGGAACCCGACTCGACCATGCACTAAACACTACACCGCACGCGCCCTGCGTAAGGAACCCGACTCGACCTGTGGGTGAACGTCGAACGGGTTTTTACCTGACTCGACCCAGACTCCGTTTCCCTGCTGCGGCTTTGCCCTCCACCCTCGACCTTCGCTCTGGCTCGAGCATTAGCTTTCCAATGGTGGAATCAGCAAGATGTTGATGTCCTTCTTTCTTTCCTTTATCGTCCATTGCACGTCCTCCTTTCGTATGTGCCTTTGCCCACACATTGCTTCCATGGGTGGGGCTTGACCCATATAAGGCCGACCCAGTAAATTCCCATAAAGCCTTGGTTACGACGTGGCATTTCCTCCTTAACGTCGGCTTGCCACCACGGACGGCCTATAAAACCTCCAAGCCAACACACGGCCATTTTTGGACGTGTTTATGCACATCGCTCCTAAACGTCGCACGGTCACCATGATAACATTGCATAGTAGCCAAACGATGTTTTCGTCCATCGGCGCACCTGTCTAACCTTCCGTCGTGGTTTTCTTCGTTCGTCGCATGTCCACCGAACGCTTCCAACGCCTTCCGTCGTCGTCCTCGGCTCATGGGTCGTACAGGGGCAGTTTCCGTCGCGGCGGGCGTATAATTGGACGGTGTCCATTGAGCAGGGACATGGAAACCTTACATTTCGCACAGTTGGGCAATTGTCGTCACGGTGGGGCGAGGAAACCTGTCACGCCCCTAGACCTTCGGTGACCTTTCAACCGTGCTATAGACGGGGTGCGACACTACCGTACTTCTCCTTTTCATAATACTCAAGTATGTAGACTACGCCTTTAGAAACACTTGTTAAATTAGTTAATCAAATGTTCTTTCAATGTGCGGAAAACATGAACATCATCATCACATCCACAGTGTACGCCCATACATACAAGGGAGGGGCAACTCCCAGTTAGTAATGGGTCTGCCCGATAATATGTTTCATAAATACGAAATAGAGTATAAGTTCCAATCCGGCAAAAGACCCCCTTTGCTCTTTGGCAAGGCAAGTCACTTTTTGTCCAAGCTTACAATGCTTGACAATCATTAACTAGCCCACAACAATCGTTTATAGCACTAGAATTCACCTCGGGAATATCCTGCATAAAACTGCCCAAGTGCTGCCGTGTCACTCGGGTCGGCACTGCAAATGATTTCAGACCTCCTCGCGAGCTCTCTGTCTATCCAATCCGCTCCCCCCAGCTATGTGGCTAGCTCCGTCCCATCAAAATGCACCTGCTTCAACTTTCGGCACTCAATTTCGACTCACGATGCCTTCAGAACGACCTCTGAACTGAAGCTCAGATCATGCGGACACCCTGCGGAGAAGTTCCGCACGCCCTGCACGTATGTCGCACGACTTGACCCGTGCGCTGCCCGACTCGACCCGTCCTACGGTGAGGATGCCCTGCGGAGGAATTCCGCATGCCCTACATGTCAACAACATGGCTCGACCCGCGCTCGCCCTGCGTTCACCGCCGCCGTGTTTCCTTCACCAACGAGCTGTTGGCTTAGCTCGTGGTGCTCCAATGCGCTCGCACTCAGATGCTTGATTGATCATTGGTTGGATGACTTCTCCATCATCCACACGCCGTATTAATACGCGTATCATGTGCATGTCGTGGGTCACTCGGTCGACCCGAGACGACCCCCATCGTTCAGCTGTCCGCCCACTCGTGTAGCGTCGGCCGCTCAACTCGTGCGTCGGTTCTATGACTCCAGCTACGTTGTGACGTTTCGCCTGTAACGTCACTTTTTCCAATGCCACCGCCGGCTATGTGCGATGCGCCCGTGCTGCTCGCCGCCACACACCCGCGCCCGTGCGGTTACTGTGCGGTGGCTCGCCCGTAACATCGTACGGCGCCCGAACGCCCGAAGGGCGCACCCGTTACCACGAATGCGCCTCATGAAGTCTTGGGGCCTTACAAAAACCAACCTTCCCCGCATTTGGACGGCTTCCATCGCGACAAGGCGTGGAAACCCCAAGTTCCGGATACGGACCAGGGGAGCGGTTTCTGTCGCGCCGCGAAATGGGAGCCCAAGGTTCGCTAGGCTTGGGCGGTTCTTCGCCATGCCGCGCGACGGAAACCACGAGTTCCGTAAACTTGGGCGATTACGGTCGTGCCGCAACATGGAAACCCAAGTTCCGCTCACCAGGGGCACGGTTTTCGTTGGGGCGGGAGATGGAAACTGCAAGGTTCCCAGAACTAGGTGGTTTCCCTCATGCCACGAAACAGAAGCCCCAAAGTTTCGCAGGCTTGGGCGGTTCTCCGTCGTGCCACGACATGGAAACCTGAGCTCCCCGCACCGAGGCTACGATTTCTGTCGTGGCGGGACGTGGAAATCCCCGAGTTTCCCGGAATTGGGTGGTATCCGTCGTGCCGCAAAAAATGGGAACCCTCGAGCTCCGCGGGACCCGGGTGGCGGTTTCCGTCGCGCCGTGACATGGAAACTCGAAGTTCCCCATACTTGGGCAGCGGTTTCTGTCACACTGCAGCATGGAACCCCCAAGTACCCCGTGCTGGGGTTGCGGTTTCCATCGTGGCGGGACATGGGAACCCCAGGTTTCCCAGACTTGGGGAAATTTTCCGCCATGCCACGAAATGGAAACCGCGAGTTTCTCCAAATTGGGGTGGCTGTCCATCGTGTGGCGAAATGGAAGCGGGTTTGTATGCGCCGCGACATGGAAAAAAAAACCCATAGTTCCCAGAGGCTTGGATCCGCGGTTTTGAAACACCACCAATTCCCTAAACTCGGGCGACGCTTTCCATCGTCATGGAAACCCCAAGTTTCCAGTGTGGCGTAAAAACATGGAAACCCGTGGTTTTCGTAGAGGGGCGGGACATGGAAACCCCAAGTTTCCCGGGCTTGGGCGCGGCCCTCCACCGTGTGCCGCGAAATGGAAACCCCAATTTCCCTAGCGTGTTTCCCTCGGGGGCGTGGGAGGACACGGAAACCCCAAGTTCCGCAGGCCTGGGCTGGTTTTACATCGTGCCGCGACATGGAAATTTGGGGTTTCCATGCCACCGACCACAAGTTCCGCAGACTGGAGACCCCTCTCACAGCGGCGGCGGCATGGAAACCCCAAATTTCCCGCCCCCAAGCAAGAAATACATTTTTGAAGATGCGAACAAAAGAAACGACATTTGAATGAAAAGGACCGAAGGTGCAATGGGGATAGTCGTCCGAATTTTGAGTAAAGTGACAAGAGCGAAGCTCCGAATCGAGGCGACCAAGGGCTAAATCTTAGTGGATCAACTCAGTTTAAACAGTTGAGCTCAGATATTTCTCTACCTAGTCTACTGTCTGTTGGGATTAAACAGTCCAACAAACTTTCATTCTCTAAATTCTACAACAGAAATTTAAAAATAGTCAAGTCAAGATTGAGCTGTTTGACTTGCTATGATCTA
Source organism: Pinus albicaulis (assembly GCA_034641835.2). Classification (NCBI taxonomy): domain Eukaryota; kingdom Viridiplantae; phylum Streptophyta; class Pinopsida; order Pinales; family Pinaceae; genus Pinus; species Pinus albicaulis. Next base: position 285,323 of record JAXQQM020063429.1, read on the forward strand.
TGGCATAAGAACAAGTTGCACATAGATTATTATTTGCAGAAAATTAAATCAAAATGGAAGGCTTAAGATCTGAAATTTTCTCATTATGGCCTTCTTTTTCTTTACAGCTCTGTTTTTAATTTTGTTTTGAGCTGTCTCTTTCTTGATATCTGATTCAGATTTTGGGCAAATAAGAACCAGTTTTTCTCTTTTATGACTCAGAAAAATAAAACAGTTTTGAGTCGTCTCTTTTTGGAAACTTTGGTTCAGATTTTGAACATGTTTGAACCTTTAATTTCTATCCTAATCTATCTACTGATAAGCCAAGATTAAGCAGTTTGGAAAATCGAATTCACTATCCTATCAGCAGAAAAATTTAAAGCTAATTTAGTCAAGATTAAATTGTTTGACTAATTAGAAGTGTGTTTTTAAGGAGTGGCATTTGGGCTTGCACACTTTCAGATTTATTTCTTTTTTGGTATGGGGCTATACCTTTCTTGCTTTGACAATTTGCCCTCTTTTCATTCTTTCTTTGTTTTTGTATTTTTGAATTCTTGATTTTTCTCCAAAGCAGAAAACAAAAACTAACTACATGCTCGGAACTGAGCTTTATTTACATTCCTATCTAACCTATTCTAAACATGGAGTATTTACATATTCATATGATACAAAAGTGCCAATGCAGCCAGCTGAGTAATGTCAAGAAGAAGTAGTAACTCTGGCTGCTTGTCAAAGGTATCCATAGAACATATTGAAGGTTAACCTTCAATGTCAAGGCTATCACAGAAGGTGACAGCTTTTCATGTCTCTGGCTCTTGCAAAGGGTCAATGCTTGATAATTTGAGCCAGTCGGGATTTCCACACACTCTTCCATAGGATCAACAAAGAAAAGATGAAGATGCTCTTCCTTTTGATCCTCCACAATTGGTAGATCATCTACTTCTAAGACATCAGCTTTGAAGACTATCTCTTCAGTATGTAGCTTGGAAGTATCATCATTTTTAACCTGCAAAATAGAAAACAGTGAAATATCTTCTTTCTTTGAATCTATGCTTGCTTCTGATATAAATTTAGGCTCTTTAAATGACAGACTAATATCAGTGAAGGGAGAAGTTTCTTCTTGAGAAGATGATATATCCACAGTAGGATAGTCTTCTATTTGTTTTTCTCCTTCATCTTCATCATCCTCTGAACTGGAGGACTCATCATATTTAACAGTGTTTTCCTCTGGTAACCCTGGTATGCTTGTATTCAGTGGATTAATTTGTATGAAGAGGTTATTATATTCTTGAGAAGGGGAGTATTTAAAGGTTTCCTCTTTTTCAAGAGAAAGCTCCTTTTGCTCAAAAATTTCTTTATTGCTCTTCTCTTCACCTTCTGAGTTGAAAGGCTGTTGATTTCCAATTATGTGAAAGCCATTAGTGATGGATTGAAATGGATGTTTTTGGTTTTCAAGCTCGTGATGATGAAAATGATAACACCAATCAAACGCTGGTTGCCCTGCATGATTAGTTTTTTCTTGGAACTCATCATCATCATCATCAGACTGATCGAAATTCGGAAAATCATCTGAATAAAAATTTTTGTCAGTCGAACATATTGGGTCATCAGTTTGTTCGTTTAATTGTTCTACAAGTTTATTTTCTATTTCAAGACAACAACATTTAGTAGGAAAATGAGCAGAAGTGTTTTGTTCTAATAAAGAATTGAGGGCTGACTGTTTATTTAATATCTGATCAATTTATTCCTCTGTAAAAAGAGAAGGAATTTTCTCTTTGATTTGGACAGAAGGAAAACAGTCCTCTCCCTCTTGTGTTAACTGGTTTTGAGGCTGGATGTCTTCTTGAGCCTCTTCTAGGGGATGATTACTTGTGCTTGTAGGGGAATTTTGAGGATTCTCTTCTTTTTCCTGATCTATCTCAATTTCAACCAACACCTCATGATTTTCATGGCAGTCACTTCGACTATAAGGTTCATGAGTTGTTTCAAGCATATTATGAAGATGCCATTGTCTTTTAATAATCTGAAATGATTCGAAACATAAAGGAAGAAACCCTGGTTGTATTGTCTCTTCTCCTTTTTCAGATTTTTTCGGTTAAAAAAGGCTTATGTTTTCCTCAAGGCACTGCTTACTATGAGCTTTTGCAATCTGGTTATGGAGTTCTCTTAATGGCATAATACAAGAAATAGGTAGGCAATCAGGAGTTTCCTGACAACCTTCTTCATTGCTCTCATTGTAATCTTGTTCATCATACCTATTTTGTAGTTTTTGGGTTTGCTCTTGATTCGAAAGGAGTATTGGCTGCTCTAGATCATCAATATTTAAATTGGCCTCATGCCTTTTAAATCTTTTCCCAAGTATGTACATCATTTTCTCCATCATGATCAGTAATTTTCCTTTATTAATTTGTCTATAATCTTGCTCATTGTCTAGGTCTTGTAATGGTTGAGTTTTGTATTTAAGGTCACTGTATCTTTTTAACCAGTTCAGAGTCTTCTGCCAGTAGAGTCATTAGGTCTTTTGGGTTTGTGGAGTCGCCAGGTGGAAGATTTTGAAAATTGTTGTCCACCAACAACATGATTGGGTTTGCTTAATGCATTCCCAAGAGAGTCTACACGGACTGGAAGGGTAATAGGCCTACTGGAGGCCAGTGGAGTCACCTAGTTGGAAAATTTTTTAGTTTTTATAAATATAGAATGTTTTATGGTTCCACCACCATATTTATTATGAAGCCAAACTTGAAATATTTTGGGCTTTTCTGAGTTTATTTTGTTTTTATAGGTTAAGAGAGTGTTCTAAGTCTGATTTTGCACTTAGCTAAGGTGTTCAAACAAACAGAGTTGCTCTTATGGCTTGGTAACTGGTTCCTTCAAGGTTTGATAAGGATTTAAAAGGAATCCTAAGGGTTACTTAGTTTGTCACTGATTCAAAAGAGTCCTATCATGATTTCCATTATGTTAGGCAGTGCTTGAAGAAAGTTACTTATGTTATACTGGACCTAAAGTTGAAGGAAAGGTTTTGTAAACCTCTAATTCTCAGCATGTCCCACCGTGATCGCCATTATGTTGGTTCCCCGTGTTTTGACAGTTTGGCAAATCAAAAGAGAAGGCAACATCAGAACCAATCTTTAGAGTTCCAGGATCTAGTCCTCCTGTTCTCAGAGAGGGATCTCTCAAATATTTGTTTGCAAAGGTTTATCTTGTTTGCTTTGGTTATGGAATTTTAGACTAGTTATTACGTGCATATGTTTGTTTGGTTGGGTTGAGTTGATACAGCAGAATATGAAAGGTCTAGGAAAGATAGACAGAAAGAGGAAATATCCGGTTCATTGGGAAATGGATTCAAAATAAGATCATGACAAACTCTTCCAGGGATATGGGATATCAAAGGGAAAATCTAACTTGGCCACAGGATCCTTTGTTTTGGAATGAGATGGACATTAATGATTTGGAAAAAGAAATTTAATTCTCAACAAAGGGAACTTGAGAAGCATAACTTATCAATAAAGAGATATTTGATAGACAGGGCTAACCATAAATTCTACAAACATTCTTTAAGCAAATAATGATTTCAAGACAACTTCTAAAATGAAATCTAAGATTCGGGGAACACCCTATTTCCTCAAAGATCTTATTTTAAAGGATTTAGAAAACATAAAAGATTCACTAATAATTGCATTCATAGAAGAGGGAACACCTAAATAACATCTGTGTTTGCAACTATAAAGAACTTCAAAACAACTGTTTAAGCAGGGGCAAAGGGTAAGATCAAAACCGACCTCTTTGGTTAACTTAAGACAATGGTACTTCGAAGGGATATTTCAATAACGACTTTCAAGTGATGGCAGACAAGCAGGGAGAACCATAACATGTTGAAACCATCTATTTGATCTATCAAGGAAATAAACGAGCATGAAGACTAAAGATAAGGTTTAAAGCCTCTAAAATACTTCAGCAGAAGAAAACATAAAACAGTGAAGGGTGAACAGGTCTAAGGTGCTTCCAGGAGTCATTTATTAGCCTAAAACTTTCAGCCTACTGTAGTAAGAAATTATGGAACATAACGAAAACAAGGGAAAAAAAATTTAACAGTTCAGAGCACTTCACCAACAGCCAAGCTCATGGATCCAATGATAGAGCCTTCTCAGGAACAGACATGCAACGAAATCATCAAGACATCCAAGACTCCAAATTATTTTCAACTTCAACAGACTTGTATATTTATTTCAGAGAGTTTCAATATTACAACTTGTGATCAAACAACAACCAACTTTCTCATCTTATGAAGAAGTACTTATAGGAAGATGAGGAGGTGAGAACTAACAAAAATATCTCGTGAACCATTAATACAGATTAAATGACTTCTCGGCCTCTTGAGGGGTTCGATGGAGAAGTGTACAGGTGGATCACTGTATTAATGTTTTACAATTAATATCAAATCTTGGTGGGAGCTTTATTTGACTTTGAGGCTCTATGCTCTGTCTGGAGCAACTCTGCAGCTATTTACTATTACACTCCTTTGGCAGAATTAACTTCTTGGCAGCGCTGGAGGCAGATATTTCCTGAATCAATAACTTCGGCCTTTGTTTTGAATGGTTTGAGGCGACAGGTGGCTCTTTGTAGTAGCTGAGGAATCAATTCGCCTCAGTTGAAGCGGTGGAAACCTTTCTGTCTGATAAAACAATTTAGGTTTTCCTTTAAACTGTGTTTTAGATTGGGGATTAGGCTTTTGATAACTGTCTTAGTCGTAATCCCCATAAAAAATGTCTTCAATCTTCATCTGTTGTGCTCTGTCTTCAAAACTGATACTATTTAACTGTGTTTGAATTAAAACAATGTCTTGTCAATGTGCAGACCCGCACTGGGCTTTACGGCATCAATACTCATAGAGTACTGACGAAACATGGAATAGAGCCCCGTGGATGGCTTCTCTGTAATGAAACGAGGGCATGAGAATCGTCATTCCCAGCCCTTGGCATTTCTTCGTTATACAATGGAAAAACATTTAGAACACCTGCATCAAACACAAAACAATTAAGAAATCCTGCAAAAAAATAGGTTTAAACTGCTTCAGATGGCGGGGGAGGAGCGTAGTCGTCGGATAAAAATATCTAACGGTGGAGATCGGCGAAAAACAGGAAAATGAGAGTGGGGAGAAGAAATAAGGTGGGGTGGTTTTGGACCGTCCGATCTCGACACGTGGACGGTCCTGATCTAATCGGAGGATCTCAATCGGGGGTGGCAGGCAAGTGCATGCGATGTAAATTTCCTATGCGATTAAGCGCTTGCCGTTGATCTGCAGATCAGATCGACGGTGGAAGGTGAATCGAAGGGTTTTTGAAACGGGGCAAGACTTGTGATCGGAGGGAATAAGGACCGTTGGATCTTCGGGAGGATGGACGGCTCAGATTGGATCAGGGACCGGAAATCGGGAGGTCACACAACAACATGCGATTGAAACTTTGCGATTGAGCCCTTTTCGATTGGGCGATAGCCATCGGATTGGGTCTAGATCGAAGGTCCAGATCCTTTGATTTCTTGCACCGGCGGGACCCTTATACTTTGCGAGAAACCCGAAAATTTCGATAAACACCAAGGTTTTGAGTGGATCGGGCAGAAAATATATATGATAGGCTGGTGCCCGATTGCGGGGCCTCTGGGAGTATGGAGTACCATGGGCCCGGGGCTTTATATAACTAGGGCTAATCGCAATCGGAATATTCGGGCCCGGTCTTTCAATCAACCCATTTGTAATTTCTCTGATCGCGATTGCGTGATTGGTCTTTTTGATCAACCCATTTTCATTTATCACGTGTTCTTAAGTTTTTAACTTAAAACTTCGGAAAGTGGGTTTTTGGGTTTACAAAGGAAAAAATTGATCAGAGAGGGATTTTTCAATGGTTTAGCGCCCGATTGCGAGCCTATGGGTTAAACGAAATAACAATATGATCTGCAGTTTATGACAAAGGGGCTGATCGCAATTAGCATTTTGAAATGGCTCACAAACATGCACACTTGAATCTTTCCGATGCGATTAGCGTCAACAAGCTTTGGCATTTGGTTTCGACGCATGGGCATGTGGGGGGAAGTGGTTTAGGACTTAGCCCAAGGGGCTTAGGTCCATATAAATAAAACTTTGTTTTTTATGAAAAATTTCAAGGTTTTAAATGGATTTGAGGGTTTCAGCACAGCTCAAAAAGAAGTTTTAAACCATGTCAGGAAGATTTTTACGGATGGAGGGAAAAACTTATGAAAATTAGAGGAATAATATGGAAAAAAAAGGGGAAGAAAAATGATGGTTTCTTCAGCAGTTTGTTATACGAAATCAGCAGAATTTTCTGAGTATAAAATGGGACAGCAAATGAGGATTTGGGACAGAGGCATGAGGCCTTAAAGAGACTTCAAGAGCTAACAATTTTTAGTGATAAAATTTGTTCCTTGGAGGCTCAAAAAATATCTTAGCCACCTTTTGGTATAACAAAATATTATAGGTGGCTAACAGTGGCTCCACTTGGGGATGGTGCCTTCTTGAAGGCATCAAGAATTCAGACTTGATTTCTGGGAGGCTGATTAGTTGCCTCATCCATTGGGCTGTCCTCCTGTGATGAATAATCTTCTCTAAAAACATATTTGGCAGCCATGAAAACAATGGAACTTTATCAACAAGCTTGCTACCTGCCCAATCCTACAGATCTAGCATTTTTTTTCTTCATCAGAGTGCACTTGGATTGGCAAACTCTATTCACAACATTTTATTCTTTTGAAAGTAGGAAATCTAATCTATTTCTACTCCTTATTTCTCCCTAAACTCAGTTTAAACAGTTGAGCTCAGATATTTCTCTACCTAGTCTACTGTCTGTTGGGATTAAACAGTCCAACAAACTTTCATTCTCTAAATTCTACAACAGAAATTTAAAAATAGTCAAGTCAAGATTGAGTTGTTTGACTTGCTATGATCTATGGCATAAGAACAAGCTGCACATAGATTATTATTTGCAGAAAATTAAATCAAAATGGAAGGCTTAAGATCTGAAAGTTTCTCATTATGGCCTTCTTTTTCTTTATAGCTCTGTTTTTAATTTTGTTTTGAGATGTCTCTTTCTTGATATCTGATTCAGATTTTGGGCAAATTAGAACCAATTTTTCTCTTTTATGACTCAGAAAAATAAAACAGTTTTGAGTCATCTCTCTTTGGAAACTTTGGTTCAGATTTTGAACATGTTTGAACCTTTAATTTCTATCCTAATCTATCTACTGATAAGCCAAGATTAAATAGTTTGGAAAATCGAATTCACTTATCCTATCAGCAGAAAAATTTAAAGCTAATTTAGTTAAGATTAAATTGTTTAACTAATTAGAAGTGTGTTTTTTAGGAGTGGCATTTGGGCTTGCACACTTTCAGATTTATTTCTTTTTTTTTTGGTATGGGGCTATACCTTTCTTGCTTGAAAATAATTTATGCAGTATAATCTTGCTCATTGTCTAGGTCTTGTAATGGTTGAGTTTTGTGTTTAAGGTCACTGTATCTTTTCAACCAGTTCAGAGTCTTCTGCCAGTGGAGTTATTAGGGCTTTTGGGATTGTGGAGTCGCCAGGTGGAAGATTTTGAAAATTGTTGTCCACCAACAGCATGATTGGGTTTGCTCAATGCATTCCCAAGGGAGTCTACAAGGACTGGAAGGGTAATAGGCCTTTTGGAGGCCAGTGGAGTCACCAGGGTGGAGAATTTTTAGTTTTTATAAAGATAGAATGTTTTATGGTCCACCACCATGTTTATTATGAAGCCAAACTTGAAATATTTTGGGTTTTTATGAGTTTATTTTGTTTTTATAGGTTAAGAGAGTGTTGTAAGTCTGATTTTGCAATTAGCTAAGGTGTTCAAACAAACAGAGTTGCTCTTATGGCTTGGTAACTGGTTCCTTCAAGGTTTGATAAGGATTTAAAGGAATCCTAAGGGTTACTTAATTTGTCACTGATTCAAAAGAGTCCTATCATGATTGCCATTATGTTAGGCAGTACTTGAAGAAAGTTACTTATGTTATACTGGACCTAAAGTTGAAGGAAAGGGTTTGTAAACCTCTAATTCTCAGCATGTCCCACCGTGATCGCCATTATGTTGGTTCCCATGTTTTGACAGTTTGGCAAATCAAAAGACAAGGTAACATCAGAACCAATCTTTAGAGTTCCAGGATCTAGTCCTCCTGTTCTCAGAGAGGGATCTCTCAAATATTTGTTTGCAAAGGTTTATCTTGTTTTCTTTGGTTATGGATTTTTAGACTAATTATTACGTGCATATGTTTGTTTGGTTGGGCTGAGTTGATACAGCAGAATATGAAAGCTCTAGGAAAGATAGACAGAAAGAGGAAATATCCGGTTCATTGGGCAATGGAGTCAAAATAAGATCATGACAAACTCTTAAAGAGATATGGGATATCAAAGGGCAAATCTAACTTGGCCACAGGATCCTTTGTTTTGGAATGAGATGAACATTAACGATTTGGAAAAAGAAATTTAATTCTCAACAAAGGGAACTTGAGAAACATAACTTATCAATAAAGAGGTATTTGATAAACAGGGCTAACCATAAATTATACAAACATTCTTTAAGCAAATAATGATTTCAAGACAACTTCTAAAATGAAATCTAAGATTCGGGGAACACCCTATTTCCTCAAAGATCTTATTTTAAAGGATTTAGAAAACATAAAAGATTCAGCGATAATTTCATTCATAGAAGAGGGAACACCTAAATAACATACGTGTTTGCAACTATAAAGACCTTCAAAACAAAGCTGTATTTTCGGGGGGCAAAGGGTAAGATCAAAACCGACCTCTTTGGTTAACTTAAGACAACGGTACTTCGAAGGGAGACTTCAATAATGGCTTTCAAGTGATGGCAGACAAGCAGGGAGAACCATAACATGCTGAAACCAACTAGTTGAGCTATCAAGGAAATAAATGAGCATGAAGACTAAAGAGAAGGTTTAAAGCCTCGAAAATACTCCAGCAGAAGAAAACATAAAACAGTGAAGGGTGAACAGGTCTAAGGTGCTTCCAGGAGTCATTTCTTAGCCTAAAACTTTTAGCCTACTGTAGTAAGAAATTACGGAACATAATGAAAACAAGGAAAAAACATTTAACAGTTCAGAGCACTTCACCAACAGCCAAGCTCATGGATCCAATGATAGAGCCTTCTCAGGAACAAACATGCAACGACATCATCAAGAGATCCAAGACTCCAAATTATTTTCAACTTCGACAGACTTGTATATTTATTTCAGAGAGTTTCAATATTACAACTTGTGATCAAACAGCAACCAGCCTTCTCATCTTATGAAGAAGTATTTATAGGAAGATGAGGAGGTGAGAACTAACAAAATATCTCGTGAACCATTAATACAGATTAAATGACTTCTCGGCCTCTTGAGGGGTTCGATGGAGAAGTGTACAGGTGGATCACTGTATTAATTTTTTACAATTAATATCAAAGCTCGGTGGGAGCTTTATTTGACTTTGAGGCTCTATGCTGCGAACATGCCGGAGCAACTCACAGCTATTTACTATTGCACTCCTTTGGCGAGAATTAACTTCAACGCGTATTTGGAGGCAGATATTCCTTCGAGCAATAACTTCGGCCTCTGTTCTGAATGGTTTGAGGAGACAAGTGGCTCTTTGTAGTAGCTGAGGAATCAATTCGCCT
>JAXQQM020063429.1:300000-315000 GCA_034641835.2 Pinus albicaulis
CCAAACAACCCGACTCGCCGACAACGCCTCGTGATGCGGCAGGGTCCCGACCCGACGGGGCTGTCACCCTCTCAGGCGCCCCCTTCCAAGGGACTTGGCCCGGGTCCGCCGCTGAGGACGCTTCTACAGACTACAATTCAGGCGACGCTGCCACCCGATTTTCATGCTGGGCTCTTCCCGGTTCGCTCGCCGCTACTAGGGGAATACTTGTAAGTTTCTTTTCCTCCGCTTAATTATATGCTTAAACTCAGCGGGTGTTCTCGCCTGAGCTGAGGTCGCAAGTTGGAGCTAAATCCGCCCTACCAAATGGGAGGACAAGAGAGAGCAAAGCAAGTTCCAGGGATGCCACAGAGAGCCCGCATCGGCTAACGCCGACTGCCCAACCAAGGGGACAAGATCACCGCTTGCCGACGCACGCCATGAAACATCGCCTGCCACATTTCAGCCAACCGCACCGCATTGGGCACGGACGACCACCTCCGCTGCTCCCTACCATATTGCAAGGAGCGCGTTTGATTGGGATGCGACGCCCAGACAGACGTGCCCTCGACCGAAGCCTCGGGCGCAAATTGCGTTCAAAAAACTCGATGATTCACGGGATTCTGCAATTCACACTAAGTATCGCATTTCGCTACGTTCTTCATCGTAACAAGAGCCGAGATATCCGTTGCCGAGAGTCATTTCCGTGTGTTACCAAAATATCGCACCCCCACGAGAAATGGCTAAAAAGCCAACCCAACGTACAATGCATCGCAACAAGCCCCCTTCCCCCTCAAGACAACCGCACTCCATAACCCACTCACCAAAGGGAAGGGGCTCGAACAAGCAAGAAGAGCTGCTTTCCAAACCTCGTGCCTTTTCAAAAAGGGTAGAATTGTAAAGAACGATGACCGAGAAGGACTAGGGTGGCCACCCTAAAAACTCGCACTTCTTTTCGTCCTTCACGAACATCAAGCCCACTACAACTCCCCCTTTTTTCTCCATAAAGACGGGGGTCGGAACGAGGAAAGTAAGAAAAACACATGAAAGAAAGAGAAACAAAATTGTCCGCCCACTCAAAGGAGGAGGCCCAAATAGATAACAAACACTTCGCGAGCCCCACGCCCTCGCAAAAGGTGGGGAATCGCAAGGAACGACAATCGGGAAGGACTAGAGTGGCCAACCCAGGAGCTCGCATTGCCTTTCATCCTTCGCGAATGCCAATCCTCAACGATTCACCCTTTTCTTTGTAAATCCAGGGGCCGAAAGGAGGAAGAGAAAAAAGCAACCCAAAAAGAGAAAAGAAAAAAGAGAACCAAAACATGGCCGAGGCTCAAACACAAAACAGCCTTTCATGGCCCTGTGCCCTCGCAAAAAGGCGGGAACTACACAAATCGACGACCAAGAAGGAGTAGGGCGGCCACCCCAGCAGGGACTCACACTAATTTTTCATCCTTCCGAAAACGTCAAATCCACGGCAATCCCACCTTTTCTCCGTAAAGCTAGGGGGAACAAAACGAATCACAAGGGGAGGCTCAAACACAGCAGTACAAGATTTTCCAAGCCCTGTGCCTTAGCAAAAAAGGGGGGAACTGCAAGGAACGACGACCGAGAAGGACTAGGGTGGCCAACCCGGGAGTTTGCACTGCTTTTCATCCTTCTCCGACACCGACCCACAACAATTCTCGCTTTTCTCCATAAAGCTGGGGACCGGAAGGGGGGAAGCAAACGACGACAGGAAAGAAAGAAAAACCAAGCATTACCCTCCATAACACTCGCGACAAAAATCCAATTTGAGAGAAAGGGGGCCAAATTTCAAGCAACGCTAGCTAGAAAAACAGAGGTCCACCGCCGCGCGAGGGGACGTTGGCTTAACCAAAAAGAATGAAAACAAGGCACCCAATCAAAATCATCCCACGTTTTCACACCCTTCCACATACTACATTGTGACACAACATCCTTTCTATCTTCACGACATAACAAGTGGAAATCAAACAACCAAGCAGAGACAAGCCACAACCTAAACCTGACCACTAGAAAAGCCGAGGGCCCCGACGAGACAAGTGCCTAGAGCACGTTACTACTGAGAGGTAAACGACCCCCCAACCCACACAAGGCTTTAGAAAAAAAATGCACTAATAGAAAACCCACCCCGCTATTGCATCCCTCCGTGTACAGGACACCTGACAACCTTTCTAGCAAAAAATTCAAGGGGGCCCAAACAACCGAAACTCCAAAGAGGAGTTATCGCAGGCTGACACTCAATGCTGGATAAAGCCCAGGGCCACAAATACGCCGGCGGTGCAATTTCACACCCTAAAAAGAGGGAAGCCCCCAAAGCGCACACCACAACACTATTGCAACAATCGACACATCAAAGAAATGACCAAGTCGCGCAAAAAAACCCACAATCCAAATGGTGAGGACTAGGACATAACCTGCTTCCTACTTTTCCCCGGAAGAGGGGAGTGGCTCAAGAAAGGACAAGGAATTCCCTCGACACCAAAGGGGGACGAGAAAATAATGCTACCTCGTGCCCATTGACGAGGAAACTTGCAATTTTGATGGAGCTCGAACCAAGGGAGGGTTATTTCATTACCTAGACCCAACCCTTCCGCGAGGGCATGTCAAGGAACAGTCGAGAGGACAAGGGTGGCCAGCCCAACGGATTGCTCCGCTCTTCATCCATCCCATATTTGACCCCACCTCGAAATTTTCCCCTCGCGAAAGGGTTGAGGTAGGAAGCACATGCGCAACCACTCCCTTGACCCAACCACCAACAAAAAGTCTCGCCCAAGCAAACACATAAACCACCGCCGCTGCCTTTTGGAGAGAACCAACTATGGAGGCCCACATCTTCCAACGAACAAAGGACCGAGCACCGCCGCTACGAACGAGTATGAATTTTTCCATCGTGTTTCCCAAGCACCTCGTCTGCAGCAACCATGCCCCGCCGAACGGACCGTTGGAGAGGGGGCTCCCGGGCAACGAGCTTTCGAACCCCATACAAAAAGCACATTAGGGGACATAATAACAAAGGATGGGACAAGCACAAGCATCGCTTGCAAGTACACGAAACAACAAGCATGAACTCAAGATAGGCAACTAAAAAAGTTGCGAGTCTCTTTCGCAAGAGGCACCACCCCGACAAAGCATCAAACCCGCTCACCTAGAGACACACCACACGTTCCTAGATTACATACAATCGAAACCCACACACAACCCAAACGAAAAAACAAAACCCTGCTATCAATGATCCTACTGTAGGTTCACCTACGGTAACCTTGTTACAACTTCTCCTTCCTCTAAATGATAAGTTTCAATGAACTTCTCACGACGTCGACAGCGGCGAACCACCGTCGTCGACGCAATCCGAATACTTCACCGGATCATTCAATCGGTAGGAGCGACGGGCGGTGTGTACAAAGGGCAGGGACGTAGTCAACACGAGTTGATGACACGCGCTTACTAGGAATTCCTCGTTGAAGACCAATAATTGCAATGGTCTATCCCCATCACGATGCAATTTGAGAATATTTCCCGATGCTCTCGAACCAGGAAGAAAAACTCGTTGGCTGCATTAGTGTAGTGCGCGTGTGGCCCAGAACATCTAAGGGCATCACAGACCTATTATTGCCTCAAACTTCCATGGCCTAAACGGCCATAGTCCCTCTAAGAAGATGGCCGCGAAGGGGAACCTCCGCGTAGCTAGTTAGCAGGCTGAGGTCTCGTTCGTTATCGGAATTAACCAGACAAATTGCTCCACCAACTAAGAACGGCCATGCACCACCACCCATAGAATCAAGAAAGAGCTCTCAATCTGTCAATCCTTACTATGTCTAGACCTGGTAAGTTTCCCCGTGTTGAGTCAAATTAAGCTGCAGGCTCCACTCCTGGTGGTGCCCTTCCATCAATTCCTTTAAGTTTCAGCCTTGCAACCATACTCCCCCTGGAAGCCAAACACTCTGATTTCTCAGAAGGTGTTGGCGGAGTCCTTAGAGCAACATTCGCCGATCCCTGGTCGGCATTGTTTATGGTTGAGACTAGGACGGTAACTGATCGTCTTCAAGCCCCCAACTTTCATTCTTGATTAATGAAAACATCCTTGGCAAATGCTTTCGCAGTGGTCCGTCTTTCATAAATCCAAGAATTTCACCTCTGACAATGAAATACGAATGCCCCCGATAGTCCCTATTAATCATTACTCCGGTCCCGAAGGCCAACACAATAGGACCATACTCCTATCACTTTATTGCATGCTAATGTATTCAGAGCATAAGCTTGCTTTGAGCACTCTAATTTTTTCAAAGTAACAGCGCCGGAGCCGCGACCCAGCCAGTTAAGGCCAGGAGCACACCGCCGACAAAAGTGACGGAAGGGCATGTGCACACCGAGTAGACGGACCGACCTTTACGACCCAAGATCCAACTACGAGATTTTTAACTGCAACAACTTAAATATACGCTATTGGAGCTGGAATTACCGTGGCTGCTGGCACCAGACTTGCCCTCCAATGGATCCTCGTTAAGGGATTTAGATTGTACTCATTCCAATTACCAGACTCGATGAGCCCAGTATTGTTATTTATTGTCACTACCTCCCCATGTCAGGATTGGGTAATTTGTGCGCCTGCTGCCTTCCTTGGATGTGGTAGCCGTTTCTCAGGCTCCCTCTCCGGAATCAAACCCTAATTCTCCGTCACCCGTCACCACCATGGTAGGCCTTTATCCTACCATCGAAAGTTGATAGGGCAGAAATTTGAATGAAGCATCGCCAGCACAAGGGATGTGCGATCCGTCGAGTTATCATGATTCACTAGAGAAGCGGGCAAGCCCGTGCCGACCTTTTATCTAAAAAATGCATCCCTTCCAAAGAGTCGGGACTTGGTGCACGTATTAGCTATAGAATTACTACGGTTATCCGAGTAGTATGGTACCATCAAAAAAACTATAACTGATGTAATGAGCCATCCGCAGTTTCACAGTCTGAATTAGTTCATACTTAGACATGCATGGCTTAATATTTGAGACAAGCATATGACTACTGGCAGGATCAACCAGGTAGCACCCTCCCACTTCAAAGGGAATTCAAAGTTCTCTTTTACAGAGAGCCAACCTGAACACCCATCAAGTCAAGGAGAGGTCAACATATCCATGTAAAGCTCTTATACCTTGCACCTCTTGCATCCCCAAGAAGGGATTAGAGGCCACACACACTACATGCCAAGGACATGCAAGACATCAAACGTAATGGACGATGGATGCAAGATCCACAAACCGAAAAAATGGGTCAACCCGCCGAGTCACATTGCACCGAGGCTGCCTAGGAGTTGGTAACCACCCCCCAACCAGCAAGGATGGCAAAAGCCTTATCACGCACGACAGCCACAGTGAACAGACAAAGGGGAGAAAATAAAAACATGACTCTCTTAGAAATTCCCCCCAAACCCTCCCCACCTCGCACCAAGGCCACCTAGGAGTCCACTCTGACAGCGGCAACAGTGGACCTCAAGCGCCTGCGGCGACCCCAATGCAAAGGCAAACAAATGGAGAATGACCAACCGCACAATCTCTCTGTCTCTCTCTCTCTCTCTATCTCTATCTCAAACGCCTCCCGACCATCCCCGCCCCGCACCAAGGCCACCTAGGAGTCCACCCGGACAGCAGCAACGATGGACCTCGATCACCCGATCGCCTACGGTGACCTCGATGCGAAAGCAAAGTAAATAAAGGGAGAGCAACCGACCCCACGACATCTCTTAAAAATTCCCTGCAACCCTTCCCGCCTAGCAGCGAGGGTACCTAGGAGTCCACCCGGACAGCAGCAACAACGGACCTCGATCACTTGATCACCTGCGGCAACCTCACTGCAAAGGAAAAAGGAGGAAGTAGAAGGAGAATGACCAATTCGACAACCTCTATTAGAAATTCCACCCCGACCCACCCCGCCCCGCACCAAGGCCACCTAGGAGTCCACCCGGTCAGCAGCAACAGTGGACCTCGATCGTTTGATCGCCTGTGGCACCCTCGATGCAAAAGGATGGAAATAAAACAAGAACGACCATTCCTGCAACCTCCCTTAAAAATTCCCCCCTCCAACCCTCTCCCCACCCCGCATCGAGACCACCTAGGAGTCCACCCGGACAACAGCAACGGTGGACCTCGATCGCTTGATCGCCTGCAGCAACCTCGATGCAAAGGCAGAGGAAAAAATGAATGCATATCAAGAGGCTCGCTACAAAAGGCATGAACATATCCGAACAAGAGGAGGGATCAGGCAGCCCCGCACCCCACACACCCTGCATACAAGCAACCTGGGAGATTGCCCCACCGACTTACCAACTGGACAATGAAAACTTCTCACCTATAGCCACCACCACACAGAGGAGGGAGGTCAGAGCGTTCCACCTTGAAGTCCTCCTTCCAGATATAGTCCCCGCCATCAACATAGCAAGCCTCATCCCCATTGGACCACAATCGCATGAGCGATCAAGAAAACAAGAAATGCCCATCACCTTGTGTCTTAACATTCCAAGCCGCATAATCCTACGATGCACGCAAGATGCAAGGAAAAAGCCGATCACTCGAGCAAACAAATTGGCCACCACATCTATCAAGACCTCAAAGCCAACGCAGGGACAAACAACGTGCACTCTGAAAGGAATTCCAAACCTTAATTTTACAACAAGGAGAAACCCGCTCCTCACATCGCCCAATGGAAAAAGCAAGCAAGAGGGGAAGCTTACAACGAAAACCCATCCGCATTCCTCTTAAACGTATGCATCTCAACCCACAGTGCTGACATAGAAAGAGTACAAGCACAAGAAACTGGCACCGTAAAGAGCCAAACAATGAAGAGGACAGTCGTCTCAAGGAGCCACACACAAAAACCCATCCAATTCCGAGAACACGGAGCGAAGGGGGAATTGTTCACATATGCCTCCAAGGATGAGCATGGCCAACATTACTGCTCATGTGCTACCAAGTGGGGATGGAGAGAATATGAATGTCGACCACCGTACAAATGACCCAAGCCCATTCTTCAGGCACACCCGATAAGCAACTCAATTACCAACCCACCTTTCACACGAAAATCCAACCCCTCCCCCCACCAAAAGGGGAGGAGGTGAACAATATAGCGAGGAGCCGATTTCACGAAGCCAACGAGACAAAAGCCCACCTCTCCAACCCACCAAAAAGGGAGGAGGTGAAAAATATAGTGAAGAGCCAACATCGACGGAGCCAACGAGCGAGCAAGGGGCACGAGAGCGACATAGGCGACCGGCCAGTTGTCTCAAGGAGCCACACAGAGCGACCTCGTCCAACTCTCAGAACACAGAGCGGAAGGGTAACTCTTTTCACATATGCCTCCCAGGACAAGCATGGCCAACATTACCGCTCATGCGCTACCGAGTGGGGATGGAGAGAAGACGAGAGTCGACGACCCTACAAATGACCCAAGGCCACTCTTCAGGCACACCCGAACAAGCAACTCAGTTACCAACCCACCTTTCACACGAAAATCCAACCCCTCCCCCACCAAAAGGGGAGGAGGTGAACAATATAGCGAGGAGCCGATTTCACGAAGCCAACGAGACAAAAGCCCACCTCTCCAACCCACCAAAAAGGGAGGAGGTGAACAATATAGCGAAGAGCCAACATAGACGGAGCCAACGAGCGAGCAAGGGGCATGAGAGCGACATAGGCGACCGGCCAGTTGTCTCAAGGAGCCACACAGAGCGACCTCATCCAACTCTGAGAACACAGAGCGGAAGGGTAACTCTTTTCACATATGCCTCCCATGACAAGCATGGCCAACATTACCGCTCATGCGCTACCGAGTGGGGATGGAGAGAAGATGAATGTCGACGACCCTACAAATGACCCAAGGCCACTCTTCAGGCACACCCGAACAAGCAACTCAGTTACCAACCCACCTTTCACACGAAAATCCAACCCCTTCCCCCACCAAAAGGGGAGGAGGTGAACAATATAGCGAGGAGCCGATTTCACGAAGCCAACGAGACAAAAGCCCACCTCTCCAACCCACCAAAAAGGGAGGAGGTGAACAATATAGCGAAGAGCCAACATCGATGGAGCCAACGAGCGAGCAAGGGGTACGAGAGCGACATAGGCGACCGGCCAGTTGTCTCAAGGAGCCACACAGAGCGACCTCATCCAACTCTGAGAACACAGAGCGGAAGGGTAACTCTTTTCACATATGCCTCCCAGGACAAGCATGCCCAACATTACCGCTCATGCGCTACCGAGTGGGGATGGAGAGAAGACGAGAGTCGACGACCCTACAAATGACCCAAGGCCACTCTTCAGGCACACCCGAACAAGCAACTCGGTTACCACCCCACCTTTCACACGAAAATCCAACCCCTCCCCCCACCGAAAGGGGAGGAGGTGAACAATATACCGAGGAGCCGATTTCACGAAGCCAACGAGACAAAATCCCACCTCTCCAACCAACCAAAAAGGGAGGAGGTGAACAATATGGCGAAGAGCCAACATCGACGGAGCCAACGAGCGAGCAAGGGGCACGAGAGCGACATAGGCGACCGGCCAGTTGTCTCAAGGAGCCACACAGAGCGACCTCGTCCAACTCTGAGAACACAGAGCGAAAGGGTAACTCTTTTCACACATGCCTCCCAGGACAAGCATGGCCAACATTACCGCTCATGCGCTACCGAGTGGGGATGGAGAGAAGACGAGAGTCGACGACCCTACAAATGACCCAAGGCCACTCTTCAGGCACACCCGAACAAGCAACTCAGTTAACAACCCACCTTTCACACGAAAATCCAACCCCTCCCCCCACAAGCAAGCAAAAAGGGAGGAGAAGAACAATATAGAGAAGAGCCGACATCGACGGAGCCAACGAGAGACATAGAAAAACGCTGATTTCAACAGAGCAAACGTGCAACCAAGGGGCACGAGAGAGAGTTACCGGAGAGCCGATTTCAACAACGCCAACAGGCGGCCAATCATCTCAAAGAGCCACACACAACAACCCCATCCAAATGCTAGAAAACAGAGTGGACGGGAGAGATTGTTCAAACATGCCTCCAAGGACAAGCATGGCCAACATTACTGCTCATATGCTACCGACTCGTGATGGAGAGAAGAAAGTCGACGACCCTACAAATGACCCAAGGTCATTCTTCAGGCACAACCGAGCAAAACAACTCAATTAGCAACCCACCTTCCACACGAAAAGCAAATCTGATAAGTGCACCCTTGGACAAAACAGGGCGACCCGAACTCCCCCGTCCGTGCGCCCTCACCCGAGGCGACACGGAGCGCCCCCCCGAAGGGACGCACATGGGAGCAAACAGCAAACGGGCCGCCTGGACGTTCACAAGGCACTCGGGTGGTCACAACTTAGCAAATATGGCACGGGCGCCCTCGGGCCAAACGACCCGACCCGAACGGACGACATCACCCGACACGACCAAACGACCCGACCCGAACGAACGCCCTCACCCGAGGCGACACGGCGTGCCCACTCGAACAGACGCACATGGGAGAAAACGGCAAACAGGCCGCCCGGACGTGCACAAGGCACCTAGGCGGTTACAACTTAGCAAATCTGGCACGGGCGCCCTCGGGCCAAACGACCCGACCCGAACGGACGCCCTCACCTGGCACGCCCACCCGAATGAACGCCATCACCCGGCGCGACACGGCACGCCCGACCCGAACGAACGCACATGGGAGAAAACGGCAAACAGACCGCCTGGACGTGCACAAGGCACCCGGGCGGTCACAACTTAGCAAATCTGACACGGGCGCCCTCGGCCCAAACGACCCGACCCGAACGGACGCCCTCACCCGGCACGACACGGCACGCCCACCCGAACGGACGCACATGGGAGAAAACGGCAAACGGGCCACCCGGACGTGCACAAGGCACCCGGGTGGTCACAACTTGGAAAATCTGACACGGGTGCCCTCGGGCCAAACGAACCCACCCGAACGGACGACCTCACCCGGCATGCCCACTCGAATGGACGCCCTCACCCGGCACGACACGGCGTGCCCACCCGAACGGACGCACATGGGAGCGAATAGAAAACGGGCCGCCCGGACGTGCACAAAGCACTCGGGCGGTCACAACTTAGCAAATCTGACACGAACGCCCTTGGGCCAAAAGACCCGGCCCGAACGGATGCCCTCACCTGGCACGACATGGCGCGGACGACCAAACGGCCGCACATGGGAGCAAACGGTAAACGAGCCGCCCGGACGTGCACAAGGCACCCGGGCGGTCACAACTTAGCAAATCTGACACGGGTGCCCTCGGCCCAAACCACCCAACCCAAACGGACGCCCTCACCCGGCATGACCAAACGACCCAACCCGAACGGACGCCCTCACCCGGCATGACACGACGCGCCCACCTGAACGGTCGCACATGGGAGAAAACGGCAAACGGGCTGCCCGGACATGCACAAGGCACCCGGGCGATCACAACTTAGCAAATCTGACACGGGCGCCCTCGGGCCAAACCACCAGACCCGAACGGACGCCCTCGCCCAGCACGACCACCCGAACGGACGCCCTCACCCGGCACGACACGGCATGCCCGACCAAACGGACGCACATGGGAGCAAATGGCAAACGGGCCGCCCGGACGTGCACAAGGCACCCGGGCAGTCACAATTTAGCAAATCTGACACGGGCGCCCTCAGGCCAAACGACCCGAACGGATGCCCTCGCACGGCACGCCCACCCGAACGGACGCCATCGTGTCGCACGACCAAACTACACGACACGAACGGACGCCCTCACCCGGCACGACCGAACGACCCGACTCGAACGGACGCCCTCACCCGGCACGCCCACCCGAATGGATGCCCTCACCCGGCGCGACACGGCACGCCCGACCAAATGGACGCACATGGGAGCAAATGGCAAACGGGCCGTCCGGACGTGCACAAGGCACCCGGGCGGTCACAACTTAGCAAATCTGACACGGGCGCCCTCGGGCCAAACGACCCGACCCGACCCGAACGGACGCCCTCGCACGGCACGCCCACCCGAAGGGACGCCATCGGCTGCACGACCAAACGACACGACACTTAACGAAGCAGCCCTCACCCGAAGACGACCGAACGACCCACCCGAACGGACGCCTCACCCGCACGCCCACCCGAACGGACGCTTCACCCGCGCGATTACCGCACGCCCGACCGAACGTACGCACATGGAGCAAATCAGAACGGCCACCCGTACGTGGCACAAGGCACCCTGGTGGTCACAACTTAGCAAATATGACACGGCGCCCTCGGGAACGATCAATCTTGCACGAACGGACGCCTCGCTCGCACGCCCACCCGAACGGACACGCCATCGCCGCACGACCAAACGACACGACACGAATGGACGCCACCCGCACAACCGAACGACCCGACCCGAACCCGGACGCCTCACCCGGCACGCCCACACTAACGGACGCCCTCACCCGGCGCGACACGGCACGCCCGACCAAACGAGCGCACATGGGAGCAAACGGCAAACGGCCCGCCCGGACGTGCACAAGGCACCCGGGCGGTCACAACTTAGAAAATCTGACACGGGCGCCCTCGGCCCGAACGACTCGACCCGACCCGAACGGACGCCCTCGCCCGGCACGCCCACCCGAACGGACGCCATCGTGCCGCACGACCAAACGACACGACCCGAACGGACGCCCTCACCCGGCACGACCGAACGACCCGACCCGAACGGACGCCCTCACCCGGCACGCCCACCCGAACGGACGCCCTCACCCGGCGTGACACGGCACGCCCGACCAAACGGACGCACATGGGAGCAAACGACAAACGGGCCGCCCGGACGTGCACAAGGCACCCGGGCGGTCACAACTTAGCAAATATGACACGGGCGCCCACGGGCCAAACGACCCGACCCGACCCGAACGGACGCCCTCGCCCGGCACGCCCACCCGAACGGACGCCATCGTGCCGCACGACCAAACGACACGACACGAACCGACACAACACGAATGGAAGCCCTCACCCCAAGACGACCGAATCCATCTGCGAATTAACTGGATGCCCTCACTCGGTATCGCTCGCCATAAAGTTCCTCCTCGATCATTGTCACTTCTGCAAAATTTTCATGTGGTTCATCTCCCAATGCCTGCAATGTGCTTGGTCCAGGTTCAACTTGTTCCACGAGTTCTTCCTCGATCATATCCGCATCCTCAACATCCTCCCCAGAATCATCCATCACCGATGCTTGCGATGTGCTTGGCCCTGGTCCAACCCGTTCATCAAGTTCGTCCTCGACTTCTACCACATCTGCAACATCCTTGTGAGAATCGTCCACCATCAATGCTTGTAATGTGCTTGGTCCTGGTCCAACTTGTTCATCAGCTTCTTCCTTGACTTCAATCACATCTACAACATCCTTTGGTTTGCCCACAGTGGGCTTCATGGCACCATGCTTCATCTTTCCAAGGTCTCTAAGCTTGAGAAGCTTATCAATTAACTTCCTTCGCTCTTCTTCCACCTTGTCCATTTCTGCTCGGAGAATTCTCACTTTCTTCATAAGTCGAAACATTTCATCTTTTATCATGCCAGATGTCCTCCTCTTGCACAATGTATCAATGTTCCGACTCGCCTCATCAAACTCCTTTTCCACTTCCTTCGACTTCTCTTTAATTTCTTTGAAGTTCATTTCCAATGAAACAAACTCATCCATCAAGCTTCAATACCACCTGCAACGCTGCAACGGTATCCCTGCTCAATAATAATAATAAAAAAGCCACAAAATGTAGCTTTGATACCAACTGTCACGCCCTTATACCTGTGGTAGTCTCCCAACCGCTCTATAGACGGGTGCGGCACTACCTTATTTTTCTCTTTTCAAATACTCAATAAGTAGACTACGCCTAGCTCAACACTTGTTTAATTAATCTTCCAAAGTGCTCCTGTGCGGAAATAAAACAGCAATAAACATCAATATCAAACCACATGAACGCCCATACATTCAAGGGAGGGGCAAATCCCGTTAATAAGTCCGCCCAGTATTATGCTTCAATAAATATGTACAATCTGCAATAACTATACAACCAAGCCTCCATAAACCATTTATGCTTCTTGCCAAATGTGCTTGTACCTGGGTCTAGCCTTAACAGCTTCCCAACAGTGCAAAAATCCAAAGGAACCCCAAAATTCCCTTTCAGAACATGTTTCTGAAGTCTGCGCGAATTCTGGTTCGAGTGGGTCACTCGGGTCACGGACGCCCTCGGCACCCTGAATGCGTTTCCGCACGCGAATCACCGGGAATCACGATGCACGCGTTCACACAGACGCCGGTCGGCTGACCGACCTGTGAGCCGAACAACGCCTTCAAACAACATTCCGCGCATCGGAACGCGGGCGCTACACGAACTTGGGCTCGACACCGAATGCGCCGCCCTCGCGCGTGCTCCCGCCCCTGCGGAAGGAACCCGACTCGACCATGCACTAAACACTGCACCGCACGCGCCCTGGGGAAGGAACCCGACTCGACCTGCGGGTGAACGCCGAACGGGTTTTTACCCGACTCGACCCAGACTCCGTTTCCCTGCTGCGGCTTCGCCCTCCACCCTCGACCTTCGCTCTGGCTCGAGCATTAGCTTTCCAATGGTGGAATCAGCAAGATGTCGATGTCCTTCTTTCTTTCCTTTATCGTCCATCGCACGTCCTCCTTTCGTATGTGCCTTTGCCCACACATTGCTTCCATGGGTGGGGCTTGACCCATATAAGGCCAACCCAGTAAACGCCCATAAAGCCTTGGTTACGACGTGGAATTTCCTCCTTAACGTCGGCTTGCCACCACACCCGGCCTATAAAACCTCCAAGCCAACACACGGCCATTTTTGGACGCGTTTATGCACGTCACTCCTAAACGTCGCACAGTCACCATGATAACGTTGCATAGTAGCCGAACGATGTTTTCGTCCGTCGGCGCGCCCGTCTAACCTTCCGTCATGGTTTTCTTCGTTCGTCGCATGTCCACCGAACGCTTCCAACGCCTTCCGGCGTCGTCCTCGGCTCGTGGGTCTTACAGGGGCAGTTTCCGTCGCGGTGGGCGTATAATTGGACGGTGTCCATTGAGCAGCGACATGGAAACCTTACATTTCGCACAGTTTGGCGACTGTCGTCACGGCGGGGCGAGGAAACCTGTCACGCCCCTAGACCTTCGGTGAACTTTCAACCGTGCTATAGACGGGGTGCGGCACTACCGTACTTCTCCTTTTCGTAATACTCAAGTATGTAGACTACGCCTTTAGCAACACTTGTTAAATTACTTAATCAAATGTTCTTTCAATGTGCGGAAAACATGAACATCATCATCACATCCACAGTGTACACCCATACATACAAGGGAGGGGCAACTCCCAGTTAATAATGGGTCTGCCCGATAATATGTTTCATAAATACGAAATAGAGTATAAGTTCAAATCCAGCAAAAGACCCCCTTTGCTCTTTGGCAAGGAAAGTCACTTTTTGTCCAAGCTTACAATGCTTGAAAATCATTAACTAGCCCACAACAATCATTTACAGCACTAGAATTCACCTCGGGAATATCCTGCATAAAACTGCCCAAGTGCTGCCGGGTCACTCGGGTCGGCACTGCAAATGATTTTAGACCTCCCCGCGAGCTCTCCGTCTGTCCAATCCACTCCCCCAGCTATGTGGTTAGCTCCGTCCCATCAAAACGCACCTGCTTCAACTTTCGGCACTCAATTCCGACTCATGATGCCTTCAGAACGAACTCTGAACTGAAGCTTAGATCGTGCAGACGCCCTGCCCGACCCGACCTTGCACTGCGGACGCCCTGTGGAGAAGTTCCGCACGCCCTACACGTATGTCGCACGACTTGACCCGCGCGCTGCCCGACTCGACCCGTCCTGCGGTGCGGATGCCCTGTGGAGGAATTCTGCACGCCCTGCACGTCAACAACATGGCTCGACCCGCACTCGCCCTGCGTTCACCGCCTCCGTGTTTCCTTCACCAAC
>JAXQQM020063429.1:320000-322500 GCA_034641835.2 Pinus albicaulis
GCCACCCGATTTTCATGCTGGGCTCTTCCCGGTTCGCTCGCCGCTACTAGGGGAATCCTTGTAAGTTTCTTTTCCTCCGCTTAATTATATGCTTAAACTCAGTGAGTGTTCTCGCCTGAGCTGAGGTTGCAAGTTGGAGCTAAATCCGCCCTACCCAATGGGAGGAAACGAGAGAGCAAAGCAAGTTCCAGGGATGCCACACAGAGCCCGCATCGGCTAATGCCGACTGCCCAACCAAGGCGACAAGATCACCGCTTGCCGACGCACGCCACGAAACATTGCCTGCCACATTTCAGCCAACCGCACCACATTGGGCATGGACGACCACTTCCGCTGCTCCCTACCATATTGCAAGGAGTGTGTTTGATTGGGATACGACGCCCAGACAGACGTGCCCTCGGCCGAAGCCTCAGGCGCAAATTGCGTTAAAAAACTCGATGATTCATGGGATTCTACAATTCACACTAAGTATCGCATTTCACTACGTTCTTCATCGTAACAAGAGCCGAGATATCCGTTGCCGAGAGTCGTTTCTGTGTGTTACCAAAATATCGCACCCCCACGAGAAATGGCTTAAAAGCCAACCCAACGTACAATGCGTCGCAACAAGCCCCCTTCCCCCTCAAGACAACCGCACTTCATAACCCACTCACCAAAGGGAAGGGGCTCGAACAAGCAAGAAGAGCTGCTTTCCAAACCTCGTGCCTTTTCAAAAAGGGTATAATTGTAAAGAACGATGACCGAGAAGGACTAGGGTGGCCACCCTGAAAACTCGCACTTCTTTTCGTCCTTCATGAACATCAAGCCCACTACAACTCCCCCTTTTTTCTCCGTAAAGACGGGGGTCGGAACGAGGAAAGTAAGAAAAACACATGAAAGAAAGAGAAACAAAATTTTCCGCCCACTCAAAGGAGGAGGCCCAAACAGATAACAAACACTTCGCGAGCCCCACGCCCTCGCAAAAGGGGGGGAATCGCAAGGAACGACAATCGGGAAGGACTAGGGTGGCCAACCCAGGAGCTCGCACTGCCTTTCATCCTTCGCGAATGCAAATCCTCAACGATTCACCCTTTTCTCCGTAAAGCTAGGGGCCGAAAGGAGGAAGAGAAAAAAGCAACCCAAAAAGAGAAAAGAAAAAAGAGAACCAAAACATGGCCGAGGCTCAAACACAAAACAGGCTTTCAAGGCCCCGTGCCCTCGCAAAAAGGCGGGAACTGCACAGATCGACGACCGAGAAGGACTAGGGCGCCACCCCAGCAGGAACTCGCACTGCTTTTTCATCCTTCCGAAAACGTCAAAATCCACGGCAATCCCACCTTTTCTCCGTAAAGCTAGGGGGAACAAAACGAATCACAAGGGGAGGCTCAAACACAGTACAAGATTTTCCAAGCCCCGTGCCTTAGCAAAAAAGGGGGGAACTGCAAGGAACGACGACCGAGAAGGACTAGGGTGGCCAACCCGGGAGTTTGCACTGCTTTTCATCCTTCTCCGACACCGACCCACAACAATTCTCGCTTTTCTCCATAAAGCCGGGGACCGGAAGGGGGGAAGCAAACGACGACAGGAAAGAAAGAAAAACCAAGCATTACCCACCATAACACTCGCGACAAAAATCCAATTTGAGAGAAAGGGGGCCAAATTTCAAGCAACGCTAGCTAGAAAAACAGAGGTCCACCGCCGCGCGAGGGGACGTTGGCTTAACCAAAAAGAATGAAAACAAGGTACCCAATCAAAATCATCCCACGTTTTCGTACCCTTCCACATACTACATTGCGACGCAACATCCTTTCTATCTTCACGACATAACAAGCGGCAATCAAACAACCAAGCAGAGACAAGCCACAACCTAAACCTGACCACTAGAAAAGCCGAGGGCCCCGATGAGACAAGTGCCTAGAGCACGTTACTACTGAGAGGTAAACGACCCCCCAACCCACACAAGGCTTCAGACAAAAAATGCACTAATAGAAAACCCACCCCGCTATTGCACCCCTCCGTGTATAGGACACCCGACAACCTTTCCAGCAAAACATTCAAGGGGGCCCAAACAACCGAAACTCCAAAGAGGAGTTATCGCAGGCTGACACTCAATGCTGGATAAAGCCCAGGGATATTTCATTACCTAGACCCAACCCTTCCGCGAGGGCATGTCAAGGAACAGTCGAGAGGACTAGGGTGGCCAGCCCAACGGATTGCTCCGCTCTTCATCCATCCCATATTTGACCCCACCCCGACATTTTCCTCTCGCGGAAGGGTTGAGGTAGGAAGCGCACGCGCAACCACTCCCTTGACCCAACCAACAAAAAAAAGGCTCGCCCAAGAAAACACATAAACCACTGCCGCCGCCTTTTGGAGAGAACCAACTATGGAGGCCCACATCTTCCAACGAACAAAGGACCGAGCACCGCCGCTACGAACGAGTCTGAATTTTTCCATCGTGTTTCCCAAGCACCTCGACTGCAGCAACCATGCCCCACCGAATGGACCGTTGGAGAGGGGG
>JAXQQM020063429.1:327500-345000 GCA_034641835.2 Pinus albicaulis
TATACCGAGGAGCCGATTTCACGAAGCCAACGAGACAAAAGCCCACCTCTCCAACCCACCAAAAAGGGAGGAGGTGAACAATATAGCAAAGAGCCAACATCGACGGAGCCAACGAGCGAGCAAGGGGCACGAGAGCAACATAGGCGACCGGCCAGTTGTCTCAAGGAGCCACACAGAGCGACCTCGTCCAACTCTGAGAACACAGAGCGGAAGGGTAACTCCTTTCACATATGCCTCCCAGGACAAGCATGGCCAACATTACCGCTCATGCGCTACCGAGTGGGGATGGAGAGAAGCCGAGAGTCGACGACCCTACAAATGACCCAAGGCCACTCTTCAGGCACACTCGAACAAGCAACTCAGTTACCAACCCACCTTTCACACGAAAATCCAACCCCTCCCCCCACCAAAAGGGGAGGAGGTGAACAATATAGTGAGGAGCTGATTTCACGAAGCCAACGAGACAAAAGCACACCTCTCCAACCCACCAAAAAGGGAGGAGGTGAACAATATAGCGAAGAGCCAACATCGACGGAGCCAACGAGCGAGCAAGGGGCACGAGAGCAACATAGGCGACTGGCCAGTTGTCTCAAGGAGCCACACAGAGCGACCTCATCCAACTCTGAGAACACAGAGCGGAAGGGCAACTCTTTTCACATATGCCTCCCAGGACAAGCATGGCCAACATTACCGCTCATGCGCTACCGAGTGGGGATGGAGAAAAGATGAGAGTCGACGACCCTACAAATGACCCAAGGCCACTCTTTAGGCACACCCGAACAAGAAACTCAGTTACCAACCCACCTTTCACACGAAAATCCAACCCCTCCCCCCACAAGCAAGCAAAATGGGAGGAGAAGAACAATATAGAGAAGAGTCGACATCGACGGAGCCAACGAGCGACATAGCAAAACGCTGATTTCAACAGAGCAAACGTGCAACCAAGGGGCACAAGAGAGAGTTACCGGAGAGCCGATTTCAACAACGCCAACAGGCGGCCAGTCATCTCAAAGAGCCACACACAACAACCCCATACAAATGCTAGAAAATAGAGTGGACGGGAGAGATTGTTCAAACATGCCTCCAAGGACAAGCATGGCCAACATTACCGCTCATATGCTACCGTGTGGTGATGGAGAGAAGAAATTCGATGACCCTACAAATGACCCAAGGCCATTCTTCAGGCACAACTGAGCAAAACAACTCAATTACCAACCCACCTTTCACACGAAAATCAAATATGATAAGCACACCCTCGGACAAAACAGGGCAACCCGAACGCCCCCGTCCATGCGCCCTCACCCGGGGCGACACGGAGCGCCCCCCTGAACGGACGCACATGGGAGCAAATGGCAAACGGGCCGCCCGGACGTGCACAAGGCACCCGAGCGGTCGCAACTTAGCAAATATGGCAAGGGTGCCCTCGGGCCAAACGATCCGACCCGAACGGACAACATCACCCGACACGACCAAACGCCCTCACGCGGGGTGACACGGCGCGCCCGGACGTGCACAAGGCACCTGGGCGGTCACAACTTAGCAAATCTGGCACGGGCGCCCTCGGACCAAACGAGCCGACCCGAACGGACGCCCTCACCCGGCACGCCCACCCGAACGAACGCCATCACCCGGCGCGACACAACACGCCTGACCCGAATGGACGCACATGGGAGCAATCGGCAAACGGACCGCCCGGACGTGCACAAGGCACCCGAGCGGTCACAACTTAGCAAATCTGACACGGGCGCCCTCGGCCCAAACGACCTGACCCGAACGGACGCCCTCACCTGGCACGACACGGCACGCCCACCCGAACGGACGCACATGGGAGAAAACGACAAACGGGCCACCCGGACGTGCACAAGGCACCCAGGCGGTCACAACTTGGCAAATCTGACACGGGCGCCCTCGGGCCAAACGACCCCACCTGAACGGACGACCTCACCCGGCACGCCCACCCGAACGGACGCCCTCACCTGGCACGACACGGCGTGCCCACCCGAATGGACGCACATGGGAGCGAACGGCAAATGGGTCGCCCGGACGTGCACAAAGCACCCGAGCGGTCACAACTTAGCAAATCTGACACGGGTGCCCTCGGGCCAAATGACCTGACCCGAACAGACGCCCTCACCCGGAACGACACGGCACGCACGACCAAATGGCCGCACATGGGAGCAAACGGTAAACGGGCCGCCCAGATGTGCACAAGGCACCCGGGCGATCAAAACTTAGCAAATCTGACACAGGCGCCGTCGGGCCAAACCACCCGACCCAAACGGACGCCCTCACCCGGCACGACCAAACGACCTGACCCGAACGAACGCCCTCACCTGACACGACACGACGCGCCCACCCGAACAGTCGCACATGGGAGAAAACGGCAAACGGGCCGCCCGGACGTGCACAAGGCACCCAGGCGGTCACAACTTAGCAAATCTGACACGGGCGCCCTCGGTCCATACCACCCGACCCGAACGGACGCCCTCGCCCGGCACGACCACCCGAACGGACGCCCTCACCCGGCACGACACGACGCGCCCACCCAAACGGTCGCACATGGGAGCAAACGGCAAACGGCCCGCCCGGACGTGCACAAGGCACCCGGGCGGTCACAACTTAGCAAATCTGACATGGGCGCCCTCGGGCCAAACGACCCAACCTGATCCGAACGGACACCCTCGCACGGCACGCCCACCCGAACGGACGCCATCGTGTCGCACGACCAAATGACACGACATGAACAGACGCCCTCACCTGGCACGACTGAACGACCCAACCCGAACGGACGCCCTCACCCGGCACGCCCACCCGAACGGACGCCCTCACCCGGCGCGACACGGCACGCCCGACCAAACGGACGCACATGGGAGCAAACGGCAAACGGGCCACCGGGACGTGCACAAGGCACCCGGGCGGTCACAACTTAGCAAATCTAACACGGGCGCCCTCGGGCCAAACGACCCGACCCGACCCGAACGGACGCCCTCGCATGACACGCCCACCCGAACGGACGCCATCGTGCCACACGACCAAACGACACGACACAAACGGACGCCCTCACCCGGCACGACCGAACGACCTGACCCGAACGGATGCCCTCACCCGACACACCCACCCGAACGGACGCCCTCTCCCGGCGCGACACGACACGCCCGACCAAACGTACGCACATGGGAGCAAACGGCAAACGGGCCGCCTGGACGTGCACAAGGCACCCGGGCGGTCACAACTTAGCAAATATGACACGTGCGCCCTCGGGCCAAACGACTCGACCCGACCCGAACGGACGCCCTCGCCCGGCACGCCCACCCGAACGGACGCCATCGTGCTGCATGACCAAACGACATGACCCGAACGGATGCCCTCACCCGGCACGACTGAACGACCCGACCCGAACGGATGCCTTCGACCGGCACGCCCACCCGAACGGACGCCCTCACCCGGCGTGACACGTCACGCCTGACCAAATGGACGCACATGGGAGCAAACGGCAAAAGGGCCGCCCGGACGTGCACAAGGCACCCGGGCGGTCACAACTTAGCAAATATGACACGGGCGCCCTTGGGCCAAACGAGCCGACCCGACCCGAACGGACGCCTTCGCCCGGCACGCCCACCCGAATGGACGCCATCTTGCCGCACGACCAAACGACATGACACGAACAGACGCCCTCACCCGGCATGACCAAACGACCCGACCCGAACGAACGCCCTCACCCGGCACACCCACCCGAATGGACGGCCTCACCTGGCACGACACGGCACGCCCGACCAAACGGACGCACATGGGAGCAAATGGCAAACGGGCCACCCGGACGTGCACAAGGCACCCAGGCGGTCACAACTTAGCAAATATGACACGGGTGCCCTCAGGCCAAACGACTCGACCCGGCCCGAATGGACGCCCTCGCCCGGCACGCCCACCCGAACGGACGCTATCGTGCCGCACGACCAAATGACATGACACAAACGGATGCCCTCACCCGGCACGACCGAACGACCCGACCCGAACGGACGCCCTCACCCGGCACGCCCACCAAAATGGACACCCTCACCTGGCGCGACACGGCACTCCCGACCAAATGGACGCACATGGGAGAAAACGGCAAACGGGCCGCTCGGACGTGCACAAGGCACCCGGGCGGTCACAACTTAGCAAATATGACACGGGCTCCCTCGGGCCAAATGACTCGACCCAACCCGAACAGACGCCCTCGCCCGGCATGCCCACCCGAACGGATGCCATCGTGCCGCACGACCAAACGACCCGAACCGCACGGACGCCCTCACCCGGCACGACCGATCGACCCGACCTGAACGGACGCCCTCACCGGGCACGGCCGAACAACCCGACCCGAACGGACGCCCTCACCCGGCACGACCAAACGACCCGACCAAACGGACGCACATTGGAGCAAACGGCAAACGGGCCGCCCGGACGTGCACAAGGCACTCGGGCGGTCACAACTTAGCAAATATGACACGGGCGCCCTCGGGCCAAACGACCCGACCGGACCCGAACGGACGCCCTCGCCCGGCACGCCCACCCGAACGGGCGCCATCGTGTCGCACGACCAAACGACCCGACCCTAACAGACGCCCTCACCCGACACGACCGAACGACCCGACCTGAACAGACGCCCTCACCCGGCACGACCAAACGACCCGACTAAACGGACGCACATGGGAGAAAACGGCAAACGGGCCGCCCGGACGTGCCCAAGGCACTCGGGTGGTCACGACTTAGCAAATCTGACACGAGCGCCCTCGGGCCAAACGACCCGAACGGACGCCCTTGCCCGGCACGCCCACCCGAATGGACGCCATCATGCCGCATGACCAAACGACCCGACCTGAACGGACACCCTCACCCGGCACGACCAAACGACCCGACCCGAATGGACGCCCTCACCCGGCACGACCAAATGACCCGACCCGAATGGACGCCCCCACCCGGCACTACCGAACGACCCGACCCGAACGGACACCCTCACCCGGCACAACCAAATGACCCGACCAAACGGACACACATGGGAGCAAACGACAAACGGGCCACTCGGATGTGCACAAGGCACCCGGGCGGTCACGACTTAGCAAATCTGACATGGGCGCCCTCGGGCCAAACGACCCGACCCGACCTGAACGGACGCCCTCACCCGGCACACGACCCGACCTGAACGGACGCCCTCACCCGGCGGGCCCGACCAAATGGACGCACATGGGAGCAAATGGCAAACGGGCCGTCCGGACGTGCACAAGGCACCCGGGCGGTCACAACTTAGCAAATCTGACACGGGCGCCCTCGGGCCAAACGACCCGACCCGACCCGAACGGACGCCCTCGCACGGCACGCCCACCCGAAGGGACGCCATCGTGCCGTGACGACCAAACGACACCTATTGACGTAACGCACGCTCACTCCGCAGACGTACCGAACGACTCCGATTCGACCTGGACGCTGCCACCCGCATGGGCTGACACTAAGACGAGCGACCAAACAGACGCACATGGGAGCAAACGGCAAACGGGCCGCCCGGACGTGCACAAGCTACCCGGGCGGTCACAACTTAGCAAATCTGACACGGGCGCCCTCGGGCCAAACGACCCGACCCGACCCGAATGGATGCCCTCACCCGGCACGCCCACCCGAATAGACGCCCTCGGGCCAAACGGCCCGACCCGACCCGACCCGAATGGACGCCCTCACATGGCACGACCGAACGACCCAACCCGACCTGACCCGAACGGACGCCGTCACCCGACACGCCCACCCGAACGGACGCCCTCGGGGCAAACGACCCGACCCAACCCGAACGGACGCCCGCACCCAGCACGACCAAACGACCCGACCCGACCCGACCCGAACGGACGCCCACCCGACCCGACCCGAACGGACGCCCACCCGACCCGACCCGAACGGACGCCCTCAATTCTAAGACGACCAAACGACCCGACCCGACCGACCTAAATCTGACGCTCATCTAACAGACGCCTAATTCGACTGACCCGAATGGACGCCCACCCCAACGAATGCCTCTTCAGCTAAACAACCCGACTGATCGAACGGACGCCCTCACCGAAGACGCACTAAACGACCCGACCCGGAACGGCGCCCTCGGCCAAACGACTCGACCACCCAAATGTGCTAAATTTAATAACGATCGAATTCGATATAGCCAGTCTTTGCCTCTGGGCAAATGAACCGAATTCGATCGAACGGATGCTCTCACCCGCCACGAATTAAACGAATCGACCCAACCCGGGACGCCTCTCAATTCGACACGATCAAACGACTCGATCAAACGACGCACATGGGAGCAACGGAACGGGTCGCTCGTGACGTGCACAAGGCACCCGGGCGGTCACAACTTAGCAACTCCTCCCCGGGCGCCCTCCGACCAAACGGCCCGACCCCGACGGACGCCCTCACCCGGTGCCACACGGCCCGCCCGACCGAACAGACGCACATGGGAGCAAACGGCAAACGGGTCGCTCGGACGTGCACAAGGCACAGGGGCGGTCACAACTTAGCAAATTCCCACGGCGTTCTACTAAACGTCTGACTAACGCTTTGATTTGGCACCCTCACCCGACGCGCCCGACCCGACCCGAACGCATTTGGCTGGGCGAGTCGGGTGACCCACGATTGGGCGCCTCTGCACGAACTACACTACGGTGCGGAAGCCATTCCGGGAGCGTCCGGAGTCGGAATTGAGTGCTGTAAATTGTAGAATGTGCGTATTGACGGGCCGCATCTAACCATATAGTTGGGAAGCGGATTGGACACACAGGGAGCTCGGGGGATGGTCTAAACTGATTTGTAGTGCCGATTTGAGTGACCTAGCAGCACTTGGGTAGTTTTGTGCGGGATATTCCCAAGGTGAATTCTGATGATTGTAAATGATTGCTGTAGGCTAGTTTGATGGTTGACAAGCCTTAGAGCTTGGTCAAAAGGCTAACTTGCCTTGCCAAGGAGCAGAAGTGGCTTCTGCTGGATTGGAACTTATTATTTCATATTTATCATTATTAATAGGGAATTGCCCCTCCCTTGTATGTATGAGCATACTTGTGGATTGATAATGATGTTTATGTTTATTTCTGCATATCGAGAGAACCTTTGGTTAATAACTAACAAGTGTTGCCAAAGGCGTAGTCTATATACTTGAGTATTTGGAAAAAGAAAAAAGTACGGTAGTGCCGCACCCATCTATAGCGTGGTTGAAAGACACCGAAGGTATAGGGGCGTGACAACTAGGCACACGGGCGGTCACAACTTAGCATTTTCGATACGGCCTCCCTCACACGACCCGACCCGACCGCGTTTCCTTGGGCGCCCTCACACGGCACGACCTGACCCGCCCTAACGAGGGCACAAAGGAGCAAACGGCAATCGGGTCGCACGAACGTGCACAAGGCATAGGGGCGGTCACAACTTAGCGTTTTTTATACGGCCTCCTTCACACGACCCGACCCGAACACGTTTCCTTGGGCGCCCTCACACGGCACGACCCGACCCGCCCGAACGAAGGCACAAGGGAGCAAACGGAAAACGGGTCGCACGAACGTGCACAAGGCACACGAGCAGTCACAACTTAGCATTTTTTATACGGCCCCCTCTCGCACGGCACGACCCGACCCGACCCGCCCGAACGAAGGCACAAGGGAGCAAATCGGAAACTGGCCGCGCGAACGTGCACAAGGCACGCGGGCGGCCACAACTTAGCATTTTTTATACGGCCGCCCTCACACGACCCGACCCGAACGCGTTTCCTTGGGCGCCCTCACGCGACCCGACCCGACCGAACGCGTTTCCCTGCTCGAAGGTATGCATCCCATAGTGCATCAAAACCAAGACCAGTCTCGATCTCAGTTCCTCAGTGAACCAGATACTGCAAGATCATTGTAGTATGAAGCCTCCAATGAATGAAACTCCATCATGAACTCCCACCCATCATCCTATCCAAAGCGTTGGCAAGCATACTTGTATTTCCCATGAGTGCCACCACAAGTTGTTCTCACCCTGCAAGTCATATGAATGTGCTCGTAGGCTGCTCATCCAACCAATGTCTTGTCGCTCAAAGTGAACAACGTCCATCATCCCATCTATAAAAGATCTCCATGTAGCACCAACAATCGATCATGCTCAGCATATTCCTTCTTGACACTCCTCCATGATGCTCATAAGTGGGCACCCAGTAAGTGCACCTACATAATGTCTCCACATAATGTCCTGCCATGCCCTCGTGTCAATGTACATGACTTTGGTTGCCCACATGTCCATCAAGAGAAGACTCGCCTCAACCCTAGTCACCATCATGTGTATAGTGTACAGGTTAATTGCCCTCGGTCACTTCTACCATCATCATCATGGGTACTTCCTCCAAGGCTTCTCCCCCGCTAAAGGTGCACCAAGAGTTCCTTCTTGGTTGTAAGCCATGAAGAAGTCTACCCAGACAATGTGCCCTACCACCAAGGCAGCCCATGAGTCATGCCGGGCACCTAGCCAGTTTCCATGTGGCTAAGCATGACCCGTATCTATCACAGAGATCATCAAGTTCCACCCTTGTCACGGGAATTTGAACCTACTAGAGCAAGGTCACAAATTTCCCTATCAAGGCCTACAACAAGAAATGCTCCCCTTGCTTCTCCAATGTACAAGGTTCCATCATAGTCATCCGAGGAAAGGCCCTCCATGGTATTGGAAAATAAGTCATCTTCTTTCCCATCCCTGCATGCGGTCCATCTCCCAGATGCTCAATTGAAACACGAGCCATGTCTTCATGAAGAATCTCTAAGCGAGTGTCCTCCGTCCTCATCAATGTCTGCAATGCTCATAAAGTTCCTCCTCGATCATTGTCACTTCTGCAAAATTTTCATGTGGTTCATCCCCCAATGCCTGCAATGTGCTTGGTCCAGGTTCAACTTGTTCCACGAGTTCTTCCTCGATCATATCCGCATCCTCCACATCCTCCCCCGAATCATCCATCACCGATGCTTGCGATGTGCTTGGCCCTGGTCCAACCTGTTCATCAAGTTCGTCCTCGACTTCTACCACATCTGCAACATCCTTGTGAGAATCGTCCACCATCAATGCTTGTAATGTGCTTGGTCCTGGTCCAACTTGTTCATCAGCTTCTTCCTTGACTTCAATCACATCTACAACATGCTTTGGTTCGCCCACAGTGGGCTTCATGCCACCATGCTTCATCTTTCCAAGGTCTATAAGCTTGAGAAGCTTATCAATTAACTTCCTTCGCTCTTCTTCCACCTTGTCCATTTCTGCTCGGAGAATTCTCACTTTCTTCATAATTCGAAACATTTCATCTTTTCTCATGCCAGATTTCCTCCTCTTGCACAATGTATCAATGGTCCGACTCGCCTCATCAAACTCCTTTTCCACTTCCTTCGACTTCTCTTTAATTTCTTTGAAGTTCATTTCCAATGAAACAAACTCATCCATCAAGCTTCAATACCACCTGCAATGCTGCAACGGTATCCCTGCTCAATAATAATAATAAAAAAGCCACAAAAATGTAGCTTTGATACCAACTGTCACGCCCTTATACCTGTGGTAGTCTCCCAACCGCTCTATAGACGGGTGCGACACTACCTTATTTTTCTCTTTTCAAATACTCAATAAGTAGACTACGCCTAACTCAACACTTGTTTAATTAATCTTCCAAAGTGCTCCTGTGTGGAAATAAAACAGCAATAAACATCAATATCAAACCACATGAACGCCCATACATTCAAGGGAGGGGCAAATCCCGTTAATAAGTCTGCCCAGTATTATGCTTCAATAAATATGTACAATCTGCAATAACTATACAACCAAGCCTCCATAAACCATTTATGCTTCTTTCCAAATGTGCTTGTACCTGGGTCTAGCCTTAATAGCTTCCCAATAGTGCAAAAAATCCAAAGGAACCCCAAAATTCCCTTTCAGAACATGTTTCTGAAGTCTGCGCGAATTCTGGTTCGAGTGGGTCACTCGGGTCACAGACGCCCTCGGCACCCTGAACGCGTTTCCGCATGCGGGTCACCGGGGTCACGGTCTGCACGCGTTTCCTGAACGCATTCGACCTGACCCGACCCTGCTGAACGAACTCTGCGCCTTCAGACACTGATCCGCGCGTCCGGAACGCGGGCGCGCCGCACGAACCCGACTCGACCTAAACGCGCCCGCCCTGAGCACTGTTCTCCACGCGTCCTGCGGAAGGAACCCGACTCGACCATGCACTAAACACTGCACCGCACGCGCCCTGCGAAAGGAACCCGACTCGACCTGCGGGTGAACGCCGAACGGGTTTTTACCCGACTCGACCCAGACTCCGTTTCCCTGCTGCGGCTTCGCCCTCCACCCTCGACCTTCGCTCTGGCTCGAGCATTAGCTTTCCAATGGTGGAATCAGCAAGATGTTGATGTCCTTCTTTCTTTCCTTTATCGTCCATCGCACATCCTCCTTTCGTATGTGCCTTTGCCCACACATTGCTTCCATGGGTGGGGCTTGACCCATATGAGGCCGACCCAGTAAACGCCCATAAAGCCTTGGTTACGACGTGGCATTTCCTCCTTAACGTCGGCTTGCCACCACGGCCGGCCTATAAAACCTCCAAGCCAACACACGGCCATTTTTGGACGCGTTTATGCACGTCACTCCTAAACGTCGCACGGTCACCGTGATAACGTTTCATAGTAGCCGGACGATGTTTTCGTCCGTCGGCGCGCCCGTCTAACCTTCCGTCGTGGTTTCCGTCGTTCGTCGCATGTCCACCGAACGCTTCCAACGCCTTCCGTCGTCATCCTCGGCTCGTGGGTCTTACAGGGGCGGTTTCCGTCGCGGCGGGCGTATAATTGGATGGTTTCCATTGAGCAGGGACATGGAAACCTTACATTTCGCACAGTTGGGCGACTGTCGTCACGGCGGGGCGAGGAAACCTGTCACGCCCCTAGACCTTCGGTGACCTTTCAACCATGCTATAGACGGGGTGCGGCACTACCGTACTTCTCATTTTCGTAATACTCAAGTATGTAGACTACGCTTTTAGCAACACTTGTTAAATTAGTTAATCAAATGTTCTTTCAATGTGCGGAAAACATGAACATCATCATCACATCCACAGTGTACGCCCATACATACAAGGGAGGGGCAACTCCCAGTTAATAATGGGTCCGCCCGATAATATGTTTCATAAATACGAAATAGAGTATAAGTTCCAATCCGGCAAAAGACCCCCTTTGCTCTTTGGCAAGGCAAGTCACTTTTTGTCCAAGCTTACAATGCTTGAAAATCATTAACTAGCCCACAACAATCGTTTACAGCA
The DNA here is from genome assembly GCA_034641835.2 of Pinus albicaulis. Taxonomy (NCBI): domain Eukaryota; kingdom Viridiplantae; phylum Streptophyta; class Pinopsida; order Pinales; family Pinaceae; genus Pinus; species Pinus albicaulis. Next base: position 338,827 of record JAXQQM020063429.1, read on the forward strand.
CTAGAATTCACCTCGGGAATATCCTGCATAAAACTGCCCAAGTGTTGCCGTGTCACTCGGGTCGGCACTGCAAATGATTTCAGACCTCCCTGCGAGCTCTCTGTCTATCCAATCCGCTCCCCCAGCTATGTGGTTAGCTCCGTCCCTTCAAAACGCACCTGCTTCAACTTTCGGCACTCAATTCCGACTCACGATGCCTTTAGAACGACCTCTGAACTAAAGCTCGGATCGTGCGGACGCCCTGCCCGACCCGACCTTGCACTGCGGACGCCCTGCGGAGAAGTTCTGCACACCCTGCACGTATGTCGCACGACTTGAACCGCGCGCTGCCCGACTCGACCCATCCTGTGGTGCGGATTCCCTGCGGAGGAATTTCGCACGCCCTGCACGTCAACAACATGGCTCGACCTGCGCTCGCCCTGCGTTCACCACCACCGTGTTTCCTTCATCAACGAGCTGTTGGCTTAGCTCGTGGTGCTCCAATGTGCTCGCACTCAGATGCTTGCTTGATCGTTGGTTGGATGACTTCTCCATCATCCGCATGCCGTATTAATACGTGTATCATGTGCGTGTCGTGGGTCACTCGGTCGACCCGAGACGACCCCCATCGTTCAGCGGTCCGCCCACTCGTGTAGCGTCGACCGCTCAACTCGTGCGTCAGTTCTATGACTCCGGCTACGCTATGATGTTTAGCCTGTAACGTCGCTTTTTCCAATGCCACCGCCGGCTATGTGCGACGCGCCCGTGCCGCTCGCCGCCACACACCTGCACCCGTGCAGTTACTGTGCGGCGGCTCGCCCGTAACGTCGCACGACGCCCGAACACCCGACGGGCGCGCCCGTTACCACGAACGCGCTTCATGAAGTCTTGGGGCCTTACAAAACCCAACCTTCCCCGCATTTGGACGGCTTCCGGCGTGACGAGGCGTGGAAACCCAAAGTTCCGGAGACGGACCAAGGGAGCGGTTTCCGTCACGCCGCGAAATGGGAGCCCCAAGTTCGCCAGGCTTGGGTGGTTCTTCGCCGTGCCTCGCGACGGAAACGACGAGTTCCATAAACTTGGGCGATTACGGTCGTGCCACGACATGGAAACCCAAGTTCCCCTCACCAGGGGCACGATTTTCTTCAGGGCGGGAGATGGAAACCGCAAGGTTCCCAGAACTAGGTGGTTTCCCTCGTGCCACGAAACAGAAGCCCCAAAGTTCCACAGGCTTGGGCGGTTCTCCGTCATGCCGAGACATGGAAACCCGAGCTCCCCGCACCGAGGCCACGGTTTATGTCGTGGCGGGACGTGGAAATCCCCGAGTTTCCCGGAATTGGGTGGTATCCGTCGTGCCGCAAAAAATGGGAACCCCCGAGCTCCGCGGGACCCGGGTGGCGGTTTCCGTCGCACCGTGACATGGAAACTCGAAGTTCCCCATACTTGGGCGGCAGTTTCTGTCACGCTGTGGCATGGAACCCCCAAGTACCCCGTGCTGGGGTTGCGGTTTCCATCGCGGCAGGACATGGGAACCCCAGGTTTCCCAGACTTGGGGAAATTTTCCGGCGTGCCATGAAATGGAAACCCCGAGTTTCTCCAAATTGGGGCGGCTGTCCGTCGTGTGGCGAAATGGAAGTGGGTTTGTATGCGCCGCGACATGGAAAAAAAAACCCGGAGTTCCCAGAGGCTTGGATCCGCGGTTTCGAAACACCACCAGTTCCCTAGACTTGGGCGATGCTTTCCATCGTGGCGTAAAAACATGGAAACCTGCGGTTTTCGTCAGGGGGCGGGACATGGAAACCCCAAGTTTCCCAAGCTCGGGTGCGGCCCTCCGCCGTGTGCCATGAAATGGAAACCCCAATTTCCCTAGCGTGTTTCCCCTGGGGGCGCGGGAGGACGTGGAAACCCCAAGTTCCGCAGGCCTGGGCTGGTTTTACGCCGTGCCGCGACATGGAAATTTGGGGTTTCCATGCCACCGACCACAAGTTCTACAGACTGGTGACCCCTCTCGCAGCGACGGTGGCATGGAAACCCCAAATTTCCTGCCCCCAAGCAAGAAATGCATTTTCGAAGATGCGAACAAAAGAAACGACGTTTGAATGAAAAGGACCGAAGGTGCAATGGGGATAGTCGTCAGAATTTTGAGTAAAGTGACAACTCTGAATTTCCTAATGTTGCCGCCCGCCGCCATGTCTCGGTTCGGGAATATTAACCCGATTCCCTTTCGATGCTCGTGCAGAGTGCACCCTTGATACAAGGCTTCCCCATCTCTTAGAATCGACTAACCCATGCCCAAGTGCTGTTCACATGGAACCTTTCCCCACTTCAGTCTTCAAAGTTCTCATTTGAATATTTGCTACTACCACCAAGATCTGCACCGGGGGCCAATCCACCCAAGCTCACGCCTGAGGTTTCTCAATGACCCCCGCGTCCTCCTACTCATCGAAGCCAGGCAATTGCTCCGATGGTCGAGTATAGGTTGCGCGCTTTAGCGCCATCCATTTTCGGGGCTAGTTGATTCGACAGGTGAGTTGTTACACACTCCTTAGCGGATTTCGACTTCCATGACCACCGTCCTGCTGTCTTAATCAACCAAAACCCTTTGTGGGATCTAGTTTAGCACGCAATTCGGCACCGTAACTCAACTTTTGGTTCATCCCGCATCGCCAGTTCTGCTTACCAAAAATGGCCCACTTGGAGCTCTCGATTCCATGGCACGGCTCAATGGAGCAGCCGCACCCTCTTACCTATTTAAAGTTTGAGAATAGGTCGAGGGCGTTACGCCCCCGATGCCTCTAATCATTTGCTTTACCTGATAAAAATTGCACGTGAGCTCTAGCTATCCTGAGGGAAACTTCGGAGGAAACCAGCTACTAGATGGTTCGATTAGTCTTTCGCCCCTATACCCAAGTCAGACAAACGATTTGCACGTCAGTATCGCTACGAGCCTCCACCAGAGTTTCCTTTGGCTTCGCCCTGCTCAGGCATAGTTCACCATCTTTCGGGTCCCAACAAGTGTGCTCGCACTCGAACCCTTCGCATAAGCTCAAGGTCAGTCGACGATGCACCCCCCGCAAAGAGGGGATCTTGGTCCGTGTTTCAAGACGGGCCGAAGGGAAAGCCCGCCAACCAACACCACGAGCGCGCAGGTGCACACGGCCCGCCACAAGGGCGCGTGCTTCGTCCCTCGACCACCGCACCGGCAAACCGACAGGCGGTACTCCACCCGCACCTGTGACGATGCAACAGCCCGTGTTGGTTTGCACCTCAAGTTGAGCGGCGGACCAACCTGAGCCGTTCCACATCCGACCGAGGTGCATCGACAACCTCCATCCGCTTCCCTCCCGGCAATTTCAAGCACTCTTTAACTCTCTTTTCAAATTCCTTTTCATCTTTCCCTCGCGGTACTTGTTCGCTATCGGTCTCTCACCCGTATTTAGCCTTGGACGGAATTTACCACCCAATTAGGGCTGCATTCCCAAACAACCCGACTCGCCGACAATGCCTCGTGATGCGGCAGGGTCCCGGCCTCACGGGGCTGTCACCCTCTCAGGCGCCCCCTTCCAAGGGACTTGGCTCGGGTCCGCCGCTGAGGACGCTTCTAAAAACTACAATACAGGCGATGCTGCCACCCGATTTTCATGCTGGGCTCTTCCCGGTTCGCTCGCCGCTACTAGGGGAATCCTTGTAAGTTTCTTTTCCTCTGCTTAATTATATGCTTAAACTCAGCGGGTGTTCTCGCCTGAGCTGAGGTCGCAAGTTGGAGCTAAATCTGCCCTACCCAATGGGAAGACAAGAGAGAGCTAAGCAAGTTCCAGGGATGCCACAGAGAGCCCGCATCGGCTAACGCCGACTGCCCAACCAAGGGGACAAGATCACCGCTTGCCGACGCACGCCACGAAACATCGCCTGCCACATTTCAGCCAACCGCACCGCATTGGGCACGGACGACCACCTCCGCCGCTCCCTACCATATTGCAAGGAGCGCGTTTGATTGGGATGCGACGCCCAGACAGACGTGCCCTCGACCGAAGCCTCGGGCGCAAATTGCGTTCAAAAACTCGATGATTCGCGGGATTCTGCAATTCACACTAAGTATCGCATTTCGCTACGTTCTTCATCGTAACAAGAGCCGAGATATCCGTTGCCGAGAGTCGTTTCCGTGTGTTACCAAAATATCGCACCCCCACGAGAAATGGCTAAAAGCCAACCCAACGTATAATGCGTCGCAACAAGCCCCCTTCCCCCTCGAGACAACCGCACTCCATAACACCCACTCACCAAAGGGAAGGGGCTCGAACAAGCAAGAAGAGCTGCTTTCCAAACCACATGCCTTTCAAAAAGGGTAGAATTGTAAAGAATGATGACCGAGAAGGACTAGGGTGGCCACCCTGAAAACTCGCACTTCTTTTCGTCCTTCACGAACATCAAGCCCACTACAACTCCCCCTTTTTTCTCCGTAAAGACGGGGGTCAGAACGAGGAAAGTAAGAAAAACCCATGAAATAAAGAGAAACAAAATTGTCCTCCCACTCAAAGGAGGAGGCCCAAACAGATAACAAACACTTCGCGAGCCCCGCGCCCTCGCAAAAGGGGGGGAATCGCAAGGAAAAACAATCGGGAAGGACTAGGGTGGCCAACCCAGGAGCTCGCACTGCCTTTCATCCTTCACGAATGCCAATCCTCAATGATTCACCCTTTTCTCTATAAAGCTAGGGGCCGAAAGGAGGAAGAGAAAAAAGCAACCCAAAAAGAGAAAAGAAAAAAGAGAACCAAAACATGGCCGAGGCTCAAACATAAAACAGCCTTTGAAGGCCCCGTGCCCTCGCAAAAAGGCGGGAACTGCACAGATCGACGACCGAGAAGGACTAGGGCGGCCACCCCAGCAGAAACTCGCACTGCTTTTTCATCCTTCTGAAAACGTCAAAATCCACGGCAATCCCACCTTTTCTCCGTAAAGCTAGGGGGAACAAAACGAATCACAAGGGGAGGGTCAAACACAGCAGTACAAGATTTTCCAAGCCCTGTGCCTTAGCAAAAAAGGGGGGAACTGCAAGGAACGACGACCGAGAAGGACTAGGGTGGTCAACCCGGGAGTTTGCACTGCTTTTCATGCTTATCCGACACCAACCCACAACAATTCTCGCTTTTCTCCATAAAGCTGGGGACCGGAAGGGAAGCAAACAATGATAGGAAAGAAAGAAAAACCAAGCATTACCCACCATAACACTCATGACAAAAATCCAATTTGAGAGAAAGGGGGCCAAATTTTCAGCAACGCTAGCTAGAAAAACAGAGGTCCACCGCCGCGCAAGGGGACGTTGGCTTAACCAAAAAGAATGAAAACAAGGCACCCAATCAAAAGCATCCCACGTTTTAGCACCCTTCCACATACTACATTGCGACGCAACATCCTTTCTATCTTCATGAGATAACAAGCGGCAATCAAAAAACCAAGCAGAGACAAGCCACAACCTAAACCTGACCACTAGAAAAGCCGAGGGCCCCGACGAGACAAGTGCCTAGAGCACGTTACTACTGAGAGGTAAACGACCCCCCAACCCACACAAGGCGTCAGACAAAAAATGCACTAATAGCAAACCCACCCCGCTATTGCACCCCTCCGTGTACAAGGCACCCGACAACCTTTCCAGCCAAAAATTCGAGGGGGCCCAAACAACCGAAACTCCAAAGAGGAGTTATCACAGGCTGACACTCAATGCTGGATAAAGCCCAGGGCCACAAATACCCCGGCGGTGCAACGTCACACCCTAAAAAGAGGGAAGCCCCCAAAGCGCACACCACAACGCTATTGCAACAATCGACACATCCAAGAAATGACCAAGTCGCGCAAAAAAACCCACAATCCAAAGGGGTGAGGACTAGGACATAACCTGCTTCCTACTTTTCCCTGGAAGGGGGGAGTGGCTCAAGAAAGGACGAGGAATTCCATCGACACCAAAGGGGGACGAGAAAAGAATGCTACCTCGTGCCCATTGACGAGGAAACTTGCAATTTTGATGGAGCTCGAACCAAGGGAGGGCTATTTCATTACCTAGACCAAACCCTTCCGCGAGGGCATGTCAAGGAACAGTCGAGAGGACTAGGGTGGCCAGCCCAACGGATTGCTCCGCTCTTCATCCATCCCATATTTGACCCCACCCCGACATTTTCCCCTCGTGAAAGGGTTGAGGTA